>OZ024899.1:28760731-29030217 GCA_964017195.1 Siderastrea radians | reverse complement strand
TTACGAGGGCTTTGCCCTTGAAGCTCAATTCTCTATGACGCCATGCAGCAATGATGTTATTAATCTTCTGAATCTTCGAGTTCCAGTTCATTTGAGTGCAATCAACGTTCCCAAAAAATTGGCCAAGGATTTTCTCTGGAATAAAGTCGTTGAACCAGTCAAAACCGTACAATTGATCTCTGCGATGAGCAAAGGCTCCGCACCAAAGCCCCTTGCATTTGCTCTTGTTAATTTTCGCTCCGGAAGCGCGCTCGTAAAGCTCAAAGATGTTAAAAGTTTCAGTAATGGATTGCTCATCGATTAGCAGTAATGTTGTGTCATCAGCAAACTGAGATAATTTTACTTCAGATTGTGAATCGGGTGGTCGCAGTCCGTGTATTCTTGGGTTAGACCGTATGTTAATGGCCATCGTTTCTGCAGTCAACACATACAGGGGCATCGATAAGGGACAGCCCTGCCTCAGCCCTCAGCCCTGCCTCAGCCCAAGTTGATAAACGCCGTAAGCCAGCCATTCGTTTTAACGGAACTGGAAACCGAGTTATAAATAACTTTGATCCACTGAATGAAGTTCGGCCCAAAGCCAAAGCGCTCCAAAGTCTTGAATAAGAAATCGTGCGAAACTCTATCAAAAGCCTTTAATTGATCAACGCTTATTAAGGCAAGTGGAATGTTATTTACATTTGCATACGTGATTGCATCGTGCAAGAGACGCGCATTGTCATTGATAGTTCGCCCTTTAATCGAGGCAGTCTGATCCGTATGTATGATGAGGGGTAATACTTGTTGGAGTCTATTTGCAAGTGCTTTCGTTAGTATTTTGTAATCCGTCGTGAGTAGCGTGATCGGTCTCCAATTTTTGAGCTGCGTTCGGTCCCCTTTCTTAAATAAAAGGGAAATGACACCTCGCCGCTGTGTGACCGCGAGACGGCCTGTTTGGAAAGCGTAATTATAGACACGTGTCAATTTATCACCTAACAAGGGCCAGAACTGCTTGTAAAAGTTTGTTGTCAAACCGTCAATACCAGGTGACTTGTCATTTTCCATTGCAGTCAAGGCTTTTCGTAATTCCACTTCAGTTATTCTACCTTCACAGGATTCACGCGCGTCATCAGGTAACCTTGGAATATTGCCGCTAAGAAAACGGTCTTGTGCACCCTCGTCGGAAGGTTGCGCCGAATAGAGCGATTTATAAAAAGCGTGAGTTTCAGAAAGCAGATCTTGTGTCTCGGTAACAGTGTCTAGATTCTCTTTCGTCAAAATGCGTATCGTTTGATCTGCTCGTCGCCCCTTTTCACGTGAATAAAAGTAACGGGTGCTTTTTTCGCCTTCTTCCATGAACTGTGCTTTTGCGCGGATTTTAGTAGCCTCCAGTTCCTTAAGATCTAACTGTTTCAGATTCTCCTTCGCAAGGAGATATTTTTCAATGTCCTGGGTCGTGCCATTTTTAGCCCGCTCTTGCAGTCGTTCTACTCTACTCTCTAGAAGAAAGCGTTCGTGTCGTTGAAGTTTGCCTCTGATTTTTGCACGCCTGATGGCTATGCTTTTAAAATTCTGCTTTGCCTTATCCCACCACTTAAGGGGGTCTGAAAAATCGTCAAACTTTTGCTGCCAATCGGCCCAAAACTGTTCAATTTCCGCTTGAAAAAGCACGTCTGAAAGGAGTTCATTGTTAAAGTGCCAATAGCCGAGTGAGGTGCGGGATTGCGGAAAATTAATTCAGAGTTTAAAAGAACGAGGCATATAACAAATGTACTGTTTTGTTATTCTTTTGTTATTCAATGAGATGCAAATGAGTGTGCGGCGTTTTTCTGCAATCCCGCACCTTAGAGCAATAGCCTGATCCACGCTGAATCTTGTCAAAATCCAAAGTTAAGCTGATACAATCATGGTCGGAGTGCGCGTAAGGCTTAATGTCAGCAACAGTAACAAATTGATTAATTATTCGACTAGTAAGAAAACGGTCGATGCGTGTACGAATAAAAGAATTATCCGCCGGGTTTCGGCCAGTCCACGTGAAATTGCGTACATCCTTGTGACGATCCCTCCAAATATCAACTAAATCATATCGCGCACAAATTGCATTCAAGAAAGCACTTGCACTTTGTCGCGCATTAGGGTTTCCTCCGAGCTTATCTAGTCGTGAATCCATAATACAATTAAAATCCCCTCCAATTATGTTTTCGTGCTCATAAGAGAGAAATTGATCCAAATCAGAAAAGAAAGTTCGCCGCTGAGTATCCGTTGAAGGTGCATAAATATTAACAATGTTCAACGTGCGTTCATCAATATCTAACAAAATTCCCAAAATACGCCCCTCATCATCGCGTTGCACTTGCTTGACATTGTACTCAAGGCGAGAATGAGTTAGAATGGCAACACCTCGCGCCGAGTTAGTCCCATGAGTAAAATACACTTCACCATCCCACTCGCGTTTAATTTGCATTTCCAGATCAGTAGTCCAGTGCGTTTCTTGCAAAAAAATGATATCAAACTTGTTCCGGTTGAAAAACAAAAACGCCGATTTCCGTCGGTCAAGGGAACGGAGTCCCTGACCATTTACACTTGCCAGGATAACCATTGAAATGATTGATGAAAGTAATAATGAGCGTACAACGTCCATGATACGTTTTGAATTAAAAGTAAACATTATGAAAGACTTTCACTAGTCGATGATCCAACGTTTTTTTCGCGCTGTCTTACATTGTTCAAGTTCGGGACTGGGTTAATACGTTGCCGACGACTCGGCGTTTTTGCATCTGAGTCCGAGTCTGCTGAGTGTTGACGCTTACATCCTTTGTGATCCGTTTCCATTTCTTCGGGATTCTCGTGTTTATGCTCTTCAGGTTCTTTACGGTCAGATTTATTCTCCTCATCACTGACAGGCGTATTATTCACATTTTCAGGAACATCAGCTGGCATTGGAGACTCTGGCTCTGTAATATTCTCATTTTCTTCTTGATCCTCTTCAAATCGAGCATTTATTTGTTCGCACACGTAGGACATATGCCCTCTCTCCTTACAGATTCTACATTCAACTTCAGGACATCTTTTCCGAGTGTGACCCATTTCATGACACTGACTACATACCGGCTGCTGATTGTTGTGAATGATCCTACACCATTCTCCTTGAATCCGTAAACAATACGGGATAGACTTCTTACCGAGCAATACTTTAACCAGTCGATTACCGTTTTGTAGCCCCGCTAACTCGTGATCGGCTTTATATTTGAGGCGAATCACTTCGCCTTTGATTTCGCCGTATTTACTTAAAACTTCTTTGACATCTTGGTCCTCAATGTAGGAACGTAAACCGATGATGCTGACATTTGTGTATTGGGCGTTCGGCGGGTGACAGTTGATATGAGCTTCGCCGACATCAAATCCTTCTTCGATCAAAGATTCCGCATCGGCGCCGGTTTCGAGCTCCAACAGAAACTCTCCGCTGCCGAGATCTTGGAAAACAATAATACCAGATTCGATTTCTTCCTCAATCGCAGCCTTCAGCTCTCTCAGGCTCAGCAAATATGGTATCTTGAAGGTAACGCTTCGACCTTTCCGGCCAGCCATATTGGCTTCCCGGAAAGCGAGATCCCTCTTGTCTGATCCAATAGGTTTTCGACCAAAATAAATCACAAAACTATAGATTCAAACACTAGCTAACTGACAGAAACTAATTATCGCTCCCGATGCCTTCAACTAACACAGGATTCAAACCGATTATCACAACGGACGAGAACCGGTTTATTTCCCTGTGGTGTGGTCGTAGACGTAAAGCGTAAGAAAAAGTTGAGGCATTTCAAGTGACAAAAAAAACAAAGAATGCATGCTACTGCTGCAATATGGCCTTTAAAACGCGCAATTAACGTCTCGTTGTTGCGCTTCGAGTTACTTGATGTCACAGGCGGTTGATTTGATGTCACAAATGAAATTCGAACCTTGTCGCGCGCTGAAGAACAAAGGTTGCGTTCGCGGATGGCTCGTGTCAAACTTAACGGTGCACGTTTTTTGATTTCTTCCTTCCTTTGAAGTTGCTTTTTCTTGTCCTGGCTGAATTTTGCCCTCCAATATTCCCTTAGAAAACCAATCTGCCCTTAGAATAAAACAACAAAATTGAAACTAAAACAAAATCAATAAGAGCAAAACAAAATGAAACGAAGAAGCCTACAACACGAGGGGTTCCCAAGTGGTCACCCAGCGAAGTACTAACCTCGCCCGACAGGGCTTGACTTCGGTGATCGGACGAGAACCGGTTTTTTTCCCTGTGGTGTGGTCGTAGACGTAAAGCGTAAGAAAAAGTTGAGGCATTTCAAGTGACAAAAAAAAACAAAGAATGCATGCTACTGCTGCAATATGGCCTTTAAAACGCGCAATTAACGTCTCGTTGTTGCGCTTCGAGTTACTTGATGTCACAGGCGGTTGATTTGATGTCACAAATGAAATTCGAACCTTGTCGCGCGCTGAAGAACAAAGGTTGCGTTCGCTGATGGCTCGTGTCAAACTTAACGGTGCACGTTTTTTGATTTCTTCCTTCCTTTGAAGTTGCTTTTTCTTGTCCTGGCTGAATTTTGCCCTCCAATATTCCCTTAGAAAACCAATCTGCCCTTAGAATAAAACAACAAAATTGAAACTAAAACAAAATCAATAAGAGCAAAAGAAAATGAAACGAAGAAGCCTACAACACGAGGGGTTCCCAAGTGGTCACCCAGCGAAGTACTAACCTCGCCCGACAGGGCTTGACTTCGGTGATCGGACGAGAACCGGTTTTTTTCCCTGTGGTGTGGTCGTAGACGTAAAGCGTAAGAAAAAGTTGAGGCATTTCAAGTGACAAAAAAAACAAAGAATGCATGCTACTGCTGCAATATGGCCTTTAAAACGCGCAATTAACGTCTCGTTGTTGCGCTTCGAGTTACTTGATGTCACAGGCGGTTGATTTGATGTCACAAATGAAATTCGAACCTTGTCGCGCGCTGAAGAACAAAGGTTGCGTTCGCTGATGGCTCGTGTCAAACTTAACGGTGCACGTTTTTTGATTTCTTCCTTCCTTTGAAGTTGCTTTTTCTTGTCCTGGCTGAATTTTGCCCTCCAATATTCCCTTAGAAAACCAATCTGCCCTTAGAATAAAACAACAAAATTGAAACTAAAACAAAATCAATAAGAGCAAAACAAAATGAAACGAAGAAGCCTACAACACGAGGGGTTCCCAAGTGGTCACCCAGCGAAGTACTAACCTCGCCCGACAGGGCTTGACTTCGGTGATCGGACGAGAACCGGTTTTTTTCCCTGTGGTGTGGTCGTAGACGTAAAGCGTAAGAAAAAGTTGAGGCATTTCAAGTGACAAAAAAAACAAAGAATGCATGCTACTGCTGCAATATGGCCTTTAAAACGCGCAATTAACGTCTCGTTGTTGCGCTTCGAGTTACTTGATGTCACAGGCGGTTGATTTGATGTCACAAATGAAATTCGAACCTTGTCGCGCGCTGAAGAACAAAGGTTGCGTTCGCTGATGGCTCGTGTCAAACTTAACGGTGCACGTTTTTTGATTTCTTCCTTCCTTTGAAGTTGCTTTTTCTTGTCCTGGCTGAATTTTGCCCTCCAATATTCCCTTAGAAAACCAATCTGCCCTTAGAATAAAACAACAAAATTGAAACTAAAACAAAATCAATAAGAGCAAAAGAAAATGAAACGAAGAAGCCTACAACACGAGGGGTTCCCAAGTGGTCACCCAGCGAAGTACTAACCTCGCCCGACAGGGCTTGACTTCGGTGATCGGACGAGAACCGGTTTTTTTCCCTGTGGTGTGGTCGTAGACGTAAAGCGTAAGAAAAAGTTGAGGCATTTCAAGTGACAAAAAAAAACAAAGAATGCATGCTACTGCTGCAATATGGCCTTTAAAACGCGCAATTAACGTCTCGTTGTTGCGCTTCGAGTTACTTGATGTCACAGGCGGTTGATTTGATGTCACAAATGAAATTCGAACCTTGTCGCGCGCTGAAGAACAAAGGTTGCGTTCGCTGATGGCTCGTGTCAAACTTAACGGTGCACGTTTTTTGATTTCTTCCTTCCTTTGAAGTTGCTTTTTCTTGTCCTGGCTGAATTTTGCCCTCCAATATTCCCTTAGAAAACCAATCTGCCCTTAGAATAAAACAACAAAATTGAAACTAAAACAAAATCAATAAGAGCAAAAGAAAATGAAACGAAGAAGCCTACAACACGAGGGGTTCCCAAGTGGTCACCCAGCGAAGTACTAACCTCGCCCGACAGGGCTTGACTTCGGTGATCGGACGAGAACCGGTTTTTTTCCCTGTGGTGTGGTCGTAGACGTAAAGCGTAAGAAAAAGTTGAGGCATTTCAAGTGACAAAAAAAAACAAAGAATGCATGCTACTGCTGCAATATGGCCTTTAAAACGCGCAATTAACGTCTCGTTGTTGCGCTTCGAGTTACTTGATGTCACAGGCGGTTGATTTGATGTCACAAATGAAATTCGAACCTTGTCGCGCGCTGAAGAACAAAGGTTGCGTTCGCTGATGGCTCGTGTCAAACTTAACGGTGCAGGTTTTTTGATTTCTTCCTTCCTTTGAAGTTGCTTTTTCTTGTCCTGGCTGAATTTTGCCCTCCAATATTCCCTTAGAAAACCAATCTGCCCTTAGAATAAAACAACAAAATTGAAACTAAAACAAAATCAATAAGAGCAAAAGAAAATGAAACGAAGAAGCCTACAACACGAGGGGTTCCCAAGTGGTCACCCAGCGAAGTACTAACCTCGCCCGACAGGGCTTGACTTCGGTGATCGGACGAGAACCGGTTTTTTTCCCTGTGGTGTGGTCGTAGACGTAAAGCGTAAGAAAAAGTTGAGGCATTTCAAGTGACAAAAAAAAACAAAGAATGCATGCTACTGCTGCAATATGGCCTTTAAAACGCGCAATTAACGTCTCGTTGTTGCGCTTCGAGTTACTTGATGTCACAGGCGGTTGATTTGATGTCACAAATGAAATTCGAACCTTGTCGCGCGCTGAAGAACAAAGGTTGCGTTCGCTGATGGCTCGTGTCAAACTTAACGGTGCACGTTTTTTGATTTCTTCCTTCCTTTGAAGTTGCTTTTTCTTGTCCTGGCTGAATTTTGCCCTCCAATATTCCCTTAGAAAACCAATCTGCCCTTAGAATAAAACAACAAAATTGAAACTAAAACAAAATCAATAAGAGCAAAAGAAAATGAAACGAAGAAGCCTACAACACGAGGGGTTCCCAAGTGGTCACCCAGCGAAGTACTAACCTCGCCCGACAGGGCTTGACTTCGGTGATCGGACGAGAACCGGTTTTTTTCCCTGTGGTGTGGTCGTAGACGTAAAGCGTAAGAAAAAGTTGAGGCATTTCAAGTGACAAAAAAAAACAAAGAATGCATGCTACTGCTGCAATATGGCCTTTAAAACGCGCAATTAACGTCTCGTTGTTGCGCTTCGAGTTACTTGATGTCACAGGCGGTTGATTTGATGTCACAAATGAAATTCGAACCTTGTCGCGCGCTGAAGAACAAAGGTTGCGTTCGCTGATGGCTCGTGTCAAACTTAACGGTGCACGTTTTTTGATTTCTTCCTTCCTTTGAAGTTGCTTTTTCTTGTCCTGGCTGAATTTTGCCCTCCAATATTCCCTTAGAAAACCAATCTGCCCTTAGAATAAAACAACAAAATTGAAACTAAAACAAAATCAATAAGAGCAAAACAAAATGAAACGAAGAAGCCTACAACACGAGGGGTTCCCAAGTGGTCACCCAGCGAAGTACTAACCTCGCCCGACAGGGCTTGACTTCGGTGATCGGACGAGAACCGGTTTTTTTCCCTGTGGTGTGGTCGTAGACGTAAAGCGTAAGAAAAAGTTGAGGCATTTCAAGTGACAAAAAAAAACAAAGAATGCATGCTACTGCTGCAATATGGCCTTTAAAACGCGCAATTAACGTCTCGTTGTTGCGCTTCGAGTTACTTGATGTCACAGGCGGTTGATTTGATGTCACAAATGAAATTCGAACCTTGTCGCGCGCTGAAGAACAAAGGTTGCGTTCGCTGATGGCTCGTGTCAAACTTAACGGTGCAGGTTTTTTGATTTCTTCCTTCCTTTGAAGTTGCTTTTTCTTGTCCTGGCTGAATTTTGCCCTCCAATATTCCCTTAGAAAACCAATCTGCCCTTAGAATAAAACAACAAAATTGAAACTAAAACAAAATCAATAAGAGCAAAAAAAATGAAACGAAGAAGCCTACAACACGAGGGGTTCCCAAGTGGTCACCCAGCGAAGTACTAACCTCGCCCGACAGGGCTTGACTTCGGTGATCGGACGAGAACCGGTTTTTTTCCCTGTGGTGTGGTCGTAGACGTAAAGCGTAAGAAAAAGTTGAGGCATTTCAAGTGACAAAAAAAACAAAGAATGCATGCTACTGCTGCAATATGGCCTTTAAAACGCGCAATTAACGTCTCGTTGTTGCGCTTCGAGTTACTTGATGTCACAGGCGGTTGATTTGATGTCACAAATGAAATTCGAACCTTGTCGCGCGCTGAAGAACAAAGGTTGCGTTCGCTGATGGCTCGTGTCAAACTTAACGGTGCAGGTTTTTTGATTTCTTCCTTCCTTTGAAGTTGCTTTTTCTTGTCCTGGCTGAATTTTGCCCTCCAATATTCCCTTAGAAAACCAATCTGCCCTTAGAATAAAACAACAAAATTGAAACTAAAACAAAATCAATAAGAGCAAAAGAAAATGAAACGAAGAAGCCTACAACACGAGGGGTTCCCAAGTGGTCACCCAGCGAAGTACTAACCTCGCCCGACAGGGCTTGACTTCGGTGATCGGACGAGAACCGGTTTTTTTCCCTGTGGTGTGGTCGTAGACGTAAAGCGTAAGAAAAAGTTGAGGCATTTCAAGTGACAAAAAAAACAAAGAATGCATGCTACTGCTGCAATATGGCCTTTAAAACGCGCAATTAACGTCTCGTTGTTGCGCTTCGAGTTACTTGATGTCACAGGCGGTTGATTTGATGTCACAAATGAAATTCGAACCTTGTCGCGCGCTGAAGAACAAAGGTTGCGTTCGCTGATGGCTCGTGTCAAACTTAACGGTGCAGGTTTTTTGATTTCTTCCTTCCTTTGAAGTTGCTTTTTCTTGTCCTGGCTGAATTTTGCCCTCCAATATTCCCTTAGAAAACCAATCTGCCCTTAGAATAAAACAACAAAATTGAAACTAAAACAAAATCAATAAGAGCAAAAGAAAATGAAACAAAGAAGCCTACAACACGAGGGGTTCCCAAGTGGTCACCCAGCGAAGTACTAACCTCGCCCGACAGGGCTTGACTTCGGTGATCGGACGAGAACCGGTTTTTTTCCCTGTGGTGTGGTCGTAGACGTAAAGCGTAAGAAAAAGTTGAGGCATTTCAAGTGACAAAAAAAAACAAAGAATGCATGCTACTGCTGCAATATGGCCTTTAAAACGCGCAATTAACGTCTCGTTGTTGCGCTTCGAGTTACTTGATGTCACAGGCGGTTGATTTGATGTCACAAATGAAATTCGAACCTTGTCGCGCGCTGAAGAACAAAGGTTGCGTTCGCTTATGGCTCGTGTCAAACTTAACGGTGCAGGTTTTTTGATTTCTTCCTTCCTTTGAAGTTGCTTTTTCTTGTCCTGGCTGAATTTTGCCCTCCAATATTCCCTTAGAAAACCAATCTGCCCTTAGAATAAAACAACAAAATTGAAACTAAAACAAAATCAATAAGAGCAAAAGAAAATGAAACGAAGAAGCCTACAACACGAGGGGTTCCCAAGTGGTCACCCAGCGAAGTACTAACCTCGCCCGACAGGGCTTGACTTCGGTGATCGGACGAGAACCGGTTTTTTTCCCTGTGGTGTGGTCGTAGACGTAAAGCGTAAGAAAAAGTTGAGGCATTTCAAGTGACAAAAAAAACAAAGAATGCATGCTACTGCTGCAATATGGCCTTTAAAACGCGCAATTAACGTCTCGTTGTTGCGCTTCGAGTTACTTGATGTCACAGGCGGTTGATTTGATGTCACAAATGAAATTCGAACCTTGTCGCGCGCTGAAGAACAAAGGTTGCGTTCGCTGATGGCTCGTGTCAAACTTAACGGTGCACGTTTTTTGATTTCTTCCTTCCTTTGAAGTTGCTTTTTCTTGTCCTGGCTGAATTTTGCCCTCCAATATTCCCTTAGAAAACCAATCTGCCCTTAGAATAAAACAACAAAATTGAAACTAAAACAAAATCAATAAGAGCAAAAGAAAATGAAACGAAGAAGCCTACAACACGAGGGGTTCCCAAGTGGTCACCCAGCGAAGTACTAACCTCGCCCGACAGGGCTTGACTTCGGTGATCGGACGAGAACCGGTTTTTTTCCCTGTGGTGTGGTCGTAGACGTAAAGCGTAAGAAAAAGTTGAGGCATTTCAAGTGACAAAAAAAAACAAAGAATGCATGCTACTGCTGCAATATGGCCTTTAAAACGCGCAATTAACGTCTCGTTGTTGCGCTTCGAGTTACTTGATGTCACAGGCGGTTGATTTGATGTCACAAATGAAATTCGAACCTTGTCGCGCGCTGAAGAACAAAGGTTGCGTTCGCTGATGGCTCGTGTCAAACTTAACGGTGCAGGTTTTTTGATTTCTTCCTTCCTTTGAAGTTGCTTTTTCTTGTCCTGGCTGAATTTTGCCCTCCAATATTCCCTTAGAAAACCAATCTGCCCTTAGAATAAAACAACAAAATTGAAACTAAAACAAAATCAATAAGAGCAAAAGAAAATGAAACGAAGAAGCCTACAACACGAGGGGTTCCCAAGTGGTCACCCAGCGAAGTACTAACCTCGCCCGACAGGGCTTGACTTCGGTGATCGGACGAGAACCGGTTTTTTTCCCTGTGGTGTGGTCGTAGACGTAAAGCGTAAGAAAAAGTTGAGGCATTTCAAGTGACAAAAAAAAACAAAGAATGCATGCTACTGCTGCAATATGGCCTTTAAAACGCGCAATTAACGTCTCGTTGTTGCGCTTCGAGTTACTTGATGTCACAGGCGGTTGATTTGATGTCACAAATGAAATTCGAACCTTGTCGCGCGCTGAAGAACAAAGGTTGCGTTCGCTGATGGCTTGTGTCAAACTTAACGGTGCACGTTTTTTGATTTCTTCCTTCCTTTGAAGTTGCTTTTTCTTGTCCTGGCTGAATTTTGCCCTCCAATATTCCCTTAGAAAACCAATCTGCCCTTAGAATAAAACAACAAAATTGAAACTAAAACAAAATCAATAAGAGCAAAACAAAATGAAACGAAGAAGCCTACAACACGAGGGGTTCCCAAGTGGTCACCCAGCGAAGTACTAACCTCGCCCGACAGGGCTTGACTTCGGTGATCGGACGAGAACCGGTTTTTTTCCCTGTGGTGTGGTCGTAGACGTAAAGCGTAAGAAAAAGTTGAGGCATTTCAAGTGACAAAAAAAAACAAAGAATGCATGCTACTGCTGCAATATGGCCTTTAAAACGCGCAATTAACGTCTCGTTGTTGCGCTTCGAGTTACTTGATGTCACAGGCGGTTGATTTGATGTCACAAATGAAATTCGAACCTTGTCGCGCGCTGAAGAACAAAGGTTGCGTTCGCTGATGGCTCGTGTCAAACTTAACGGTGCAGGTTTTTTGATTTCTTCCTTCCTTTGAAGTTGCTTTTTCTTGTCCTGGCTGAATTTTGCCCTCCAATATTCCCTTAGAAAACCAATCTGCCCTTAGAATAAAACAACAAAATTGAAACTAAAACAAAATCAATAAGAGCAAAAGAAAATGAAACGAAGAAGCCTACAACACGAGGGGTTCCCAAGTGGTCACCCAGCGAAGTACTAACCTCGCCCGACAGGGCTTGACTTCGGTGATCGGACGAGAACCGGTTTTTTTCCCTGTGGTGTGGTCGTAGACGTAAAGCGTAAGAAAAAGTTGAGGCATTTCAAGTGACAAAAAAAACAAAGAATGCATGCTACTGCTGCAATATGGCCTTTAAAACGCGCAATTAACGTCTCGTTGTTGCGCTTCGAGTTACTTGATGTCACAGGCGGTTGATTTGATGTCACAAATGAAATTCGAACCTTGTCGCGCGCTGAAGAACAAAGGTTGCGTTCGCTGATGGCTCGTGTCAAACTTAACGGTGCACGTTTTTTGATTTCTTCCTTCCTTTGAAGTTGCTTTTTCTTGTCCTGGCTGAATTTTGCCCTCCAATATTCCCTTAGAAAACCAATCTGCCCTTAGAATAAAACAACAAAATTGAAACTAAAACAAAATCAATAAGAGCAAAAGAAAATGAAACGAAGAAGCCTACAACACGAGGGGTTCCCAAGTGGTCACCCAGCGAAGTACTAACCTCGCCCGACAGGGCTTGACTTCGGTGATCGGACGAGAACCGGTTTTTTTCCCTGTGGTGTGGTCGTAGACGTAAAGCGTAAGAAACAGCTGAGGCATTTCAAGTGACAAAAAAAAACAAAGAATGCATGCTACTGCTGCAATATGGCCTTTAAAACGCGCAATTAACGTCTCGTTGTTGCGCTTCGAGTTACTTGATGTCACAGGCGGTTGATTTGATGTCACAAATGAAATTCGTACCTTGTCGCGCGCTGAAGAACAAAGGTTGCGTTCGCTGATGGCTCGTGTCAAACTTAACGGTGCACGTTTTTTGATTTCTTCCTTCCTTTGAAGTTGCTTTTTCTTGTCCTGGCTGAATTTTGCCCTCCAATATTCCCTTAGAAAACCAATCTGCCCTTAGAATAAAACAACAAAATTGAAACTAAAACAAAATCAATAAGAGCAAAACAAAATGAAACGAAGAAGCCTACAACACGAGGGGTTCCTAAGTGGTCACCCAGCGAAGTACTAACCTCGCCCGACAGGGCTTGACTTCGGTGATCGGACGAGAACCGGTTTTTTTCCCTGTGGTGTGGTCGTAGACGTAAAGCGTAAGAAAAAGTTGAGGCATTTCAAGTGACAAAAAAAAACAAAGACTGCATGCTACTACTGCAATATGGCCTTTAAAACGCGCAATTAACGTCTCGTTGTTGCGCTTCGAGTTACTTGATGTCACAGGCGGTTGATTTGATGACACAAATGAAATTTGAACCTTGTCGCGCGCTGAAGAACAAAGGTTGCGTTCGCTGATGGCTCGTGTCAAACTTAACGGTGCACGTTTTTTGATTACTTCCTTCCTTTGAAGTTGCTTTTTCTTGTCCTGGCTGAATTTTGCCCTCCAATATTCCCTTAGAAAACCAATCTGCCCTTAGAATAAAACAACAAAATTGAAACTAAAACAAAATCAATAAGAGCAAAAGAAAATGAAACGAAGAAGCCTACAACACGAGGGGTTCCCAAGTGGTCACCCAGCGAAGTACTAACCTCGCCCGACAGGGCTTGACTTCGGTGATCGGACGAGAACCGGTTTTTTTCCCTGTGGTGTGGTCGTAGACGTAAAGCGTAAGAAAAAGTTGAGGCATTTCAAGTGACAAAAAAAAACAAAGAATGCATGCTACTGCTGCAATATGGCCTTTAAAACGCGCAATTAACGTCTCGTTGTTGCGCTTCGAGTTACTTGATGTCACAGGCGGTTGATTTGATGTCACAAATGAAATTCGAACCTTGTCGCGCGCTGAAGAACAAAGGTTGCGTTCGCTGATGGCTCGTGTCAAACTTAACAGTGCACGTTTTTTGATTTCTTCCTTCCTTTGAAGTTGCTTTTTCTTGTCCTGGCTGTATTTTGCCCTCCAATATTCCCTTAGAAAACCAATCTGGCCTTAGAATAAAACACCAAAGTTGAAACTAAAACAAAATCAATAAGAGCAAAAGAAAATGAAACGAAGAAGCCTACAACACGAGGGGTTCCCAAGTGGTCACCCAGCGAAGTACTAACCTCGCCCGACAGGGCTTGACTTCGGTGATCGGACGAGAACCGGTTTTTTTCCCTGTGGTGTGGTCGTAGACGTAAAGCGTAAGAAAAAGTTGAGGCATTTCAAGTGACAAAAAAAAACAAAGAATGCATGCTACTGCTGCAATATGGCCTTTAAAACGCGCAATTAACGTCTCGTTGTTGCGCTTCGAGTTACTTGATGTCACAGGCGGTTGATTTGATGTCACAAATGAAATTCGAACCTTGTCGCGCGCTGAAGAACAAAGGTTGCGTTCGCTGATGGCTCGTGTCAAACTTAACGGTGCACGTTTTTTGATTTCTTCCTTCCTTTGAAGTTGCTTTTTCTTGTCCTGGCTGAATTTTGCCCTCCAATATTCCCTTAGAAAACCAATCTGCCCTTAGAATAAAACAACAAAATTGAAACTAAAACAAAATCAATAAGAGCAAAACAAAATGAAACGAAGAAGCCTACAACACGAGGGGTTCCCAAGTGGTCACCCAGCGAAGTACTAACCTCGCCCGACAGGGCTTGACTTCGGTGATCGGACGAGAACCGGTTTTTTTCCCTGTGGTGTGGTCGTAGACGTAAAGCGTAAGAAAAAGTTGAGGCATTTCAAGTGACCAAAAAAAACAAAGAATGCATGCTACTGCTGCAATATGGCCTTTAAAACGCGCAATTAACGTCTCGTTGTTGCGCTTCGAGTTACTTGATGTCACAGGCGGTTGATTTGATGTCACAAATGAAATTCGAACCTTGTCGCGCGCTGAAGAACAAAGGTTGCGTTCGCTGATGGCTCGTGTCAAACTTAACGGTGCACGTTTTTTGATTTCTTCCTTCCTTTGAAGTTGCTTTTTCTTGTCCTGGCTCAATTTTGCCCTCCAATATTCCCTTAGAAAACCAATCTGCCCTTAGAATAAAACAACAAAATTGAAACTAAAACAAAATCAATAAGAGCAAAAGAAAATGAAACGAAGAAGCCTACAACACGAGGGGTTCCCAAGTGGTCACCCAGCGAAGTACTAACCTCGCCCGACAGGGCTTGACTTCGGTGATCGGACGAGAACCGGTTTTTTTCCCTGTGGTGTGGTCGTAGACGTAAAGCGTAAGAAAAAGTTGAGGCATTTCAAGTGACAAAAAAAAGCAAAGAATGCATGCTACTGCTGCAATATGGCCTTTAAAACGCGCAATTAACGTCTCGTTGTTGCGCTTCGAGTTACTTGATGTCACAGGCGGTTGATTTGATGTCACAAATGAAATTCGAACCTTGTCGCGCGCTGAAGAACAAAGGTTGCGTTCGCTGATGGCTCGTGTCAAACTTAACGGTGCACGTTTTTTGATTTCTTCCTTCCTTTGAAGTTGCTTTTTCTTGTCCTGGCTGAATTTTGCCCTCCAATATTCCCTTAGAAAACCAATCTGCCCTTAGAATAAAACAACAAAATTGAAACTAAAACAAAATCAATAAGAGCAAAAGAAAATGAAACGAAGAATCCTACAACACGAGGGGTTCCCAAGTGGTCACCCAGCGAAGTACTAACCTCGCCCGACAGGGCTTGACTTCGGTGATCGGACGAGAACCGGTTTTTTTCCCTGTGGTGTGGTCGTAGACGTAAAGCGTAAGAAAAAGTTGAGGCATTTCAAGTGACAAAAAAAAACAAAGAATGCATGCTACTGCTGCAATATGGCCTTTAAAACGCGCAATTAACGTCTCGTTGTTGCGCTTCGAGTTACTTGATGTCACAGGCGGTTGATTTGATGTCACAAATGAAATTCGAACCTTGTCGCGCGCTGAAGAACAAAGGTTGCGTTCGCTGATGGCTCGTGTCAAACTTAACGGTGCACGTTTTTTGATTTCTTCCTTCCTTTGAAGTTGCTTTTTCTTGTCCTGGCTGAATTTTGCCCTCCAATATTCCCTTAGAAAACCAATCTGCCCTTAGAATAAAACAACAAAATTGAAACTAAAACAAAATCAATAAGAGCAAAACAAAATGAAACGAAGAAGCCTACAACACGAGGGGTTCCCAAGTGGTCACCCAGCGAAGTACTAACCTCGCCCGACAGGGCTTGACTTCGGTGATCGGACGAGAACCGGTTTTTTTCCCTGTGGTGTGGTCGTAGACGTAAAGCGTAAGAAAAAGTTGAGGCATTTCAAGTGACAAAAAAAAACAAAGAATGCATGCTACTGCTGCAATATGGCCTTTAAAACGCGCAATTAACGTCTCGTTGTTGCGCTTCGAGTTACTTGATGTCACAGGCGGTTGATTTGATGTCACAAATGAAATTCGAACCTTGTCGCGCGCTGAAGAACAAAGGTTGCGTTCGCTGATGGCTCGTGTCAAACTTAACGGTGCACGTTTTTTGATTTCTTCCTTCCTTTGAAGTTGCTTTTTCTTGTCCTGGCTCAATTTTGCCCTCCAATATTCCCTTAGAAAACCAATCTGCCCTTAGAATAAAACAACAAAATTGAAACTAAAACAAAATCAATAAGAGCAAAAGAAAATGAAACGAAGAAGCCTACAACACGAGGGGTTCCCAAGTGGTCACCCAGCGAAGTACTAACCTCGCCCGACAGGGCTTGACTTCGGTGATCGGACGAGAACCGGTTTTTTTCCCTGTGGTGTGGTCGTAGACGTAAAGCGTAAGAAAAAGTTGAGGCATTTCAAGTGACAAAAAAAAGCAAAGAATGCATGCTACTGCTGCAATATGGCCTTTAAAACGCGCAATTAACGTCTCGTTGTTGCGCTTCGAGTTACTTGATGTCACAGGCGGTTGATTTGATGTCACAAATGAAATTCGAACCTTGTCGCGCGCTGAAGAACAAAGGTTGCGTTCGCTGATGGCTCGTGTCAAACTTAACGGTGCACGTTTTTTGATTTCTTCCTTCCTTTGAAGTTGCTTTTTCTTGTCCTGGCTGAATTTTGCCCTCCAATATTCCCTTAGAAAACCAATCTGCCCTTAGAATAAAACAACAAAATTGAAACTAAAACAAAATCAATAAGAGCAAAAGAAAATGAAACGAAGAATCCTACAACACGAGGGGTTCCCAAGTGGTCACCCAGCGAAGTACTAACCTCGCCCGACAGGGCTTGACTTCGGTGATCGGACGAGAACCGGTTTTTTTCCCTGTGGTGTGGTCGTAGACGTAAAGCGTAAGAAAAAGTTGAGGCATTTCAAGTGACAAAAAAAAAACAAAGAATGCATGCTACTGCTGCAATATGGCCTTTAAAACGCGCAATTAACGTCTCGTTGTTGCGCTTCGAGTTACTTGATGTCACAGGCGGTTGATTTGATGTCACAAATGAAATTCGAACCTTGTCGCGCGCTGAAGAAAAAAGGTTGCGTTCGCTGATGGCTCGTGTCAAACTTAACGGTGCACGTTTTTTGATTTCTTCCTTCCTTTGAAGTTGCTTTTTCTTGTCCTGGCTGAATTTTGCCCTCCAATATTCCCTTAGAAAACCAATCTGCCCTTAGAATAAAACAACAAAATTGAAACTAAAACAAAATCAATAAGAGCAAAAGAAAATGAAACGAAGAAGCCTACAACACGAGGGGTTCCCAAGTGGTCACCCAGCGAAGTACTAACCTCGCCCGACAGGGCTTGACTTCGGTGATCGGACGAGAACCGGTTTTTTTCCCTGTGGTGTGGTCGTAGATGTAAAGCGTAAGAAAAAGTTGAGGCATTTCAAGTGACAAAAAAAAACAAAGAATGCATGCTACTGCTGCAATATGGCCTTTAAAACGCGCAATTAACGTCTCGTTGTTGCGCTTCGAGTTACTTGATGTCACAGGCGGTTGATTTGATGTCACAAATGAAATTCGAACCTTGTCGCGCGCTGAAGAACAAAGGTTGCGTTCGCTGATGGCTCGTGTCAAACTTAACGGTGCAGGTTTTTTGATTTCTTCCTTCCTTTGAAGTTGCTTTTTCTTGTCCTGGCTGAATTTTGCCCTCCAATATTCCCTTAGAAAACCAATCTGCCCTTAGAATAAAACAACAAAATTGAAACTAAAACAAAATCAATAAGAGCAAAAGAAAATGAAACGAAGAAGCCTACAACACGAGGGGTTCCCAAGTGGTCACCCAGCGAAGTACTAACCTCGCCCGACAGGGCTTGACTTCGGTGATCGGACGAGAACCGGTTTTTTTCCCTGTGGTGTGGTCGTAGACGTAAAGCGTAAGAAAAAGTTGAGGCATTTCAAGTGGCAAAAAAAAACAAAGAATGCATGCTACTGCTGCAATATGGCCTTTAAAACGCGCAATTAACGTCTCGTTGTTGCGCTTCGAGTTACTTGATGTCACAGGCGGTTGATTTGATGTCACAAATGAAATTCGAACCTTGTCGCGCGCTGAAGAACAAAGGTTGCGTTCGCTGATGGCTCGTGTCAAACTTAACGGTGCAGGTTTTTTGATTTCTTCCTTCCTTTGAAGTTGCTTTTTCTTGTCCTGGCTGAATTTTGCCCTCCAATATTCCCTTAGAAAACCAATCTGCCCTTAGAATAAAACAACAAAATTGAAACTAAAACAAAATCAATAAGAGCAAAAGAAAATGAAACGAAGAAGCCTACAACACGAGGGGTTCCCAAGTGGTCACCCAGCGAAGTACTAACCTCGCCCGACAGGGCTTGACTTCGGTGATCGGACGAGAACCGGTTTTTTTCCCTGTGGTGTGGTCGTAGACGTAAAGCGTAAGAAAAAGTTGAGGCATTTCAAGTGGCAAAAAAAAACAAAGAATGCATGCTACTGCTGCAATATGGCCTTTAAAACGCGCAATTAACGTCTCGTTGTTGCGCTTCGAGTTACTTGATGTCACAGGCGGTTGATTTGATGTCACAAATCAAATTCGAACCTTGTCGCGCGCTGAGGAACAAAGGTTGCGTTCGCTGATGGCTCGTGTCAAACTTAACGGTGCACGTTTTTTGATTTCTTCCTTCCTTTGAAGTTGCTTTTTCTTGTCCTGGCTGAATTTTGCCCTCCAATATTCCCTTAGAAAACCAATCTGCCCTTAGAATAAAACAACAAAATTGAAACTAAAACAAAATCAATAAGAGCAAAAGAAAATGAAACGAAGAAGCCTACAACACGAGGGGTTCCCAAGTGGTCACCCAGCGAAGTACTAACCTCGCCCGACAGGGCTTGACTTCGGTGATCGGACGAGAACCGGTTTTTTTCCCTGTGGTGTCGTCGTAGACGTAAAGCGTAAGAAAAAGTTGAGGCATTTCAAGTGACAAAAAAAAAACAAAGAATGCATGCTACTGCTGCAATATGGCCTTTAAAACGCGCAATTAACGTCTCGTTGTTGCGCTTCGAGTTACTTGATGTCACAGGCGGTTGATTTGATGTCACAAATGAAATTCGAACCTTGTCGCGCGCTAAAGAACAAAGGTTGCGTTCGCTGATGGCTCGTGTCAAACTTAACGGTGCACGTTTTTTGATTTCTTCCTTCCTTTGAAGTTGCTTTTTCTTGTCCTGGCTGAATTTTGCCCTCCAATATTCCCTTAGAAAACCAATCTGCCCTTAGAATAAAACAACAAAATTGAAACTAAAACAAAATCAATAAGAGCAAAAGAAAATGAAACGAAGAAGCCTACAACACGAGGGGTTCCCAAGTGGTCACCCAGCGAAGTACTAACCTCGCCCGACAGGGCTTGACTTCGGTGATCGGACGAGAACCGGTTTTTTTCCCTGTGGTGTGGTCGTAGACGTAAAGCGTAAGAAAAAGTTGAGGCATTTCAAGTGACAAAAAAAACAAAGAATGCATGCTACTGCTGCAATATGGCCTTTAAAACGCGCAATTAACGTCTCGTTGTTGCGCTTCGAGTTACTTGATGTCACAGGCGGTTGATTTGATGTCACAAATGAAATTCGAACCCTATCGCGCGCTGAAGAACAAAGGTTGCGTTCGCTGATGGCTCGTGTCAAACTTAACGGTGCATGTTTTTTGATTTCTTCCTTCCTTTGAAGTTGCTTTTTCTTGTCCTGGCTGAATTTTGCCCTCCAATATTCCCTTAGAAAACCAATCTGCCCTTAGAATAAAACAACAAAATTGAAACTAAAACAAAATCAATAAGAGCAAAAGAAAATGAAACGAAGAAGCCTACAACACGAGGGGTTCCCAAGTGGTCACCCAGCGAAGTACTAACCTCGCCCGACAGGGCTTGCCTTCGGTGATCGGACGAGAACCGGTTTTTTTCCCTGTGGTGTGGTCGTAGACGTAAAGCGTAAGAAAAAGTTGAGGCATTTCAAGTGACAAAAAAAAACAAAGAATGCATGCTACTGCTGCAATATGGCCTTTAAAACGCGCAATTAACGTCTCGTTGTTGCGCTTCGAGTTACTTGATGTCACAGGCGGTTGATTTGATGTCACAAATCAAATTCGAACCTTGTCGCGCGCTGAAGAACAAAGGTTGCGTTCGCTGATGGCTCGTGTCAAACTTAACGGTGCACGTTTTTTGATTTCTTCCTTCCTTTGAAGTTGCTTTTTCTTGTCCTGGCTGAATTTTGCCCTCCAATATTCCCTTAGAAAACCAATCTGCCCTTAGAATAAAACAACAAAATTGAAACTAAAACAAAATCAATAAGAGCAAAAGAAAATGAAACGAAGAAGCCTACAACACGAGGGGTTCCCAAGTGGTCACCCAGCGAAGTACTAACCTCGCCCGACAGGGCTTGACTTCGGTGATCGGACGAGAACCGGTTTTTTTCCCTGTGGTGTGGTCGTAGACGTAAAGCGTAAGAAAAAGTTGAGGCATTTCAAGTGACAAAAAAAAACAAAGAATGCATGCTACTGCTGCAATATGGCCTTTAAAACGCGCAATTAACGTCTCGTTGTTGCGCTTCGAGTTACTTGATGTCACAGGCGGTTGATTTGATGTCACAAATGAAATTCGAACCTTGTCGCGCGCTGAAGAACAAAGGTTGCGTTCGCTGATGGCTCGTGTCAAACTTAACGGTGCACGTGTTTTGATTTCTTCCTTCCTTTGAAGTTGCTTTTTCTTGTCCTGGCTGAATTTTGCCCTCCAATATTCCCTTAGAAAACCAATCTGCCCTTAGAATAAAACAACAAAATTGAAACTAAAACAAAATCAATAAGAGCAAAAGAAAATGAAACGAAGAAGCCTACAACACGAGGGGTTCCCAAGTGGTCACCCAGCGAAGTACT
This sequence comes from Siderastrea radians, assembly GCA_964017195.1. Classification (NCBI taxonomy): domain Eukaryota; kingdom Metazoa; phylum Cnidaria; class Anthozoa; order Scleractinia; family Rhizangiidae; genus Siderastrea; species Siderastrea radians. Next base: position 29,009,156 of record OZ024899.1, on the reverse strand, counting down.
AACCTCGCCCGACAGGGCTTGACTTCGGTGATCGGACGAGAACCGGTTTTTTTCCCTGTGGTGTGGTCGTAGACGTAAAGCGTAAGAAAAAGTTGAGGCATTTCAAGTGGCAAAAAAAAACAAAGAATGCATGCTACTGCTGCAATATGGCCTTTAAAACGCGCAATTAACGTCTCGTTGTTGCGCTTCGAGTTACTTGATGTCACAGGCGGTTGATTTGATGTCACAAATCAAATTCGAACCTTGTCGCGCGCTGAGGAACAAAGGTTGCGTTCGCTGATGGCTCGTGTCAAACTTAACGGTGCACGTTTTTTGATTTCTTCCTTCCTTTGAAGTTGCTTTTTCTTGTCCTGGCTGAATTTTGCCCTCCAATATTCCCTTAGAAAACCAATCTGCCCTTAGAATAAAACAACAAAATTGAAACTAAAACAAAATCAATAAGAGCAAAAGAAAATGAAACGAAGAAGCCTACAACACGAGGGGTTCCCAAGTGGTCACCCAGCGAAGTACTAACCTCGCCCGACAGGGCTTGCCTTCGGTGATCGGACGAGAACCGGTTTTTTTCCCTGTGGTGTGGTCGTAGACGTAAAGCGTAAGAAAAAGTTGAGGCATTTCAAGTGACAAAAAAAAACAAAGAATGCATGCTACTGCTGCAATATGGCCTTTAAAACGCGCAATTAACGTCTCGTTGTTGCGCTTCGAGTTACTTGATGTCACAGGCGGTTGATTTGATGTCACAAATCAAATTCGAACCTTGTCGCGCGCTGAAGAACAAAGGTTGCGTTCGCTGATGGCTCGTGTCAAACTTAACGGTGCACGTTTTTTGATTTCTTCCTTCCTTTGAAGTTGCTTTTTCTTGTCCTGGCTGAATTTTGCCCTCCAATATTCCCTTAGAAAACCAATCTGCCCTTAGAATAAAACAACAAAATTGAAACTAAAACAAAATCAATAAGAGCAAAAGAAAATGAAACGAAGAAGCCTACAACACGAGGGGTTCCCAAGTGGTCACCCAGCGAAGTACTAACCTCGCCCGACAGGGCTTGACTTCGGTGATCGGACGAGAACCGGTTTTTTTCCCTGTGGTGTGGTCGTAGACGTAAAGCGTAAGAAAAAGTTGAGGCATTTCAAGTGACAAAAAAAAACAAAGAATGCATGCTACTGCTGCAATATGGCCTTTAAAACGCGCAATTAACGTCTCGTTGTTGCGCTTCGAGTTACTTGATGTCACAGGCGGTTGATTTGATGTCACAAATGAAATTCGAACCTTGTCGCGCGCTGAAGAACAAAGGTTGCGTTCGCTGATGGCTCGTGTCAAACTTAACGGTGCACGTGTTTTGATTTCTTCCTTCCTTTGAAGTTGCTTTTTCTTGTCCTGGCTGAATTTTGCCCTCCAATATTCCCTTAGAAAACCAATCTGCCCTTAGAATAAAACAACAAAATTGAAACTAAAACAAAATCAATAAGAGCAAAAGAAAATGAAACGAAGAAGCCTACAACACGAGGGGTTCCCAAGTGGTCACCCAGCGAAGTACTAACCTCGCCCGACAGGGCTTGACTTCGGTGATCGGACGAGAACCGGTTTTTTTCCCTGTGGTGTGGTCGTAGACGTAAAGCGTAAGAAAAAGTTGAGGCATTTCAAGTGGCAAAAAAAAACAAAGAATGCATGCTACTGCTGCAATATGGCCTTTAAAACGCGCAATTAACGTCTCGTTGTTGCGCTTCGAGTTACTTGATGTCACAGGCGGTTGATTTGATGTCACAAATCAAATTCGAACCTTGTCGCGCGCTGAGGAACAAAGGTTGCGTTCGCTGATGGCTCGTGTCAAACTTAACGGTGCACGTTTTTTGATTTCTTCCTTCCTTTGAAGTTGCTTTTTCTTGTCCTGGCTGAATTTTGCCCTCCAATATTCCCTTAGAAAACCAATCTGCCCTTAGAATAAAACAACAAAATTGAAACTAAAACAAAATCAATAAGAGCAAAAGAAAATGAAACGAAGAAGCCTACAACACGAGGGGTTCCCAAGTGGTCACCCAGCGAAGTACTAACCTCGCCCGACAGGGCTTGACTTCGGTGATCGGACGAGAACCGGTTTTTTTCCCTGTGGTGTGGTCGTAGACGTAAAGCGTAAGAAAAAGTTGAGGCATTTCAAGTGACAAAAAAAAGCAAAGAATGCATGCTACTGCTGCAATATGGCCTTTAAAACGCGCAATTAACGTCTCGTTGTTGCGCTTCGAGTTACTTGATGTCACAGGCGGTTGATTTGATGTCACAAATCAAATTCGAACCTTGTCGCGCGCTGAAGAACAAAGGTTGCGTTCGCTGATGGCTCGTGTCAAACTTAACGGTGCACGTTTTTTGATTTCTTCCTTCCTTTGAAGTTGCTTTTTCTTGTCCTGGCTGAATTTTGCCCTCCAATATTCCCTTAGAAAACCAATCTGCCCTTAGAATAAAACAACAAAATTGAAACTAAAACAAAATCAATAAGAGCAAAAGAAAATGAAACGAAGAAGCCTACAACACGAGGGGTTCCCAAGTGGTCACCCAGCGAAGTACTAACCTCGCCCGACAGGGCTTGACTTCGGTGATCGGACGAGAACCGGTTTTTTTCCCTGTGGTGTCGTCGTAGACGTAAAGCGTAAGAAAAAGTTGAGGCATTTCAAGTGACAAAAAAAAACAAAGAATGCATGCTACTGCTGCAATATGGCCTTTAAAACGCGCAATTAACGTCTCGTTGTTGCGCTTCGAGTTACTTGATGTCACAGGCGGTTGATTTGATGTCACAAATCAAATTCGAACCTTGTCGCGCGCTGAAGAACAAAGGTTGCGTTCGCTGATGGCTCGTGTCAAACTTAACGGTGCACGTTTTTTGATTTCTTCCTTCCTTTGAAGTTGCTTTTTCTTGTCCTGGCTGAATTTTGCCCTCCAATATTCCCTTAGAAAACCAATCTGCCCTTAGAATAAAACAACAAAATTGAAACTAAAACAAAATCAATAAGAGCAAAAGAAAATGAAACGAAGAAGCCTACAACACGAGGGGTTCCCAAGTGGTCACCCAGCGAAGTACTAACCTCGCCCGACAGGGCTTGACTTCGGTGATCGGACGAGAACCGGTTTTTTTCCCTGTGGTGTGGTCGTAGACGTAAAGCGTAAGAAAAAGTTGAGGCATTTCAAGTGACAAAAAAAAACAAAGAATGCATGCTACTGCTGCAATATGGCCTTTAAAACGCGCAATTAACGTCTCGTTGTTGCGCTTCGAGTTACTTGATGTCACAGGCGGTTGATTTGATGTCACAAATGAAATTCGAACCTTGTCGCGCGCTGAAGAACAAAGGTTGCGTTCGCTGATGGCTCGTGTCAAACTTAACGGTGCACGTTTTTTGATTTCTTCCTTCCTTTGAAGTTGCTTTTTCTTGTCCTGGCTGAATTTTGCCCTCCAATATTCCCTTAGAAAACCAATCTGCCCTTAGAATAAAACAACAAAATTGAAACTAAAACAAAATCAATAAGAGCAAAAGAAAATGAAACGAAGAAGCCTACAACACGAGGGGTTCCCAAGTGGTCACCCAGCGAAGTACTAACCTCGCCCGACAGGGCTTGACTTCGGTGATCGGACGAGAACCGGTTTTTTTCCCTGTGGTGTGGTCGTAGACGTAAAGCGTAAGAAAAAGTTGAGGCATTTCAAGTGACAAAAAAAAACAAAGAATGCATGCTACTGCTGCAATATGGCCTTTAAAACGCGCAATTAACGTCTCGTTGTTGCGCTTCGAGTTACTTGATGTCACAGGCGGTTGATTTGATGTCACAAATGAAATTCGAACCTTGTCGCGCGCTGAAGAACAAAGGTTGCGTTCGCTGATGGCTCGTGTCAAAGTTAACGGTGCACGTTTTTTGATTTCTTCCTTCCTTTGAAGTTGCTTTTTCTTGTCCTGGCTGAATTTTGCCCTCCAATATTCCCTTAGAAAACCAATCTGCCCTTAGAATAAAACAACAAAATTGAAACTAAAACAAAATCAATAAGAGCAAAAGAAAATGAAACGAAGAATCCTACAACACGAGGGGTTCCCAAGTGGTCACCCAGCGAAGTACTAACCTCGCCCGACAGGGCTTGACTTCGGTGATCGGACGAGAAGCGGTTTTTTTCCCTGTGGTGTGGTCGTAGACGTAAAGCGTAAGAAAAAGTTGAGGCATTTCAAGTGACAAAAAAAACAAAGAATGCATGCTACTGCTGCAATATGGCCTTTAAAACGCGCAATTAACGTCTCGTTGTTGCGCTTCGAGTTACTTGATGTCACAGGCGGTTGATTTGATGTCACAAATGAAATTCGTACCTTGTCGCGCGCTGAAGAACAAAGGTTGCGTTCGCTGATGGCTCGTGTCAAACTTAACGGTGCACGTTTTTTGATTTCTTCCTTCCTTTGAAGTTGCTTTTTCTTGTCCTGGCTGAATTTTGCCCTCCAATATTCCCTTAGAAAACCAATCTGCCCTTAGAATAAAACAACAAAACTGAAACTAAAACAAAATCAATAAGAGCAAAAGAAAATGAAACGAAGAAGCCTACAACACGAGGGGTTCCTAAGTGGTCACCCAGCGAAGTACTAACCTCGCCCGACAGGGCTTGACTTCTGTGATCGGACGAGAACCGGTTTTTTTCCCTGTGGTGTGGTCGTAGACGTAAAGCGTAAGAAACAGTTGAGGCATTTCAAGTGACAAAAAAAAAACAAAGAATGCATGCTACTGCTGCAATATGGCCTTTAAAACGCGCAATTAACGTCTCGTTGTTGCGCTTCGAGTTACTTGATGTCACAGGCGGTTGATTTGATGTCACAAATGAAATTCGTACCTTGTCGCGCGCTGAAGAACAAAGGTTGCGTTCGCTGATGGCTCGTGTCAAACTTAACGGTGCACGTTTTTTGATTTCTTCCTTCCTTTGAAGGTTGCTCTTTCTTGTCCTGGCTGAATTTTGCCCTCCAATATTCCCTTAGAAAACCAATCTGCCCTTAGAATAAAACAGCAAAATTGAAACTAAAACAAAATCAATAAGAGCAAAAGAAAATGAAACGAAGAAGCCTACAACACGAGGGGTTCCCAAGTGGTCACCCAGCGAAGTACTAACCTCGCCCGACAGGGCTTGACTTCGGTGATCGGACGAGAACCGGTTTTTTTCCCTGTGGTGTGGTCGTAGACGTAAAGCGTAAGAAAAAGTTGAGGCATTTCAAGTGACAAAAAAAAACAAAGAATGCATGCTACTGCTGCAATATGGCCTTTAAAACGCGCAATTAACGTCTCGTTGTTGCGCTTCGAGTTACTTGATGTCACAGGCGGTTGATTTGATGTCACAAATGAAATTCGAACCTTGTCGCGCGCTGAAGAACAAAGGTTGCGTTCGCTGATGGCTCGTGTCAAACTTAACGGTGCACGTTTTTTGATTTCTTCCTTCCTTTGAAGTTGCTTTTTCTTGTCCTGGCTGAATTTTGCCCTCCAATATTCCCTTAGAAAACCAATCTGCCCTTAGAATAAAACACCAAAATTGAAACTAAAACAAAATCAATAAGAGCAAAAGAAAATGAAACGAAGAAGCCTACAACACGAGGGGTTCCCAAGTGGTCACCCAGCGAAGTACTAACCTCGCCCGACAGGGCTTGACTTCGGTGATCGGACGAGAACCGGTTTTTTTCCCTGTGGTGTGGTCGTAGACGTAAAGCGTAAGAAAAAGTTGAGGCATTTCAAGTGACAAAAAAAAACAAAGAATGCATGCTACTGCTGCAATATGGCCTTTAAAACGCGCAATTAACGTCTCGTTGTTGCGCTTCGAGTTACTTGATGTCACAGGCGGTTGATTTGATGTCACAAATGAAATTCGAACCTTGTCGCGCGCTGAAGAACAAAGGTTGCGTTCGCTGATGGCTCGTGTCAAACTTAACGGTGCACGTTTTTTGATTTCTTCCTTCCTTTGAAGTTGCTTTTTCTTGTCCTGGCTGAATTTTGCCCTCCAATATTCCCTTAGAAAACCAATCTGCCCTTAGAATAAAACAACAAAATTGAAACTAAAACAAAATCAATAAGAGCAAAAGAAAATGAAACGAAGAATCCTACAACACGAGGGGTTCCCAAGTGGTCACCCAGCGAAGTACTAACCTCGCCCGACAGGGCTTGACTTCGGTGATCGGACGAGAACCGGTTTTTTTCCCTGTGGTGTGGTCGTAGACGTAAAGCGTAAGAAAAAGTTGAGGCATTTCAAGTGACAAAAAAAAACAAAGAATGCATGCTACTGCTGCAATATGGCCTTTAAAACGCGCAATTAACGTCTCGTTGTTGCGCTTCGAGTTACTTGATGTCACAGGCGGTTGATTTGATGTCACAAATGAAATTCGAACCTTGTCGCGCGCTGAAGAACAAAGGTTGCGTTCGCTGATGGCTCGTGTCAAACTTAACGGTGCACGTTTTTTGATTTCTTCCTTCCTTTGAAGTTGCTTTTTCTTGTCCTGGCTGAATTTTGCCCTCCAATATTCCCTTAGAAAACCAATCTGCCCTTAGAATAAAACAACAAAATTGAAACTAAAACAAAATCAATAAGAGCAAAACAAAATGAAACGAAGAAGCCTACAACACGAGGGGTTCCCAAGTGGTCACCCAGCGAAGTACTAACCTCGCCCGACAGGGCTTGACTTCGGTGATCGGACGAGAACCGGTTTTTTTCCCTGTGGTGTGGTCGTAGACGTAAAGCGTAAGAAAAAGTTGAGGCATTTCAAGTGACAAAAAAAAACAAAGAATGCATGCTACTGCTGCAATATGGCCTTTAAAACGCGCAATTAACGTCTCGTTGTTGCGCTTCGAGTTACTTGATGTCACAGGCGGTTGATTTGATGTCACAAATGAAATTCGAACCTTGTCGCGCGCTGAAGAACAAAGGTTGCGTTCGCTGATGGCTCGTGTCAAACTTAACGGTGCACGTTTTTTGATTTCTTCCTTCCTTTGAAGTTGCTTTTTCTTGTCCTGGCTGAATTTTGCCCTCCAATATTCCCTTAGAAAACCAATCTGCCCTTAGAATAAAACAACAAAATTGAAACTAAAACAAAATCAATAAGAGCAAAAGAAAATGAAACGAAGAAGCCTACAACACGAGGGGTTCCCAAGTGGTCACCCAGCGAAGTACTAACCTCGCCCGACAGGGCTTGACTTCGGTGATCGGACGAGAACCGGTTTTTTTCCCTGTGGTGTGGTCGTAGACGTAAAGCGTAAGAAAAAGTTGAGGCATTTCAAGTGACAAAAAAAAACAAAGAATGCATGCTACTGCTGCAATATGGCCTTTAAAACGCGCAATTAACGTCTCGTTGTTGCGCTTCGAGTTACTTGATGTCACAGGCGGTTGATTTGATGTCACAAATGAAATTCGAACCTTGTCGCGCGCTGAAGAACAAAGGTTGCGTTCGCTGATGGCTCGTGTCAAACTTAACGGTGCACGTTTTTTGATTTCTTCCTTCCTTTGAAGTTGCTTTTTCTTGTCCTGGCTGAATTTTGCCCTCCAATATTCCCTTAGAAAACCAATCTGCCCTTAGAATAAAACAACAAAATTGAAACTAAAACAAAATCAATAAGAGCAAAAGAAAATGAAACGAAGAATCCTACAACACGAGGGGTTCCCAAGTGGTCACCCAGCGAAGTACTAACCTCGCCCGACAGGGCTTGACTTCGGTGATCGGACGAGAACCGGTTTTTTTCCCTGTGGTGTGGTCGTAGACGTAAAGCGTAAGAAAAAGTTGAGGCATTTCAAGTGACAAAAAAAACAAAGAATGCATGCTACTGCTGCAATATGGCCTTTAAAACGCGCAATTAACGTCTCGTTGTTGCGCTTCGAGTTACTTGATGTCACAGGCGGTTGATTTGATGTCACAAATGAAATTCGTACCTTGTCGCGCGCTGAAGAACAAAGGTTGCGTTCGCTGATGGCTCGTGTCAAACTTAACGGTGCACGTTTTTTGATTTCTTCCTTCCTTTGAAGTTGCTTTTTCTTGTCCTGGCTGAATTTTGCCCTCCAATATTCCCTTAGAAAACCAATCTGCCCTTAGAATAAAACAACAAAACTGAAACTAAAACAAAATCAATAAGAGCAAAAGAAAATGAAACGAAGAAGCCTACAACACGAGGGGTTCCCAAGTGGTCACCCAGCGAAGTACTAACCTCGCCCGACAGGGCTTGACTTCGGTGATCGGACGAGAACCGGTTTTTTTCCCTGTGGTGTGGTCGTAGACGTAAAGCGTAAGAAACAGTTGAGGCATTTCAAGTGACAAAAAAAAAACAAAGAATGCATGCTACTGCTGCAATATGGCCTTTAAAACGCGCAATTAACGTCTCGTTGTTGCGCTTCGAGTTACTTGATGTCACAGGCGGTTGATTTGATGTCACAAATGAAATTCGTACCTTGTCGCGCGCTGAAGAACAAAGGTTGCGTTCGCTGATGGCTCGTGTCAAACTTAACGGTGCACGTTTTTTGATTTCTTCCTTCCTTTGAAGGTTGCTCTTTCTTGTCCTGGCTGAATTTTGCCCTCCAATATTCCCTTAGAAAACCAATCTGCCCTTAGAATAAAACAACAAAATTGAAACTAAAACAAGATCAATAAGAGCAAAAGAAAATGAAACGAAGAAGCCTACAACACGAGGAGTTCCCAAGTGGTCACCCAGCGAAGTACTAACCTCGCCCGACAGGGCTTGACTTCGGTGATCAGACGAGAACCGGTTTTTTTCCCTGTGGTGTGGTCGTAGACGTAAAGCGTAAGAAACAGTTGAGGCATTTCAAGTGACAAAAAAAAAACAAAGAATGCATGCTACTGCTGCAATATGGCCTTTAAAACGCGCAATTAACGTCTCGTTGTTGCGCTTCGAGTTACTTGATGTCACAGGCGGTTGATTTGATGTCACAAATGAAATTCGTACCTTGTCGCGCGCTGAAGAACAAAGGTTGCGTTCGCTGATGGCTCGTGTCAAACTTAACGGTGCACGTTTTTTGATTTCTTCCTTCCTTTGAAGGTTGCTCTTTCTTGTCCTGGCTGAATTTTGCCCTCCAATATTCCCTTAGAAAACCAATCTGCCCTTAGAATAAAACAACAAAATTGAAACTAAAACAAAATCAATAAGAGCAAAAGAAAATGAAACGAAGAAGCCTACAACACGAGGGGTTCCCAAGTGGTCACCCAGCGAAGTACTAACCTCGCCCGACAGGGCTTGACTTCGGTGATCGGACGAGAACCGGTTTTTTTCCCTGTGGTGTGGTCGTAGACGTAAAGCGTAAGAAAAAGTTGAGGCATTTCAAGTGACAAAAAAAAACAAAGAATGCATGCTACTGCTGCAATATGGCCTTTAAAACGCGCAATTAACGTCTCGTTGTTGCGCTTCGAGTTACTTGATGTCACAGGCGGTTGATTTGATGTCACAAATGAAATTCGAAACTTGTCGCGCGCTGAAGAACAAAGGTTGCGTTCGCTGATGGCTCGTGTCAAACTTAACGGTGCACGTTTTTTGATTTCTTCCTTCCTTTGAAGTTGCTTTTTCTTGTCCTGGCTGAATTTTGCCCTCCAATATTCCCTTAGAAAACCAATCTGCCCTTAGAATAAAACAACAAAATTGAAACTAAAACAAAATCAATAAGAGCAAAAGAAAATGAAACGAAGAAGCCTACAACACGAGGGGTTCCCAAGTGGTCACCCAGCGAAGTACTAACCTCGCCCGACAGGGCTTGACTTCGGTGATCGGACGAGAACCGGTTTTTTTCCCTGTGGTGTGGTCGTAGACGTAAAGCGTAAGAAAAAGTTGAGGCATTTCAAGTGACAAAAAAAAACAAAGAGTGCATGCTACTGCTGCAATATGGCCTTTAAAACGCGCAATTAACGTCTCGTTGTTGCGCTTCGAGTTACTTGATGTCACAGGCGGTTGATTTGATGTCACAAATGAAATTCGAACCTTGTCGCGCGCTGAAGAACAAAGGTTGCGTTCGCTGATGGCTCGTGTCAAACTTAACGGTGCACGTTTTTTGATTTCTTCCTTCCTTTGAAGTTGCTTTTTCTTGTCCTGGCTGAATTTTGCCCTCCAATATTCCCTTAGAAAACCAATCTGCCCTTAGAATAAAACAACAAAATTGAAACTAAAACAAAATCAATAAGAGCAAAAGAAAATGAAACGAAGAAGCCTACAACACGAGGGGTTCCCAAGTGGTCACCCAGCGAAGTACTAACCTCGCCCGACAGGGCTTGACTTCGGTGATCGGACGAGAACCGGTTTTTTTCCCTGTGGTGTGGTCGTAGACGTAAAGCGTAAGAAAAAGTTGAGGCATTTCAAGTGACAAAAAAAAACAAAGAATGCATGCTACTGCTGCAATATGGCCTTTAAAACGCGCAATTAACGTCTCGTTGTTGCGCTTCGAGTTACTTGATGTCACAGGCGGTTGATTTGATGTCACAAATGAAATTCGAACCTTGTCGCGCGCTGAAGAACAAAGGTTGCGTTCGCTGATGGCTCGTGTCAAACTTAACGGTGCACGTTTTTTGATTTCTTCCTTCCTTTGAAGTTGCTTTTTCTTGTCCTGGCTCAATTTTGCCCTCCAATATTCCCTTAGAAAACCAATCTGCCCTTAAAATAAAACAACAAAATTGAAACTAAAACAAAATCAATAAGAGCAAAAGAAAATGAAACGAAGAAGCCTACAACACGAGGGGTTCCCAAGTGGTCACCCAGCGAAGTACTAACCTCGCCCGACAGGGCTTGACTTCGGTGATCGGACGAGAACCGGTTTTTTTCCCTGTGGTGTGGTCGTAGACGTAAAGCGTAAGAAAAAGTTGAGGCATTTCAAGTGACAAAAAAAAACAAAGAATGCATGCTACTGCTGCAATATGGCCTTTAAAACGCGCAATTAACGTCTCGTTGTTGCGCTTCGAGTTACTTGATGTCACAGGCGGTTGATTTGATGTCACAAATGAAATTCGAAACTTGTCGCGCGCTGAAGAACAAAGGTTGCGTTCGCTGATGGCTCGTGTCAAACTTAAGGGTGCACGTTTTTTGATTTCTTCCTTCCTTTGAAGTTGCTTTTTCTTGTCCTGGCTGAATTTTGCCCTCCAATATTCCCTTAGAAAACCAATCTGCCCTTAGAATAAAACAACAAAATTGAAACTAAAACAAAATCAATAAGAGCAAAAGAAAATGAAACGAAGAAGCCTACAACACGAGGGGTTCCCAAGTGGTCACCCAGCGAAGTACTAACCTCGCCCGACAGGGCTTGACTTCGGTGATCGGACGAGAACCGGTTTTTTTCCCTGTGGTGTGGTCGTAGACGTAAAGCGTAAGAAAAAGTTGAGGCATTTCAAGTGACAAAAAAAAACAAAGAATGCATGCTACTGCTGCAATATGGCCTTTAAAACGCGCAATTAACGTCTCGTTGTTGCGCTTCGAGTTACTTGATGTCACAGGCGGTTGATTTGATGTCACAAATGAAATTCGAACCTTGTCGCGCGCTGAAGAACAAAGGTTGCGTTCGCTGATGGCTCGTGTCAAACTTAACGGTGCACGTTTTTTGATTTCTTCCTTCCTTTGAAGTTGCTTTTTCTTGTCCTGGCTGAATTTTGCCCTCCAATATTCCCTTAGAAAACCAATCTGCCCTTAGAATAAAACAACAAAATTGAAACTAAAACAAAATCAATAAGAGCAAAAGAAAATGAAACGAAGAAGCCTACAACACGAGGGGTTCCCAAGTGGTCACCCAGCGAAGTACTAACCTCGCCCGACAGGGCTTGACTTCGGTGATCGGACGAGAACCGGTTTTTTTCCCTGTGGTGTGGTCGTAGACGTAAAGCGTAAGAAAAAGTTGAGGAATTTCAAGTGACAAAAAAAAACAAAGAATGCATGCTACTGCTGCAATATGGCCTTTAAAACGCGCAATTAACGTCTCGTTGTTGCGCTTCGAGTTACTTGATGTCACAGGCGGTTGATTTGATGTCACAAATGAAATTCGAACCCTATCGCGCGCTGAAGAACAAAGGTTGCGTTCGCTGATGGCTCGTGTCAAACTTAACGGTGCACGTTTTTTGATTTCTTCCTTCCTTTGAAGTTGCTTTTTCTTGTCCTGGCTGAATTTTGCCCTCCAATATTCCCTTAGAAAACCAATCTGCCCTTAGAATAAAACAACAAAATTGAAACTAAAACAAAATCAATAAGAGCAAAACAAAATGAATCGAAGAAGCCTACAACACGAGGGGTTCCCAAGTGGTCACCCAGCGAAGTACTAACCTCGCCCGACAGGGCTTGACTTCGGTGATCGGACGAGAACCGGTTTTTTTCCCTGTGGTGTGGTCGTAGACGTAAAGCGTAAGAAAAAGTTGAGGCATTTCAAGTGACAAAAAAAAACAAAGAATGCATGCTACTGCTGCAATATGGCCTTTAAAACGCGCAATTAACGTCTCGTTGTTGCGCTTCGAGTTACTTGATGTCACAGGCGGTTGATTTGATGTCACAAATGAAATTCGAACCTTGTCGCGCGCTGAAGAACAAAGGTTGCGTTCGCTGATGGCTCGTGTCAAACTTAACGGTGCACGTGTTTTGATTTCTTCCTTCCTTTGAAGTTGCTTTTTCTTGTCCTGGCTGAATTTTGCCCTCATATATTCCCTTAGAAAACCAATCTGCCCTTAGAATAAAACAACAAAATTGAAACTAAAACAAAATCAATAAGAGCAAAAGAAAATGAAACGAAGAAGCCTACAACACGAGGGGTTCCCAAGTGGTCACCCAGCGAAGTACTAACCTCGCCCGACAGGGCTTGACTTCGGTGATCGGACGAGAACCGGTTTTTTTCCCTGTGGTGTGGTCGTAGACGTAAAGCGTAAGAAAAAGTTGAGGCATTTCAAGTGACAAAAAAAAACAAAGAATGCATGCTACTGCTGCAATATGGCCTTTAAAACGCGCAATTAACGTCTCGTTGTTGCGCTTCGAGTTACTTGATGTCACAGGCGGTTGATTTGATGTCACAAATGAAATTCGAACCCTATCGCGCGCTGAAGAACAAAGGTTGCGTTCGCTGATGGCTCGTGTCAAACTTAACGGTGCACGTTTTTTGATTTCTTCCTTCCTTTGAAGTTGCTTTTTCTTGTCCTGGCTGAATTTTGCCCTCCAATATTCCCTTAGAAAACCAATCTGCCCTTAGAATAAAACAACAAAATTGAAACTAAAACAAAATCAATAAGAGCAAAACAAAATGAATCGAAGAAGCCTACAACACGAGGGGTTCCCAAGTGGTCACCCAGCGAAGTACTAACCTCGCCCGACAGGGCTTGACTTCGGTGATCGGACGAGAACCGGTTTTTTTCCCTGTGGTGTGGTCGTAGACGTAAAGCGTAAGAAAAAGTTGAGGCATTTCAAGTGACAAAAAAAAACAAAGAATGCATGCTACTGCTGCAATATGGCCTTTAAAACGCGCAATTAACGTCTCGTTGTTGCGCTTCGAGTTACTTGATGTCACAGGCGGTTGATTTGATGTCACAAATGAAATTCGAACCTTGTCGCGCGCTGAAGAACAAAGGTTGCGTTCGCTGATGGCTCGTGTCAAACTTAACGGTGCACGTTTTTTGATTTCTTCCTTCCTTTGAAGTTGCTTTTTCTTGTCCTGGCTGAATTTTGCCCTCATATATTCCCTTAGAAAACCAATCTGCCCTTAGAATAAAACAACAAAATTGAAACTAAAACAAAATCAATAAGAGCAAAAGAAAATGAAACGAAGAAGCCTACAACACGAGGGGTTCCCAAGTGGTCACCCAGCGAAGTACTAACCTCGCCCGACAGGGCTTGACTTCGGTGATCGGACGAGAACCGGTTTTTTTCCCTGTGGTGTGGTCGTAGACGTAAAGCGTAAGAAAAAGTTGAGGCATTTCAAGTGACAAAAAAAAACAAAGAATGCATGCTACTGCTGCAATATGGCCTTTAAAACGCGCAATTAACGTCTCGTTGTTGCGCTTCGAGTTACTTGATGTCACAGGCGGTTGATTTGATGTCACAAATCAAATTCGAACCTTGTCGCGCGCTGAGGAACAAAGGTTGCGTTCGCTGATGGCTCGTGTCAAACTTAACGGTGCACGTTTTTTGATTTCTTCCTTCCTTTGAAGTTGCTTTTTCTTGTCCTGGCTGAATTTTGCCCTCCAATATTCCCTTAGAAAACCAATCTGCCCTTAGAATAAAACAACAAAATTGAAACTAAAACAAAATCAATAAGAGCAAAAGAAAATGAAACGAAGAAGCCTACAACACGAGGGGTTCCCAAGTGGTCACCCAGCGAAGTACTAACCTCGCCCGACAGGGCTTGACTTCGGTGATCGGACGAGAACCGGTTTTTTTCCCTGTGGTGTGGTCGTAGACGTAAAGCGTAAGAAAAAGTTGAGGCATTTCAAGTGACAAAAAAAAACAAAGAATGCATGCTACTGCTGCAATATGGCCTTTAAAACGCGCAATTAACGTCTCGTTGTTGCGCTTCGAGTTACTTGATGTCACAGGCGGTTGATTTGATGTCACAAATCAAATTCGAACCTTGTCGCGCGCTGAGGAACAAAGGTTGCGTTCGCTGATGGCTCGTGTCAAACTTAACGGTGCACGTTTTTTGATTTCTTCCTTCCTTTGAAGTTGCTTTTTCTTGTCCTGGCTGAATTTTGCCCTCCAATATTCCCTTAGAAAACCAATCTGCCCTTAGAATAAAACAACAAAATTGAAACTAAAACAAAATCAATAAGAGCAAAAGAAAATGAAACGAAGAAGCCTACAACACGAGGGGTTCCCAAGTGGTCACCCAGCGAAGTACTAACCTCGCCCGACAGGGCTTGACTTCGGTGATCGGACGAGAACCGGTTTTTTTCCCTGTGGTGTGGTCGTAGACGTAAAGCGTAAGAAAAAGTTGAGGCATTTCAAGTGACAAAAAAAAAACAAAGAATGCATGCTACTGCTGCAATATGGCCTTTAAAACGCGCAATTAACGTCTCGTTGTTGCGCTTCGAGTTACTTGATGTCACAGGCGGTTGATCTGATTTGATGTCACAAATGAAATTCGAACCTTGTCGCGCGCTGAAGAACAAAGGTTGCGTTCGCTGATGGCTCGTGTCAAACTTAACGGTGCAGGTTTTTTGATTTCTTCCTTCCTTTGAAGTTGCTTTTTCTTGTCCTGGCTGAATTTTGCCCTCCAATATTCCCTTAGAAAACCAATCTGCCCTTAGAATAAAACAACAAAATTGAAACTAAAACAAAATCAATAAGAGCAAAAGAAAATGAAACGAAGAAGCCTACAACACGAGGGGTTCCCAAGTGGTCACCCAGCGAAGTACTAACCTCGCCCGACAGGGCTTGACTTCGGTGATCGGACGAGAACCGGTTTTTTTCCCTGTGGTGTGGTCGTAGACGTAAAGCGTAAGAAAAAGTTGAGGCATTTCAAGTGACAAAAAAAAACAAAGAATGCATGCTACTGCTGCAATATGGCCTTTAAAACGCGCAATTAACGTCTCGTTGTTGCGCTTCGAGTTACTTGATGTCACAGGCGGTTGATTTGATGTCACAAATGAAATTCGAACCTTGTCGCGCGCTGAAGAACAAAGGTTGCGTTCGCTGATGGCTCGTGTCAAAGTTAACGGTGCACGTTTTTTGATTTCTTCCTTCCTTTGAAGTTGCTTTTTCTTGTCCTGGCTGAATTTTGCCCTCCAATATTCCCTTAGAAAACCAATCTGCCCTTAGAATAAAACAACAAAATTGAAACTAAAACAAAATCAATAAGAGCAAAAGAAAATGAAACGAAGAAGCCTACAACACGAGGGGTTCCCAAGTGGTCACCCAGCGAAGTACTAACCTCGCCCGACAGGGCTTGACTTCGGTGATCGGACGAGAACCGGTTTTTTTCCCTGTGGTGTGGTCGTAGACGTAAAGCGTAAGAAAAAGTTGAGGCATTTCAAGTGACAAAAAAAAACAAAGAATGCATGCTACTGCTGCAATATGGCCTTTAAAACGCGCAATTAACGTCTCGTTGTTGCGCTTCGAGTTACTTGATGTCACAGGCGGTTGATTTGATGTCACAAATGAAATTCGAACCTTGTCGCGCGCTGAAGAACAAAGGTTGCGTTCGCTGATGGCTCGTGTCAAACTTAACGGTGCACGTTTTTTGATTTCTTCCTTCCTTTGAAGTTGCTTTTTCTTGTCCTGGCTGAATTTTGCCCTCCAATATTCCCTTAGAAAACCAATCTGCCCTTAGAATAAAACAACAAAATTGAAACTAAAACAAAATCAATAAGAGCAAAAGAAAATGAAACGAAGAATCCTACAACACGAGGGGTTCCCAAGTGGTCACCCAGCGAAGTACTAACCTCGCCCGACAGGGCTTGACTTCGGTGATCGGACGAGAACCGGTTTTTTTCCCTGTGGTGTGGTCGTAGACGTAAAGCGTAAGAAAAAGTTGAGGCATTTCAAGTGACAAAAAAAAAAACAAAGAATGCATGCTACTGCTGCAATATGGCCTTTAAAACGCGCAATTAACGTCTCGTTGTTGCGCTTCGAGTTACTTGATGTCACAGGCGGTTGATTTGATGTCACAAATGAAATTCGAACCTTGTCGCGCGCTGAAGAACAAAGGTTGCGTTCGCTGATGGCTCGTGTCAAACTTAACGGTGCAGGTTTTTTGATTTCTTCCTTCCTTTGAAGTTGCTTTTTCTTGTCCTGGCTGAATTTTGCCCTCCAATATTCCCTTAGAAAACCAATCTGCCCTTAGAATAAAACAACAAAATTGAAACTAAAACAAAATCAATAAGAGCAAAAGAAAATGAAACGAAGAAGCCTACAACACGAGGGGTTCCCAAGTGGTCACCCAGCGAAGTACTAACCTCGCCCGGCTGGGCTTGACTTCGGTGATCGGACGAGAACCGGTTTTTTTCCCTGTGGTGTGGTCGTAGACGTAAAGCGTAAGAAAAAGTTGAGGCATTTCAAGTGACAAAAAAAAACAAAGAATGCATGCTACTGCTGCAATATGGCCTTTAAAACGCGCAATTAACGTCTCGTTGTTGCGCTTCGAGTTACTTGATGTCACAGGCGGTTGATTTGATGTCACAAATGAAATTCGAACCTTGTCGCGCGCTGAAGAACAAAGGTTGCGTTCGCTGATGGCTCGTGTCAAACTTAACGGTGCACGTTTTTTGATTTCTTCCTTCCTTTGAAGTTGCTTTTTCTTGTCCTGGCTGAATTTTGCCCTCCAATATTCCCTTAGAAAACCAATCTGCCCTTAGAATAAAACAACAAAATTGAAACTAAAACAAAATCAATAAGAGCAAAAGAAAATGAAACGAAGAAGCCTACAACACGAGGGGTTCCCAAGTGGTCACCCAGCGAAGTACTAACCTCGCCCGACAGGGCTTGACTTCGGTGATCGGACGAGAACCGGTTTTTTTTCCTGTGGTGTCGTCGTAGACGTAAAGCGTAAGAAAAAGTTGAGGCATTTCAAGTGACAAAAAAAAACAAAGAATGCATGCTACTGCTGCAATATGGCCTTTAAAACGCGCAATTAACGTCTCGTTGTTGCGCTTCGAGTTACTTGATGTCACAGGCGGTTGATTTGATGTCACAAATGAAATTCGAACCTTGTCGCGCGCTGAAGAACAAAGGTTGCGTTCGCTGATGGCTCGTGTCAAAGTTAACGGTGCACGTTTTTTGATTTCTTCCTTCCTTTGAAGTTGCTTTTTCTTGTCCTGGCTGAATTTTGCCCTCCAATATTCCCTTAGAAAACCAATCTGCCCTTAGAATAAAACAACAAAATTGAAACTAAAACAAAATCAATAAGAGCAAAAGAAAATGAAACGAAGAAGCCTACAACACGAGGGGTTCCCAAGTGGTCACCCAGCGAAGTACTAACCTCGCCCGACAGGGCTTGACTTCGGTGATCGGACGAGAACCGGTTTTTTTCCCTGTGGTGTGGTCGTAGACGTAAAGCGTAAGAAAAAGTTGAGGCATTTCAAGTGGCAAAAAAAAACAAAGAATGCATGCTACTGCTGCAATATGGCCTTTAAAACGCGCAATTAACGTCTCGTTGTTGCGCTTCGAGTTACTTGATGTCACAGGCGGTTGATTTGATGTCACAAATCAAATTCGAACCTTGTCGCGCGCTGAAGAACAAAGGTTGCGTTCGCTGATGGCTCGTGTCAAACTTAACGGTGCAGGTTTTTTGATTTCTTCCTTCCTTTGAAGTTGCTTTTTCTTGTCCTGGCTGAATTTTGCCCTCCAATATTCCCTTAGAAAACCAATCTGCCCTTAGAATAAAACAACAAAATTGAAACTAAAACAAAATCAATAAGAGCAAAAGAAAATGAAACGAAGAAGCTTACAACACGAGGGGTTCCCAAGTGGTCACCCAGCGAAGTACTAACCTCGCCCGACAGGGCTTGACTTCGGTGATCGGACGAGAACCGGTTTTTTTCCCTGTGGTGTGGTCGTAGACGTAAAGCGTAAGAAAAAGTTGAGGCATTTCAAGTGACAAAAAAAAGCAAAGAATGCATGCTACTGCTGCAATATGGCCTTTAAAACGCGCAATTAACGTCTCGTTGTTGCGCTTCGAGTTACTTGATGTCACAGGCGGTTGATTTGATGTCACAAATGAAATTCGAACCTTGTCGCGCGCTGAAGAACAAAGGTTGCGTTCGCTGATGGCTCGTGTCAAACTTAACGGTGCACGTTTTTTGATTTCTTCCTTCCTTTGAAGTTGCTTTTTCTTGTCCTGGCTGAATTTTGCCCTCCAATATTCCCTTAGAAAACCAATCTGCCCTTAGAATAAAACAACAAAATTGAAACTAAAACAAAATCAATAAGAGCAAAACAAAATGAAACGAAGAAGCCTACAACACGAGGGGTTCCCAAGTGGTCACCCAGCGAAGTACTAACCTCGCCCGACAGGGCTTGACTTCGGTGATCGGACGAGAACCGGTCTTTTTCCCTGTGGTGTGGTCGTAGACGTAAAGCGTAAGAAAAAGTTGAGGCATTTCAAGTGACAAAAAAAAACAAAGAATGCATGCTACTGCTGCAATATGGCCTTTAAAACGCGCAATTAACGTCTCGTTGTTGCGCTTCGAGTTACTTGATGTCACAGGCGGTTGATTTGATGTCACAAATGAAATTCGAACCTTGTCGCGCGCTGAAGAACAAAGGTTGCGTTCGCTGATGGCTCGTGTCAAACTTAACGGTGCACGTTTTTTGATTTCTTCCTTCCTTTGAAGTTGCTTTTTCTTGTCCTGGCTGAATTTTGCCCTCCAATATTCCCTTAGAAAACCAATCTGCCCTTAGAATAAAACAACAAAATTGAAACTAAAACAAAATCAATAAGAGCAAAAGAAAATGAAACGAAGAAGCCTACAACACGAGGGGTTCCCAAGTGGTCACCCAGCGAAGTACTAACCTCGCCCGACAGGGCTTGACTTCGATGATCGGACGAGAACCGGTTTTTTTCCCTGTGGTGTCGTCGTAGACGTAAAGCGTAAGAAAAAGTTGAGGCATTTCAAGTGACAAAAAAAAACAAAGAATGCATGCTACTGCTGCAATATGGCCTTTAAAACGCGCAATTAACGTCTCGTTGTTGCGCTTCGAGTTACTTGATGTCACAGGCGGTTGATTTGATGTCACAAATGAAATTCGAACCTTGTCGCGCGCTGAAGAACAAAGGTTGCGTTCGCTGATGGCTCGTGTCAAACTTAACGGTGCAGGTTTTTTGATTTCTTCCTTCCTTTGAAGTTGCTTTTTCTTGTCCTGGCTGAATTTTGCCCTCCAATATTCCCTTAGAAAACCAATCTGCCCTTAGAATAAAACAACAAAATTGAAACTAAAACAAAATCAATAAGAGCAAAACAAAATGAAACGAAGAAGCCTACAACACGAGGGGTTCCCAAGTGGTCACCCAGCGAAGTACTAACCTCGCCCGACAGGGCTTGACTTCGGTGATCGGACGAGAACCGGTTTTTTTCCCTGTGGTGTGGTCGTAGACGTAAAGCGTAAGAAAAAGTTGAGGCATTTCAAGTGACAAAAAAAAACAAAGAATGCATGCTACTGCTGCAATATGGCCTTTAAAACGCGCAATTAACGTCTCGTTGTTGCGCTTCGAGTTACTTGATGTCACAGGCGGTTGATTTGATGTCACAAATGAAATTCGAACCTTGTCGCGCGCTGAAGAACAAAGGTTGCGTTCGCTGATGGCTCGTGTCAAACTTAACGGTGCACGTTTTTTGATTTCTTCCTTCCTTTGAAGTTGCTTTTTCTTGTCCTGGCTGAATTTTGCCCTCCAATATTCCCTTAGAAAACCAATCTGCCCTTAGAATAAAACAACAAAATTGAAACTAAAACAAAATCAATAAGAGCAAAAGAAAATGAAACGAAGAAGCCTACAACACGAGGGGTTCCCAAGTGGTCACCCAGCGAAGTACTAACCTCGCCCGACAGGGCTTGACTTCGGTGATCGGACGAGAACCGGTTTTTTTCCCTGTGGTGTGGTCGTAGACGTAAAGCGTAAGAAAAAGTTGAGGCATTTCAAGTGACAAAAAAAAAAACAAAGAATGCATGCTACTGCTGCAATATGGCCTTTAAAACGCGCAATTAACGTCTCGTTGTTGCGCTTCGAGTTACTTGATGTCACAGGCGGTTGATTTGATGTCACAAATGAAATTCGAACCTTGTCGCGCGCTGAAGAACAAAGGTTGCGTTCGCTGATGGCTCGTGTCAAACTTAACGGTGCACGTTTTTTGATTTCTTCCTTCCTTTGAAGTTGCTTTTTCTTGTCCTGGCTGAATTTTGCCCTCCAATATTCCCTTAGAAAACCAATCTGCCCTTAGAATAAAACAACAAAATTGAAACTAAAACAAAATCAATAAGTGCAAAAGAAAATGAAACGAAGAATCCTACAACACGAGGGGTTCCCAAGTGGTCACCCAGCGAAGTACTAACCTCGCCCGACAGGGCTTGACTTCGGTGATCGGACGAGAACCGGTTTTTTTCCCTGTGGTGTGGTCGTAGACGTAAAGCGTAAGAAAAAGTTGAGGCATTTCAAGTGACAAAAAAAAAACAAAGAATGCATGCTACTGCTGCAATATGGCCTTTAAAACGCGCAATTAACGTCTCGTTGTTGCGCTTCGAGTTACTTGATGTCACAGGCGGTTGATTTGATGTCACAAATGAAATTCGAACCTTGTCGCGCGCTGAAGAACAAAGGTTGCGTTCGCTGATGGCTCGTGTCAAACTTAACGGTGCACGTTTTTTGATTTCTTCCTTCCTTTGAAGTTGCTTTTTCTTGTCCTGGCTGAATTTTGCCCTCCAATATTCCCTTAGAAAACCAATCTGCCCTTAGAATAAAACAACAAAATTGAAACTAAAACAAAATCAATAAGAGCAAAACAAAATGAAACGAAGAAGCCTACAACACGAGGGGTTCCCAAGTGGTCACCCAGCGAAGTACTAACCTCGCCCGACAGGGCTTGACTTCGGTGATCGGACGAGAACCGGTTTTTTTCCCTGTGGTGTGGTCGTAGACGTAAAGCGTAAGAAAAAGTTGAGGCATTTCAAGTGACAAAAAAAAAACAAAGAATGCATGCTACTGCTGCAATATGGCCTTTAAAACGCGCAATTAACGTCTCGTTGTTGCGCTTCGAGTTACTTGATGTCACAGGCGGTTGATTTGATGTCACAAATGAAATTCGAACCTTGTCGCGCGCTGAAGAACAAAGGTTGCGTTCGCTGATGGCTCGTGTCAAACTTAACGGTGCACGTTTTTTGATTTCTTCCTTCCTTTGAAGTTGCTTTTTCTTGTCCTGGCTGAATTTTGCCCTCCAATATTCCCTTAGAAAACCAATCTGCCCTTAGAATAAAACAACAAAATTGAAACTAAAACAAAATCAATAAGAGCAAAACAAAATGAAACGAAGAAGCCTACAACACGAGGGGTTCCCAAGTGGTCACCCAGCGAAGTACTAACCTCGCCCGACAGGGCTTGACTTCGGTGATCGGACGAGAACCGGTTTTTTTCCCTGTGGTGTGGTCGTAGACGTAAAGCGTAAGAAAAAGTTGAGGCATTTCAAGTGACAAAAAAAAACAAAGAATGCATGCTACTGCTGCAATATGGCCTTTAAAACGCGCAATTAACGTCTCGTTGTTGCGCTTCGAGTTACTTGATGTCACAGGCGGTTGATTTGATGTCACAAATGAAATTCGAACCTTGTCGCGCGCTGAAGAACAAAGGTTGCGTTCGCTGATGGCTCGTGTCAAACTTAACGGTGCACGTTTTTTGATTTCTTCCTTCCTTTGAAGTTGCTTTTTCTTGTCCTGGCTGAATTTTGCCCTCCAATATTCCCTTAGAAAACCAATCTGCCCTTACAATAAAACAACAAAATTGAAACTAAAACAAAATCAATAAGAGCAAAAGAAAATGAAACGAAGAATCCTACAACACGAGGGGTTCCCAAGTGGTCACCCAGCGAAGTACTAACCTCGCCCGACAGGGCTTGACTTCGGTGATCGGACGAGAACCGGTTTTTTTCCCTGTGGTGTGGTCGTAGACGTAAAGCGTAAGAAAAAGTTGAGGCATTTCAAGTGGCAAAAAAAAACAAAGAATGCATGCTACTGCTGCAATATGGCCTTTAAAACGCGCAATTAACGTCTCGTTGTTGCGCTTCGAGTTACTTGATGTCACAGGCGGTTGATTTGATGTCACAAATGAAATTCGAACCTTGTCGCGCGCTGAAGAACAAAGGTTGCGTTCGCTGATGGCTCGTGTCAAACTTAACGGTGCACGTTTTTTGATTTCTTCCTTCCTTTGAAGTTGCTTTTTCTTGTCCTGGCTGAATTTTGCCCTCCAATATTCCCTTAGAAAACCAATCTGCCCTTACAATAAAACAACAAAATTGAAACTAAAACAAAATCAATAAGAGCGAAAGAAAATGAAACGAAGAATCCTACAACACGAGGGGTTCCCAAGTGGTCACCCAGCGAAGTACTAACCTCGCCCGACAGGGCTTGACTTCGGTGATCGGACGAGAACCGGTTTTTTTCCCTGTGGTGTGGTCGTAGACGTAAAGCGTAAGAAAAAGTTGAGGCATTTCAAGTGGCAAAAAAAAACAAAGAATGCATGCTACTGCTGCAATATGGCCTTTAAAACGCGCAATTAACGTCTCGTTGTTGCGCTTCGAGTTACTTGATGTCACAGGCGGTTGATTTGATGTCACAAATGAAATTCGAACCTTGTCGCGCGCTGAGGAACAAAGGTTGCGTTCGCTGATGGCTCGTGTCAAACTTAAGGGTGCACGCTTTTTGATTTCTTCCTTCCTTTGAAGTTGCTTTTTCTTGTCCTGGCTGAATTTTGCCCTCCAATATTCCCTTAGAAAACCAATCTGCCCTTAGAATAAAACAACAAAATTGAAACTAAAACAAAATCAATAAGAGCAAAAGAAAATGAAACGAAGAAGCCTACAACACGAGGGGTTCCCAAGTGGTCACCCAGCGAAGTACTAACCTCGCCCGACAGGGCTTGACTTCGGTGATCGGACGAGAACCGGTTTTTTTCCCTGTGGTGTCGTCGTAGACGTAAAGCGTAAGAAAAAGTTGAGGCATTTCAAGTGACAAAAAAAAACAAAGAATGCATGCTACTGCTGCAATATGGCCTTTAAAACGCGCAATTAACGTCTCGTTGTTGCGCTTCGAGTTACTTGATGTCACAGGCGGTTGATTTGATGTCACAAATGAAATTCGAACCTTGTCGCGCGCTGAAGAACAAAGGTTGCGTTCGCTGATGGCTCGTGTCAAACTTAACGGTGCACGTTTTTTGATTTCTTCCTTCCTTTGAAGTTGCTTTTTCTTGTCCTGGCTGAATTTTGCCCTCCAATATTCCCTTAGAAAACCAATCTGCCCTTAGAATAAAACAACAAAATTGAAACTAAAACAAAATCAATAAGAGCAAAAGAAAATGAAACGAAGAAGCCTACAACACGAGGGGTTCCCAAGTGGTCACCCAGCGAAGTACTAACCTCGCCCGACAGGGCTTGACTTCGGTGATCGGACGAGAACCGGTTTTTTTCCCTGTGGTGTGGTCGTAGACGTAAAGCGTAAGAAAAAGTTGAGGCATTTCAAGTGACAAAAAAAAACAAAGAATGCATGCTACTGCTGCAATATGGCCTTTAAAACGCGCAATTAACGTCTCGTTGTTGCGCTTCGAGTTACTTGATGTCACAGGCGGTTGATTTGATGTCACAAATGAAATTCGAACCTTGTCGCGCGCTGAAGAACAAAGGTTGCGTTCGCTGATGGCTCGTGTCAAACTGAACGGTGCACGTTTTTTGATTTCTTCCTTCCTTTGAAGTTGCTTTTTCTTGTCCTGGCTGAATTTTGCCCTCCAATATTCCCTTAGAAAACCAATCTGCCCTTAGAATAAAACAACAAAATTGAAACTAAAACAAAATCAATAAGAGCAAAAGAAAATGAAACGAAGAAGCCTACAACACGAGGGGTTCCCAAGTGGTCACCCAGCGAAGTACTAACCTTGCCCGACAGGGCTTGACTTCGGTGATCGGACGAGAACCGGTTTTTTTGCCTGTGGTGTGGTCGTAGACGTAAGGCGTAAGAAAAAGTTGAGGCATTTCAAGTGACAAAAAAAAGCAAAGAATGCATGCTACTGCTACAATATGGCCTTTAAAACGCGCAATTAACGTCTCGTTGTTGCGCTTCGAGTTACTTGATGTCACAGGCGGTTGATTTGATGTCACAAATGAAATTCGAACCTTGTCGCGCGCTGAAGAACAAAGGTTGCGTTCGCTGATGGCTCGTGTCAAACTTAACGGTGCACGTTTTTTGATTTCTTCCTTCCTTTGAAGTTGCTTTTTCTTGTCCTGGCTGAATTTTGCCCTCCAATATTCCCTTAGAAAACCAATCTGCCCTTAGAATAAAACAACAAAATTGAAACTAAAACAAAATCAATAAGAGCAAAAGAAAATGAAACGAAGAAGCCTACAACACGAGGGGTTCCCAAGTGGTCACCCAGCGAAGTACTAACCTCGCCCGACAGGGCTTGACTTCGGTGATCGGACGAGAACCGGTTTTTTTCCCTGTGGTGTGGTCGTAGACGTAAAGCGTAAGAAAAAGTTGAGGCATTTCAAGTGACAAAAAAAAAACAAAGAATGCATGCTACTGCTGCAATATGGCCTTTAAAACGCGCAATTAACGTCTCGTTGTTGCGCTTCGAGTTACTTGATGTCACAGGCGGTTGATTTGATGTCACAAATGAAATTCGAACCTTGTCGCGCGCTGACGAACAAAGGTTGCGTTCGCTGATGGCTCGTGTCAAACTTAACGGTGCACGTTTTTTGATTTCTTCCTTCCTTTGAAGTTGCTTTTTCTTGTCCTGGCTGAATTTTGCCCTCCAATATTCCCTTAGAAAACCAATCTGCCCTTAGAATAAAACAACAAAATTGAAACTAAAACAAAATCAATAAGAGCAAAAGAAAATGAAACGAAGAAGCCTACAACACGAGGGGTTCCCAAGTGGTCACCCAGCGAAGTACTAACCTCGCCCGACAGGGCTTGACTTCGGTGATCGGACGAGAACCGGTTTTTTTCCCTGTGGTGTGGTCGTAGACGTAAAGCGTAAGAAAAAGTTGAGGCATTTCAAGTGGCAAAAAAAAACAAAGAATGCATGCTACTGCTGCAATATGGCCTTTAAAACGCGCAATTAACGTCTCGTTGTTGCGCTTCGAGTTACTTGATGTCACAGGCGGTTGATTTGATGTCACAAATGAAATTCGAACCTTGTCGCGCGCTGACGAACAAAGGTTGCGTTCGCTGATGGCTCGTGTCAAACTTAACGGTGCACGTTTTTTGATTTCTTCCTTCCTTTGAAGTTGCTTTTTCTTGTCCTGGCTGAATTTTGCCCTCCAATATTCCCTTAGAAAACCAATCTGCCCTTAGAATAAAACAACAAAATTGAAACTAAACCAAAATCAATAAGAGCAAAAGAAAATGAAACGAAGAAGCCTACAACACGAGGGGTTCCCAAGTGGTCACCCAGCGAAGTACTAACCTCGCCCGAAAGGGCTGGACTTCGGTGATCGGACGAGAACCGGTTTTTTTCCCTGTGGTGTGGTCGTAGACGTAAAGCGTAAGAAAAAGTTGAGGCATTTCAAGTGACAAAAAAAAAACAAAGAATGCATGCTACTGCTGCAATATGGCCTTTAAAACGCGCAATTAACGTCTCGTTGTTGCGCTTCGAGTTACTTGATGTCACAGGCGGTTGATTTGATGTCACAAATGAAATTCGAACCTTGTCGCGCGCTGAGGAACAAAGGTTGCGTTCGCTGATGGCTCGTGTCAAACTTAACGGTGCACGTTTTTTGATTTCTTCCTTCCTTTGAAGTTGCTTTTTCTTGTCCTGGCTGAATTTTGCCCTCCAATATTCCCTTAGAAAACCAATCTGCCCTTAGAATAAAACAACAAAATTGAAACTAAAACAAAATCAATAAGAGCAAAAGAAAATGAAACGAAGAAGCCTGCAACACGAGGGGTTCCCAAGTGGTCACCCAGCGAAGCACTAACCTCGCCCGACAGGGCTTGACTTCGGTGATCGGACGAGAACCGGTTTTTTTCCCTGTGGTGTGGTCGTAGACGTAAAGCGTAAGAA
This sequence comes from Siderastrea radians, assembly GCA_964017195.1. Lineage (NCBI taxonomy): Eukaryota > Metazoa > Cnidaria > Anthozoa > Scleractinia > Rhizangiidae > Siderastrea > Siderastrea radians. Next base: position 28,982,478 of record OZ024899.1, on the reverse strand, counting down.
AAAGTTGAGGCATTTCAAGTGACAAAAAAAAACCAAAGAATGCATGCTACTGCTGCAATATGGCCTTTAAAACGCGCAATTAACGTCTCGTTGTTGCGCTTCGAGTTACTTGATGTCACAGGCGGTTGATTTGATGTCACAAATGAAATTCGAACCTTGTCGCGCGCTGAAGAACAAAGGTTGCGTTCGCTGATGGCTCGTGTCAAACTTAACGGTGCACGTTTTTTGATTTCTTCCTTCCTTTGAAGTTGCTTTTTCTTGTCCTGGCTGAATTTTGCCCTCCAATATTCCCTTAGAAAACCAATCTGCCCTTAGAATAAAACAACAAAATTGAAACTAAAACAAAATCAATAAGAGCAAAAGAAAATGAAACGAAGAGCCTACAACACGAGGGGTTCCCAAGTGGTCACCCAGCGAAGTTTTAACCTCGCCCGACAGGGCTTGACTTCGGTGATCGGACGAGAACCGGCTTTTTTCCCTGTGGTGTGGTCGTAGACGTAAAGCGTAAGAAAAAGTTGAGGCATTTCAAGTGACAAAAAAAAACAAAGAATGCATGCTACTGCTGCAATATGGCCTTTAAAACGCGCAATTAACGTCTCGTTGTTGCGCTTCGAGTTACTTGATGTCACAGGCGGTTGATTTGATGTCACAAATGAAATTCGAACCTTGTCGCGCGCTGAAGAACAAAGGTTGCGTTCGCTGATGGCTCGTGTCAAACTTAACGGTGCAGGTTTTTTGATTTCTTCCTTCCTTTGAAGTTGCTTTTTCTTGTCCTGGCTGAATTTTGCCCTCCAATATTCCCTTAGAAAACCAATCTGCCCTTAGAATAAAACAACAAAATTGAAACTAAACCAAAATCAATAAGAGCAAAAGAAAATGAAACGAAGAAGCCTACAACACGAGGGTTCCCAAGTGGTCACCCAGCGAAGTACTAACCTCGCCCGACAGGGCTTGACTTCGGTGATCGGACGAGAACCGGTTTTTTTCCCTGTGGTGTGGTCGTAGACGTAAAGCGTAAGAAAAAGTTGAGGCATTTCAAGTGACAAAAAAAAAACAAAGAATGCATGCTACTGCTGCAATATGGCCTTTAAAACGCGCAATTAACGTCTCGTTGTTGCGCTTCGAGTTACTTGATGTCACAGGCGGTTGATTTGATGTCACAAATGAAATTCGAACCTTGTCGCGCGCTGAAGAACAAAGGTTGCGTTCGCTGATGGCTCGTGTCAAACTTAACGGTGCACGTTTTTTGATTTCTTCCTTCCTTTGAAGTTGCTTTTTCTTGTCCTGGCTGAATTTTGCCCTCCAATATTCCCTTAGAAAACCAATCTGCCCTTAGAATAAAACAACAAAATTGAAACTAAAACAAAATCAATAAGAGCAAAAGAAAATGAAACGAAGAAGCCTACAACACGAGGGGTTCCCAAGTGGTCACCCAGCGAAGTACTAACCTCGCCCGACAGGGCTTGACTTCGGTGATCGGACGAGAACCGGTTTTTTTCCCTGTGGTGTGGTCGTAGACGTAAAGCGTAAGAAAAAGTTGAGGCATTTCAAGTGACAAAAAAAAACAAAGAATGCATGCTACTGCTGCAATATGGCCTTTAAAACGCGCAATTAACGTCTCGTTGTTGCGCTTCGAGTTACTTGATGTCACAGGCGGTTGATTTGATGTCACAAATGAAATTCGAACCTTGTCGCGCGCTGAAGAACAAAGGTTGCGTTCGCTGATGGCTCGTGTCAAACTTAACGGTGCACGTTTTTTGATTTCTTCCTTCCTTTGAAGTTGCTTTTTCTTGTCCTGGCTGAATTTTGCCCTCCAATATTCCCTTAGAAAACCAATCTGCCCTTAGAATAAAACAACAAAATTGAAACTAAAACAAAATCAATAAGAGCAAAAGAAAATGAAACGAAGAAGCCTACAACACGAGGGGTTCCCAAGTGGTCACCCAGCGAAGTACTAACCTCGCCCGACAGGGCTTGACTTCGGTGATCGGACGAGAACCGGTTTTTTTCCCTGTGGTGTGGTCGTAGACGTAAAGCGTAAGAAAAAGTTGAGGCATTTCAAGTGACAAAAAAAAAACAAAGAATGCATGCTACTGCTGCAATATGGCCTTTAAAACGCGCAATTAACGTCTCGTTGTTGCGCTTCGAGTTACTTGATGTCACAGGCGGTTGATTTGATGTCACAAATGAAATTCGAACCTTGTCGCGCGCTGACGAACAAAGGTTGCGTTCGCTGATGGCTCGTGTCAAACTTAACGGTGCACGTTTTTTGATTTCTTCCTTCCTTTGAAGTTGCTTTTTCTTGTCCTGGCTCAATTTTGCCCTCCAATATTCCCTTAGAAAACCAATCTGCCCTTAGAATAAAACAACAAAATTGAAACTAAAACAAAATCAATAAGAGCAAAAGAAAATGAAACGAAGAAGCCTACAACACGAGGGGTTCCCAAGTGGTCACCCAGCGAAGTACTAACCTCGCCCGACAGGGCTTGACTTCGGTGATCGGACGAGAACCGGTTTTTTTCCCTGTGGTGTGGTCGTAGACGTAAAGCGTAAGAAAAAGTTGAGGCATTTCAAGTGACAAAAAAAAACAAAGAATGCATGCTACTGCTGCAATATGGCCTTTAAAACGCGCAATTAACGTCTCGTTGTTGCGCTTCGAGTTACGTGATGTCACAGGCGGTTGATTTGATGTCACAAATGAAATTCGAACCTTGTCGCGCGCTGAAGAACAAAGGTTGCGTTCGCTGATGGCTCGTGTCAAACTTAACGGTGCAGGTTTTTTGATTTCTTCCTTCCTTTGAAGTTGCTTTTTCTTGTCCTGGCTGAATTTTGCCCTCCAATATTCCCTTAGAAAACCAATCTGCCCTTAGAATAAAACAACAAAATTGAAACTAAAACAAAATCAATAAGAGCAAAAGAAAATGAAACGAAGAAGCCTACAACACGAGGGGTTCCCAAGTGGTCACCCAGCGAAGTACTAACCTCGCCCGACAGGGCTTGACTTCGGTGATCGGACGAGAACCGGTTTTTTTCCCTGTGGTGTGGTCGTAGACGTAAAGCGTAAGAAAAAGTTGAGGCATTTCAAGTGACAAAAAAAAACAAAGAATGCATGCTACTGCTGCAATATGGCCTTTAAAACGCGCAATTAACGTCTCGTTGTTGCGCTTCGAGTTACTTGATGTCACAGGCGGTTGATTTGATGTCACAAATGAAATTCGAACCTTGTCGCGCGCTGAAGAACAAAGGTTGCGTTCGCTGATGGCTCGTGTCAAACTTAACGGTGCACGTTTTTTGATTTCTTCCTTCCTTTGAAGGTTGCTTTTTCTTGTCCTGGCTGAATTTTGCCCTCCAATATTCCCTTAGAAAACCAATCTGCCCTTAGAATAAGACAACAAAATTGAAACTAAAACAAAATCAATAAGAGCAAAAGAAAATGAAACGAAGAAGCCTACAACACGAGGGGTTCCCAAGTGGTCACCCAGCGAAGTACTAACCTCGCCCGACAGGGCTTGACTTCGGTGATCGGACGAGAACCGGTTTTTTTCCCTGTGGTGTGGTCGTAGACGTAAAGCGTAAGAAAAAGTTGAGGCATTTCAAGTGACAAAAAAAACAAAGAATGCATGCTACTGCTGCAATATGGCCTTTAAAACGCGCAATTAACGTCTCGTTGTTGCGCTTCGAGTTACTTGATGTCACAGGCGGTTGATTTGATGTCACAAATGAAATTCGAACCTTGTCGCGCGCTGAAGAACAAAGGTTGCGTTCGCTGATGGCTCGTGTCAAACTTAACGGTGCACGTTTTTTGATTTCTTCCTCCCTTTGAAGTTGCTTTTTCTTGTCCAGGCTGAATTTTGCCCTCCAATATTCCCTTAGAAAACCAATCTGCCCTTAGAATAAAACAACAAAATTGAAACTAAAACAAAATCAATAAGAGCAAAAGAAAATGAAACGAAGAAGCCTACAACACGAGGGGTTCCCAAGTGGTCACCCAGCGAAGTACTAACCTCGCCCGACAGGGCTTGACTTCGGTGATCGGACGAGAACCGGTTTTTTTCCCTGTGGTGTGGTCGTAGACGTAAAGCGTAAGAAAAAGTTGAGGCATTTCAAGTGACAAAAAAAAACAAAGAATGCATGCTACTGCTGCAATATGGCCTTTAAAACGCGCAATTAACGTCTCGTTGTTACGCTTCGAGATACTTGATGTCACAGGCGGTTGATTTGATGTCACAAATGAAATTCGAACCTTGTCGCGCGCTGAAGAACAAAGGTTGCGTTCGCTGATGGCTCGTGTCAAACTTAACGGTGCACGTTTTTTGATTTCTTCCTTCCTTTGAAGTTGCTTTTTCTTGTCCTGGCTGAATTTTGCCCTCCAATATTCCCTTAGAAATCCAATCTGCCCTTAGAATAAAACAACAAAATTGAAACTAAAACAAAATCAATAAGAGCAAAAGAAAATGAAACGAAGAAGCCTACAACACGAGGGGTTCCCAAGTGGTCACCCAGCGAAGTACTAACCTCGCCCGACAGGGCTTGACTTCGGTGATCGGACGAGAACCGGTTTTTTTCCCTGTGGTGTGGTCGTAGACGTAAAGCGTAAGAAAAAGTTGAGGCATTTCAAGTGACAAAAAAAAACAAAGAATGCATGCTACTGCTGCAATATGGCCTTTAAAACGCGCAATTAACGTCTCGTTGTTGCGCTTCGAGTTACTTGATGTCACAGGCGGTTGATTTGATGTCACAAATGAAATTCGAACCTTGTCGCGCGCTGAAGAACAAAGGTTGCGTTCGCTGATGGCTCGTGTCAAACTTAACGGTGCAGGTTTTTTGATTTCTTCCTTCCTTTGAAGTTGCTTTTTCTTGTCCTGGCTCAATTTTGCCCTCCAATATTCCCTTAGAAAACCAATCTGCCCTTAGAATAAAACAACAAAATTGAAACTAAAACAAAATCAATAAGAGCAAACGAAAATGAAACGAAGAAGCCTACAACACGAGGGGTTCCCAAGTGGTCACCCAGCGAAGTACTAACCTCGCCCGACAGGGCTTGACTTCGGTGATCGGACGAGAACCGGTTTTTTTCCCTGTGGTGTGGTCGTAGACGTAAAGCGTAAGAAAAAGTTGAGGCATTTCAAGTGACAAAAAAAAACAAAGAATGCATGCTACTGCTGCAATATGGCCTTTAAAACGCGCAATTAACGTCTCGTTGTTACGCTTCGAGATACTTGATGTCACAGGCGGTTGATTTGATGTCACAAATGAAATTCGAACCTTGTCGCGCGCTGAAGAACAAAGGTTGCGTTCGCTGATGGCTCGTGTCAAACTTAACGGTGCACGTTTTTTGATTTCTTCCTTCCTTTGAAGGTTGCTTTTTCTTGTCCTGGCTGAATTTTGCCCTCCAATATTCCCTTAGAAAACCAATCTGCCCTTAGAATAAAACAACAAAATTGAAACTAAAACAAAATCAATAAGAGCAAAAGAAAATGAAACGAAGAAGCCTACAACACGAGGGGTTCCCAAGTGGTCACCCAGCGAAGTACTAACCTCGCCCGACAGGGCTTGACATCGGTGATCGGACGAGAACCGGTTTTTTTCCCTGTGGTGTGGTCGTAGACGTAAAGCGTAAGAAAAAGTTGAGGCATTTCAAGTGACAAAAAAAAACAAAGAATGCATGCTACTGCTGCAATATGGCCTTTAAAACGCGCAATTAACGTCTCGTTGTTGCGCTTCGAGTTACTTGATGTCACAGGCGGTTGATTTGATGTCACAAATGAAATTCGAACCTTGTCGCGCGCTGAAGAACAAAGGTTGCGTTCGCTGATGGCTCGTGTCAAACTTAACGGTGCAGGTTTTTTGATTTCTTCCTTCCTTTGAAGTTGCTTTTTCTTGTCCTGGCTGAATTTTGCCCTCCAATATTCCCTTAGAAAACCAATCTGCCCTTAGAATAAAACAACAAAATTGAAACTAAAACAAAATCAATAAGAGCAAAAGAAAATGAAACGAAGAAGCCTACAACACGAGGGGTTCCCAAGTGGTCACCCAGCGAAGTACTAACCTCGCCCGACAGGGCTTGACTTCGGTGATCGGACGAGAACCGGTTTTTTTCCCTGTGGTGTGGTCGTAGACGTAAAGCGTAAGAAAAAGTTGAGGCATTTCAAGTGACAAAAAAAAAACAAAGAATGCATGCTACTGCTGCAATATGGCCTTTAAAACGCGCAATTAACGTCTCGTTGTTGCGCTTCGAGTTACTTGATGTCACAGGCGGTTGATTTGATGTCACAAATGAAATTCGAACCTTGTCGCGCGCTGAAGAACAAAGGTTGCGTTCGCTGATGGCTCGTGTCAAACTTAACGGTGCACGTTTTTTGATTTCTTCCTTCCTTTGAAGTTGCTTTTTCTTGTCCTGGCTGAATTTTGCCCTCCAATATTCCCTTAGAAAACCAATCTGCCCTTAGAATAAAACAACAAAATTGAAACTAAAACAAAATCAATAAGAGCAAAAGAAAATGAAACGAAGAAGCCTACAACACGAGGGGTTCCCAAGTGGTCACCCAGCGAAGTACTAACCTCGCCCGACAGGGCTTGACTTCGGTGATCGGACGAGAACCGGTTTTTTTCCCTGTGGTGTGGTCGTAGACGTAAAGCGTAAGAAAAAGTTGAGGCATTTCAAGTGACAAAAAAAAACAAAGAATGCATGCTACTGCTGCAATATGGCCTTTAAAACGCGCAATTAACGTCTCGTTGTTGCGCTTCGAGTTACTTGATGTCACAGGCGGTTGATTTGATGTCACAAATGAAATTCGAACCTTGTCGCGCGCTGAAGAACAAAGGTTGCGTTCGCTGATGGCTCGTGTCAAACTTAACGGTGCAGGTTTTTTGATTTCTTCCTTCCTTTGAAGTTGCTTTTTCTTGTCCTGGCTGAATTTTGCCCTCCAATATTCCCTTAGAAAACCAATCTGCCCTTAGAATAATACAACAAAATTGAAACTAAAACAAAATCAATAAGAGCAAAAGAAAATGAAACGAAGAAGCCTACAACACGAGGGGTTCCCAAGTGGTCACCCAGCGAAGTACTAACCTCGCCCGACAGGGCTTGACTTCGGTGATCGGACGAGAACCGGTTTTTTTCCCTGTGGTGTGGTCGTAGACGTAAAGCGTAAGAAAAAGTTGAGGCATTTCAAGTGACAAAAAAAAACAAAGAATGCATGCTACTGCTGCAATATGGCCTTTAAAACGCGCAATTAACGTCTCGTTGTTGCGCTTCGAGTTACTTGATGTCACAGGCGGTTGATTTGATGTCACAAATGAAATTCGAACCTTGTCGCGCGCTGAAGAACAAAGGTTGCGTTCGCTGATGGCTCGTGTCAAACTTAACGGTGCACGTTTTTTCATTTCTTCCTTCCTTTGAAGGTTGCTTTTTCTTGTCCTGGCTGAATTTTGCCCTCCAATATTCCCTTAGAAAACCAATCTGCCCTTAGAATAAAACAACAAAATTGAAACTAAAACAAACTCAATAAGAGCAAAAGAAAATGAAACGAAGAAGCCTACAACACGAGGGGTTCCCAAGTCGTCACCCAGCGAAGTACTAACCTCGCCCGACAGGGCTTGACTTCGGTGATCGGACGAGAACCGGTTTTTTTCCCTGTGGTGTGGTCGTAGACGTAAAGCGTAAGAAAAAGTTGAGGCATTTCAAGTGACAAAAAAAAACAAAGAATGCATGCTACTGCTGCAATATGGCCTTTAAAACGCGCAATTAACGTCTCGTTGTTGCGCTTCGAGTTACTTGATGTCACAGGCGGTTAATTTGATGTCACAAATGAAATTCGAACCTTGTCGCGCGCTGAAGAACAAAGGTTGCGTTCGCTGATGGCTCGTGTCAAACTTAACGGTGCACGTTTTTTGATTTCTTCCTTCCTTTGAAGGTTGCTTTTTCTTGTCCTGGCTGAATTTTGCCCTCCAATATTCCCTTAGAAAACCAATCTGCCCTTAGAATAAAACAACAAAATTGAAACTAAAACAAAATCAATAAGAGCAAAAGAAAATGAAACGAAGAAGCCTACAACACGAGGGGTTCCCAAGTGGTCACCCAGCGAAGTACTAACCTCGCCCGACAGGGCTTGACTTCGGTGATCGGACGAGAACCGGTTTTTTTCCCTGTGGTGTGGTCGTAGACGTAAAGCGTAAGAAAAAGTTGAGGCATTTCAAGTGACAAAAAAAAACAAAGAATGCATGCTACTGCTGCAATATGGCCTTTAAAACGCGCAATTAACGTCTCGTTGTTGCGCTTCGAGTTACTTGATGTCACAGGCGGTTGATTTGATGTCACAAATGAAATTCGAACCTTGTCGCGCGCTGAAGAACAAAGGTTGCGTTCGCTGATGGCTCGTGTCAAACTTAACGGTGCAGGTTTTTTGATTTCTTCCTTCCTTTGAAGTTGCTTTTTCTTGTCCTGGCTGAATTTTGCCCTCCAATATTCCCTTAGAAAACCAATCTGCCCTTAGAATAAAACAACAAAATTGAAACTAAAACAAAATCAATAAGAGCAAAAGAAAATGAAACGAAGAAGCCTACAACACGAGGGGTTCCCAAGTGGTCACCCAGCGAAGTACTAACCTCGCCCGACAGGGCTTGACTTCGGTGATCGGACGAGAACCGGTTTTTTTCCCTGTGGTGTGGTCGTAGACGTAAAGCGTAAGAAAAAGTTGAGGCATTTCAAGTGACAAAAAAAAACAAAGAATGCATGCTACTGCTGCAATATGGCCTTTAAAACGCGCAATTAACGTCTCGTTGTTGCGCTTCGAGTTACTTGATGTCACAGGCGGTTGATTTGATGTCACAAATGAAATTCGAACCTTGTCGCGCGCTGAAGAACAAAGGTTGCGTTCGCTGATGGCTCGTGTCAAACTTAACGGTGCAGGTTTTTTGATTTCTTCCTTCCTTTGAAGTTGCTTTTTCTTGTCCTGGCTGAATTTTGCCCTCCAATATTCCCTTAGAAAACCAATCTGCCCTTAGAATAAAACAACAAAATTGAAACTAAAACAAAATCAATAAGAGCAAAAGAAAATGAAACGAAGAAGCCTACAACACGAGGGGTTCCCAAGTGGTCACCCAGCGAAGTACTAACCTCGCCCGACAGGGCTTGACTTCGGTGATCGGACGAGAACCGGTTTTTTTCCCTGTGGTGTGGTCGTAGACGTAAAGCGTAAGAAAAAGTTGAGGCATTTCAAGTGACAAAAAAAAACAAAGAATGCATGCTACTGCTGCAATATGGCCTTTAAAACGCGCAATTAACGTCTCGTTGTTGCGCTTCGAGTTACTTGATGTCACAGGCGGTTGATTTGATGTCACAAATGAAATTCGAACCTTGTCGCGCGCTGAAGAACAAAGGTTGCGTTCGCTGATGGCTCGTGTCAAACTTAACGGTGCACGTTTTTTGATTTCTTCCTTCCTTTGAAGTTGCTTTTTCTTGTCCTGGTTGAATTTTGCCCTCCAATATTCCCTTAGAAAACCAATCTGCCCTTAGAATAAAACAACAAAATTGAAACTAAAACAAAATCAATAAGAGCAAAAGAAAATGAAACGAAGAAGCCTACAACACGAGGGGTTCCCAAGTGGTCACCCAGCGAAGTACTAACCTCGCCCGACAGGGCTTGACTTCGGTGATCGGACGAGAACCGGTTTTTTTCCCTGTGGTGTGGTCGTAGACGTAAGGCGTAAGAAAAAGTTGAGGCATTTCAAGTGACAAAAAAAAACAAAGAATGCATGCTACTGCTGCAATATGGCCTTTAAAACGCGCAATTAACGTCTCGTTGTTGCGCTTCGAGTTACTTGATGTCACAGGCGGTTGATTTGATGTCACAAATGAAATTCGAACCTTGTCGCGCGCTGAAGAACAAAGGTTGCGTTCGCTGATGGCTCGTGTCAAACTTAACGGTGCACGTTTTTTGATTTCTTCCTTCCTTTGAAGTTGCTTTTTCTTGTCCTGGTTGAATTTTGCCCTCCAATATTCCCTTAGAAAACCAATCTGCCCTTAGAATAAAACAACAAAATTGAAACTAAAACAAAATCAATAAGAGCAAAAGAAAATGAAACGAAGAAGCCTACAACACGAGGGGTTCCCAAGTGGTCACCCAGCGAAGTACTAACCTCGCCCGACAGGGCTTGACTTCGGTGATCGGACGAGAACCGGTTTTTTTCCCTGTGGTGTGGTCGTAGACGTAAAGCGTAAGAAAAAGTTGAGGCATTTCAAGTGACAAAAAAAAACAAAGAATGCATGCTACTGCTGCAATATGGCCTTTAAAACGCGCAATTAACGTCTCGTTGTTGCGCTTCGAGTTACTTGATGTCACAGGCGGTTGATTTGATGTCACAAATGAAATTCGAACCTTGTCGCGCGCTGAAGAACAAAGGTTGCGTTCGCTGATGGCTCGTGTCAAACTTAACGGTGCACGTTTTTTGATTTCTTCCTTCCTTTGAAGGTTGCTTTTTCTTGTCCTGGCTGAATTTTGCCCTCCAATATTCCCTTAGAAAACCAATCTGCCCTTAGAATAAAACAACAAAATTGAAACTAAAACAAAATCAATAAGAGCAAAAGAAAATGAAACGAAGAAGCCTACAACACGAGGGGTTCCCAAGTGGTCATCCAGCGAAGTACTAACCTCGCCCGACAGGGCTTGACTTCGGTGATCGGACGAGAACCGGTTTTTTTCCCTGTGGTGTGGTCGTAGACGTAAAGCGTAAGAAAAAGTTGAGGCATTTCAAGTGACAAAAAAAAACAAAGAATGCATGCTACTGCTGCAATATGGCCTTTAAAACGCGCAATTAACGTCTCGTTGTTGCGCTTCCAGTTACTTGATGTCACAGGCGGTTGATTTGATGTCACAAATGAAATTCGAACCTTGTCGCGCGCTGAAGAACAAAGGTTGCGTTCGCTGATGGCTCGTGTCAAACTTAACGGTGCACGTTTTTTGATTTCTTCCTTCCTTTGAAGGTTGCTCTTTCTTGTCCTGGCTGAATTTTGCCCTCCAATATTCCCTTAGAAAACCAATCTGCCCTTAGAATAAAACAACAAAATTGAAACTAAAACAAAATCAATAAGAGCAAAAGAAAATGAAACGAAGAAGCCTACAACACGAGGGGTTCCCAAGTGGTCACCCAGCGAAGTACTAACCTCGCCCGACAGGGCTTGACTTCGGTGATCGGACGAGAACCGGTTTTTTTCCCTGTGGTGTGGTCGTAGACGTAAAGCGTAAGAAAAAGTTGAGGCATTTCAAGTGACAAAAAAAAACAAAGAATGCATGCTACTGCTGCAATATGGCCTTTAATACGCGCAATTAACGTCTCGTTGTTGCGCTTCGAGTTACTTGATGTCACAGGCGGTTGATTTGATGTCACAAATGAAATTCGAACCTTGTCGCGCGCTGAAGAACAAAGGTTGCGTTCGCTGATGGCTCGTGTCAAACTTAACGGTGCAGGTTTTTTGATTTCTTCCTTCCTTTGAAGTTGCTTTTTCTTGTCCTGGCTCAATTTTGCCCTCCAATATTCCCTTAGAAAACCAATCTGCCCTTAGAATAAAACAACAAAATTGAAACTAAAACAAAATCAATAAGAGCAAAAGAAAATGAAACGAAGAAGCCTACAACACGAGGGGTTCCCAAGTCGTCACCCAGCGAAGTACTAACCTCGCCCGACAGGGCTTGACTTCGGTGATCGGACGAGAACCGGTTTTTTCCCTGTGGTGTGGTTGTAGACGTAAAGCGTAAGAAAAAGTTGAGGCATTTCAAGTGACAAAAAAAAACAAAGAATGCATGCTACTGCTGCAATATGGCCTTTAATACGCGCAATTAACGTCTCGTTGTTGCGCTTCGAGTTACTTGATGTCACAGGCGGTTGATTTGATGTCACAAATGAAATTCGAACCTTGTCGCGCGCTGAAGAACAAAGGTTGCGTTCGCTGATGGCTCGTGTCAAACTTAACGGTGCAGGTTTTTTGATTTCTTCCTTCCTTTGAAGTTGCTTTTTCTTGTCCTGGCTGAATTTTGCCCTCCAATATTCCCTTAGAAAACCAATCTGCCCTTAGAATAAAACAACAAAATTGAAACTAAAACAAAATCAATAAGAGCAAAAGAAAATGAAACGAAGAAGCCTACAACACGAGGGGTTCCCAAGTCGTCACCCAGCGAAGTACTAACCTCGCCCGACAGGGCTTGACTTCGGTGATCGGACGAGAACCGGTTTTTTCCCTGTGGTGTGGTTGTAGACGTAAAGCGTAAGAAAAAGTTGAGGCATTTCAAGTGACAAAAAAAAACAAAGAATGCATGCTACTGCTGCAATATGGCCTTTAAAACGCGCAATTAACGTCTCGTTGTTGCGCTTCGAGTTACTTGATGTCACAGGCGGTTGATTTGATGTCACAAATGAAATTCGAACCTTGTCGCGCGCTGAAGAACAAAGGTTGCGTTCGCTGATGGCTCGTGTCAAACTTAACGGTGCAGGTTTTTTGATTTCTTCCTTCCTTTGAAGTTGCTTTTTCTTGTCCTGGCTGAATTTTGCCCTCCAATATTCCCTTAGAAAACCAATCTGCCCTTAGAATAATACAACAAAATTGAAACTAAAACAAAATCAATAAGAGCAAAAGAAAATGAAACGAAGAAGCCTACAACACGAGGGGTTCCCAAGTGGTCACCCAGCGAAGTACTAACCTCGCCCGACAGGGCTTGACTTCGGTGATCGGACGAGAACCGGTTTTTTTCCCTGTGGTGTGGTCGTAGACGTAAAGCGTAAGAAAAAGTTGAGGCATTTCAAGTGACAAAAAAAAACAAAGAATGCATGCTACTGCTGCAATATGGCCTTTAAAACGCGCAATTAACGTCTCGTTGTTGCGCTTCGAGTTACTTGATGTCACAGGCGGTTGATTTGATGTCACAAATGAAATTCGAACCTTGTCGCGCGCTGAAGAACAAAGGTTGCGTTCGCTGATGGCTCGTGTCAAACTTAACGGTGCACGTTTTTTGATTTCTTCCTTCCTTTGAAGGTTGCTTTTTCTTGTCCTGGCTGAATTTTGCCCTCCAATATTCCCTTAGAAAACCAATCTGCCCTTAGAATAAAACAACAAAATTGAAACTAAAACAAACTCAATAAGAGCAAAAGAAAATGAAACGAAGAAGCCTACAACACGAGGGGTTCCCAAGTCGTCACCCAGCGAAGTACTAACCTCGCCCGACAGGGCTTGACTTCGGTGATCGGACGAGAACCGGTTTTTTTCCCTGTGGTGTGGTCGTAGACGTAAAGCGTAAGAAAAAGTTGAGGCATTTCAAGTGACAAAAAAAAACAAAGAATGCATGCTACTGCTGCAATATGGCCTTTAAAACGCGCAATTAACGTCTCGTTGTTGCGCTTCGAGTTACTTGATGTCACAGGCGGTTAATTTGATGTCACAAATGAAATTCGAACCTTGTCGCGCGCTGAAGAACAAAGGTTGCGTTCGCTGATGGCTCGTGTCAAACTTAACGGTGCACGTTTTTTGATTTCTTCCTTCCTTTGAAGGTTGCTTTTTCTTGTCCTGGCTGAATTTTGCCCTCCAATATTCCCTTAGAAAACCAATCTGCCCTTAGAATAAAACAACAAAATTGAAACTAAAACAAAATCAATAAGAGCAAAAGAAAATGAAACGAAGAAGCCTACAACACGAGGGGTTCCCAAGTGGTCACCCAGCGAAGTACTAACCTCGCCCGACAGGGCTTGACTTCGGTGATCGGACGAGAACCGGTTTTTTTCCCTGTGGTGTGGTCGTAGACGTAAAGCGTAAGAAAAAGTTGAGGCATTTCAAGTGACAAAAAAAAACAAAGAATGCATGCTACTGCTGCAATATGGCCTTTAAAACGCGCAATTAACGTCTCGTTGTTGCGCTTCGAGTTACTTGATGTCACAGGCGGTTGATTTGATGTCACAAATGAAATTCGAACCTTGTCGCGCGCTGAAGAACAAAGGTTGCGTTCGCTGATGGCTCGTGTCAAACTTAACGGTGCAGGTTTTTTGATTTCTTCCTTCCTTTGAAGTTGCTTTTTCTTGTCCTGGCTGAATTTTGCCCTCCAATATTCCCTTAGAAAACCAATCTGCCCTTAGAATAAAACAACAAAATTGAAACTAAAACAAAATCAATAAGAGCAAAAGAAAATGAAACGAAGAAGCCTACAACACGAGGGGTTCCCAAGTGGTCACCCAGCGAAGTACTAACCTCGCCCGACAGGGCTTGACTTCGGTGATCGGACGAGAACCGGTTTTTTTCCCTGTGGTGTGGTCGTAGACGTAAAGCGTAAGAAAAAGTTGAGGCATTTCAAGTGACAAAAAAAAACAAAGAATGCATGCTACTGCTGCAATATGGCCTTTAAAACGCGCAATTAACGTCTCGTTGTTGCGCTTCGAGTTACTTGATGTCACAGGCGGTTGATTTGATGTCACAAATGAAATTCGAACCTTGTCGCGCGCTGAAGAACAAAGGTTGCGTTCGCTGATGGCTCGTGTCAAACTTAACGGTGCACGTTTTTTGATTTCTTCCTTCCTTTGAAGTTGCTTTTTCTTGTCCTGGCTGAATTTTGCCCTCCAATATTCCCTTAGAAAACCAATCTGCCCTTAGAATAATACAACAAAATTGAAACTAAAACAAAATCAATAAGAGCAAAAGAAAATGAAACGAAGAAGCCTACAACACGAGGGGTTCCCAAGTGGTCACCCAGCGAAGTACTAACCTCGCCCGACAGGGCTTGACTTCGGTGATCGGACGAGAACCGGTTTTTTTCCCTGTGGTGTGGTCGTAGACGTAAAGCGTAAGAAAAAGTTGAGGCATTTCAAGTGACAAAAAAAAACAAAGAATGCATGCTACTGCTGCAATATGGCCTTTAAAACGCGCAATTAACGTCTCGTTGTTGCGCTTCGAGTTACTTGATGTCACAGGCGGTTGATTTGATGTCACAAATGAAATTCGAACCTTGTCGCGCGCTGAAGAACAAAGGTTGCGTTCGCTGATGGCTCGTGTCAAACTTAACGGTGCACGTTTTTTGATTTCTTCCTTCCTTTGAAGTTGCTTTTTCTTGTCCTGGCTGAATTTTGCCCTCCAATATTCCCTTAGAAAACCAATCTGCCCTTAGAATAAAACAACAAAATTGAAACTAAAACAAAATCAATAAGAGCAAAAGAAAATGAAACGAAGAAGCCTACAACACGAGGGGTTCCCAAGTGGTCACCCAGCGAAGTACTAACCTCGCCCGACAGGGCTTGACTTCGGTGATCGGACGAGAACCGGTTTTTTTCCCTGTGGTGTGGTCGTAGACGTAAAGCGTAAGAAAAAGTTGAGGCATTTCAAGTGACAAAAAAAAACAAAGAATGCATGCTACTGCTGCAATATGGCCTTTAAAACGCGCAATTAACGTCTCGTTGTTGCGCTTCGAGTTACTTGATGTCACAGGCGGTTGATTTGATGTCACAAATGAAATTCGAACCTTGTCGCGCGCTGAAGAACAAAGGTTGCGTTCGCTGATGGCTCGTGTCAAACTTAACGGTGCACGTTTTTTGATTTCTTCCTTCCTTTGAAGGTTGCTTTTTCTTGTCCTGGCTGAATTTTGCCCTCCAATATTCCCTTAGAAAACCAATCTGCCCTTAGAATAAAACAACAAAATTGAAACTAAAACAAAATCAATAAGAGCAAAAGAAAATGAAACGAAGAAGCCTACAACACGAGGGGTTCCCAAGTGGTCATCCAGCGAAGTACTAACCTCGCCCGACAGGGCTTGACTTCGGTGATCGGACGAGAACCGGTTTTTTTCCCTGTGGTGTGGTCGTAGACGTAAAGCGTAAGAAAAAGTTGAGGCATTTCAAGTGACAAAAAAAAACAAAGAATGCATGCTACTGCTGCAATATGGCCTTTAAAACGCGCAATTAACGTCTCGTTGTTGCGCTTCGAGTTACTTGATGTCACAGGCGGTTGATTTGATGTCACAAATGAAATTCGAACCTTGTCGCGCGCTGAAGAACAAAGGTTGCGTTCGCTGATGGCTCGTGTCAAACTTAACGGTGCACGTTTTTTTATTTCTTCCTTCCTTTGAAGTTGCTTTTTCTTGTCCTGGTTGAATTTTGCCCTCCAATATTCCCTTAGAAAACCAATCTGCCCTTAGAATAAAACAACAAAATTGAAACTAAAACAAAATCAATAAGAGCAAAAGAAAATGAAACGAAGAAGCCTACAACACGAGGGGTTCCCAAGTGGTCACCCAGCGAAGTACTAACCTCGCCCGACAGGGCTTGACTTCGGTGATCGGACGAGAACCGGTTTTTTTCCCTGTGGTGTGGTCGTAGACGTAAAGCGTAAGAAAAAGTTGAGGCATTTCAAGTGACAAAAAAAAACAAAGAATGCATGCTACTGCTGCAATATGGCCTTTAAAACGCGCAATTAACGTCTCGTTGTTGCGCTTCGAGTTACTTGATGTCACAGGCGGTTGATTTGATGTCACAAATGAAATTCGAACCTTGTCGCGCGCTGAAGAACAAAGGTTGCGTTCGCTGATGGCTCGTGTCAAACTTAACGGTGCACGTTTTTTGATTTCTTCCTTCCTTTGAAGGTTGCTTTTTCTTGTCCTGGCTGAATTTTGCCCTCCAATATTCCCTTAGAAAACCAATCTGCCCTTAGAATAAAACAACAAAATTGAAACTAAAACAAAATCAATAAGAGCAAAAGAAAATGAAACGAAGAAGCCTACAACACGAGGGGTTCCCAAGTGGTCATCCAGCGAAGTACTAACCTCGCCCGACAGGGCTTGACTTCGGTGATCGGACGAGAACCGGTTTTTTTCCCTGTGGTGTGGTCGTAGACGTAAAGCGTAAGAAAAAGTTGAGGCATTTCAAGTGCCAAAAAAAAACAAAGAATGCATGCTACTGCTGCAATATGGCCTTTAAAACGCGCAATTAACGTCTCGTTGTTGCGCTTCGAGTTACTTGATGTCACAGGCGGTTGATTTGATGTCACAAATGAAATTCGAACCTTGTCGCGCGCTGAAGAACAAAGGTTGCGTTCGCTGATGGCTCGTGTCAAACTTAACGGTGCACGTTTTTTGATTTCTTCCTTCCTTTGAAGGTTGCTCTTTCTTGTCCTGGCTGAATTTTGCCCTCCAATATTCCCTTAGAAAACCAATCTGCCCTTAGAATAAAACAACAAAATTGAAACTAAAACAAAATCAATAAGAGCAAAAGAAAATGAAACGAAGAAGCCTACAACACGAGGGGTTCCCAAGTGGTCACCCAGCGAAGTACTAACCTCGCCCGACAGGGCTTGACTTCGGTGATCGGACGAGAACCGGTTTTTTTCCCTGTGGTGTGGTCGTAGACGTAAAGCGTAAGAAAAAGTTGAGGCATTTCAAGTGACAAAAAAAAACAAAGAATGCATGCTACTGCTGCAATATGGCCTTTAATACGCGCAATTAACGTCTCGTTGTTGCGCTTCGAGTTACTTGATGTCACAGGCGGTTGATTTGATGTCACAAATGAAATTCGAACCTTGTCGCGCGCTGAAGAACAAAGGTTGCGTTCGCTGATGGCTCGTGTCAAACTTAACGGTGCAGGTTTTTTGATTTCTTCCTTCCTTTGAAGTTGCTTTTTCTTGTCCTGGCTGAATTTTGCCCTCCAATATTCCCTTAGAAAACCAATCTGCCCTTAGAATAAAACAACAAAATTGAAACTAAAACAAAATCAATAAGAGCAAAAGAAAATGAAACGAAGAAGCCTACAACACGAGGGGTTCCCAAGTGGTCACCCAGCGAAGTACTAACCTCGCCCGACAGGGCTTGACTTCGGTGATCGGACGAGAACCGGTTTTTTCCCTGTGGTGTGGTTGTAGACGTAAAGCGTAAGAAAAAGTTGAGGCATTTCAAGTGACAAAAAAAAACAAAGAATGCATGCTACTGCTGCAATATGGCCTTTAAAACGCGCAATTAACGTCTCGTTGTTGCGCTTCGAGTTACTTGATGTCACAGGCGGTTGATTTGATGTCACAAATGAAATTCGAACCTTGTCGCGCGCTGAAGAACAAAGGTTGCGTTCGCTGATGGCTCGTGTCAAACTTAACGGTGCACGTTTTTTGATTTCTTCCTCCCTTTGAAGTTGCTTTTTCTTGTCCTGGCTGAATTTTGCCCTCCAATATTCCCTTAGAAAACCAATCTGCCCTTAGAATAAAACAACAAAATTGAAACTAAAACAAAATCAATAAGAGCAAAAGAAAATGAAACGAAGAAGCCTACAACACGAGGGGTTCCCAAGTGGTCACCCAGCGAAGTACTAACCTCGCCCGACAGGGCTTGACTTCGGTGATCGGACGAGAACCGGTTTTTTTCCCTGTGGTGTGGTCGTAGACGTAAAGCGTAAGAAAAAGTTGAGGCATTTCAAGTGACAAAAAAAAACAAAGAATGCATGCTACTGCTGCAATATGGCCTTTAAAACGCGCAATTAACGTCTCGTTGTTGCGCTTCGAGTTACTTGATGTCACAGGCGGTTGATTTGATGTCACAAATGCAATTCGAACCAGTAGTAAGGGGGGCTCACATGGACCACTGGGCCTCGTTTTGATGTAAGAATGACGTCATAACCGGAACCGGAAATCACGTGGTTTTAAGAGGGGGAAACCGCTGACCAGGTGGAAAAAAGGATCGCGGGCTCATACAACCGGAAGTCACGTGGTTTGGAATGGGAAACCGCTGAGCAGTCCAAAAAATCGATCGTGGGCTCAAAATGGGTTAAAACCGCGGAGAAAACGCGGGCTCCAAGTCCAAAGTCCAATTTTTGGAAGAGGGGTGGTCCTTGGAGTGAAAACAACACAAAAATAAATAAATCACGTTTTATTGGTTTGTTTTACAATAACTGAGAAAATGGTTTTTTGAGTGTTCCTTAATGTTCAATAGAGGGTCCCCACCATTGTTTTTGACATCGAGTTATTCTTCGCCATTGGTTGTTGTCACGGATCCATTGTTGTAATTGACGTCGAGGATTTCTGTTCAAAGGTATGGCAAAGGAACTGTAGAATGGGGGTGGTGGTGGTGGTGCCCAATGTTCTCGATCACAGCGATCACAATCGATGATCTTGTTGGGGTTTTCACTGGTAGCCATAGGGGTAGGTCTTGAAGGTGCGGGGATCGATGACTCTTTTGTCATACACCAAGCGATACCATTTGTGTTGGGGTTGAGTGAGCAAGGTGTAGTTTTTCGGGTTCCTGACAATGTGGTGACTTTTGGTGACTTGGATTTCGCGTGGTTTGGCAAGGGGTTTCTGGATTTCATCTTGGACATTCTGACGCATGACGTCGTAATTCAACTGGGTGTGTCCTTCACTGTTGAGTCGGAAGCCTCTGACCTTGCATTCCACGTTTCCTTTATTCGTAGTAAAACCATAGTTTTTGGGTCCTCCGCTGACAAATTCTTGGATGTATTCATCATCAGCTAATTCGGAGGCGAAGTCCCCTAGATAGGAACCCAAGGTAGGTTGGAATTGAGTGGGTGTTTCCTCCAGGTAGATGACGGAGTCGGTGTCAAAGTAGAGGACTCTTTCCCCTAAGGCTTCCAGGGCGTCATAGAGTTTGAGTCGGGCGTGGCAGGTGGTGAAGCAGGCCACAAAAATGTTGAGGTTGGGTGACACGCGGATGTCCTCTTTTTGGTTTTGGTAATGGACCTCGACCATGTCGTCATTGATCACGGACACGTGACGTACGTCTAAGGCATCGTTATCCAAGAAACAGTTGAAGGCATGAGGGTCATCAAAGGCTTGAATTTGGGTCTTGTTAAGGCGTTGTCCAAACTTGCCCCACATGGAGTTCAACATGAGTTTAGCTAGGGTACGCAGGCCCGGGTTCTTCTCAATGTTGTCATACTCCAACTGGATGCCTTCATGCAGGAAGTACTGTTCGATGTAACTTTGCTTTTCTTCTTCTGTCATGTCGTCCTTAGGCCACCCACTAGCTTCTTGTTTAATTTTCAGCCAGGTGTTGACATAATCGGCGAAGAGGCCCTCACAGGTTTGTTCAAAATGCCAGACTTCATAGATGTATTGGACTTGGTATCCCAATTCGACGGCTTTGACTAATTCGGGAGTGCACCAGGTACTGGTGAGGGTGCGTTGTTCGTCGGGGTGAGGGCAATGATAGGATCTGTCCAAAAGAGGTTTGTCCATGTCTTCTTTCACACAACGGGCACAGAGGGGAAAGAGCAGTTTGTCGCCATGACGGTAAGGCAGCACGGGATGGTACAATTCACGGGGAGGCAGGACTTTGCATTGAATGAGGCCAAAGTACTGGTGGATGTTCGTGTGACCCGGTTGATAATAGATGGTGGGATGTCCTTTGGGGTAGGTGCACTTCTTGTTGACCCACGGGTACAAGGAGGTGACATCGATGTAGTGAATTTTTTGGCCGGGGGTGATATGATGGTAGAGTTGGATGGCATTGGTACGCCCTCCACAGAAAGCCTCTCGAGGTTCAAGAGGTTCAATAAAATCGAGTTCCCGGACGAAGGAGTCGATCTCTGGTTGGGTTTTTAGGAGGTGCTCCCATTGACATCCCCACATTTGAATGACGTTGTACCCTTGATTGGTAAGCTTTTGGACTTTGTCTTGGGTGGCGTCATAGACGTCCTGCATGGTTCGATCATGGTTGCGGGGATGTTTTTCGTAGCGATGGGGATAACAGGTAGGGCATCCGTGGGTGAAACAGCCTTGAAATTCGTAGACGGTGTGGGTGTGGGGGCAATAACCATCCACATGGAAGTTGGTCCCGGGGATCTTATACTCGCCTTCATTTCGGACATGTTGAATGTACTGTGGGTCTGGATTGGCACTGGCCAAGAGATCGTCGGGGGTAAGATCTTGGAGGGCGCGTTGACGTAGTTGGTGATCGCACCAGGTTAACCATTGAAGGGCTGGGAGGGACTGGTTGATGTTGTTTCTCCACCCCTGATGACCGGCGGGTTCGCTGGCAATACTGTTCGGGATCATCCGGTTCATACGTAAATCTCGATTACAAGCCGAGGCAATGGTAACGTGATCGAAGGGATTGAAGCCGGTCAAGTCTTCAAACAGGCGTTTGAATGTCAGACATCCTTGTTTCAAGAGACGTACATCCGACTTACAATAGGTCAATAACTCTTGTTGAAAATGAAACACCACACCCTTGTCGCGTTGTTCTTGATGCCAGGTTTCGAAGGCTTGTCTGCCTTCGAGTGACATGGTCTCAGGCATGTAGTAATCGCGTGAGGGGAGGATGCCCACGTAGTGTTGATGCTCATCACCGGGTATGTTGAACTTGTGGGGGAAATACCCTTTGCAGAGTTCTGTCAAGCCAAAGGTTTTGGGAAACGCGGAGAGGGGCATCTGGAAGAAACTCATCGAATCGATGAAGCGGATGCAGTCATGTTTGATCTCTAAGAGTTTACATCCGTTGCGGAGTTGTTGGACGATGCGGTTGTCACTATAGTATTCTTGGATGATAAAGTACCCATCGTACCCTTGAAAATTATGGGCGATGACATTGACTTGACGGGTATCGTGAAGAGTCAAGGTATCCAACCATTCCAGAAAGTCACGGATACAGGTGGGACCTGGGAAAGGCTGGGGTTCATCGTCGTCTTCGGTTTCGGCCACGACGAGATTCGCAATGTGTTTTTCCTGGGGTTGCATGGCTTCAATATCAAAGAAGACGTGTAAGGGAGGCAGGTCTTCCTCGTCCTCGGAGGAGGCATGGGGTTCCGCGGCGGCGGCACCTCGTTTGGCGCGAGGACCTTTTTGACGGGTCCTCTTTCTCTTCTTTTCGTCTTGAGGCTTGAGGGCTTTTTGAATAAAACAACGGTGGTTGTCGGCGTGGACGTACTGATGACAAGAAGGGCAATCCACGTGGAAACAATGGTGACGTTGAATGCGGGACAAACCCACATTTTGTTGATAACAGTCAGGGCATCGGTATCGTTGAGAGCACACGGAGGCCTGGAGGTCCGTGGTGGGTTTGCCCGCATGGGTCTTGCTGGAATGGGCTTCGAAACACGCGGGTCCAAAAAAGTCCCGATGACACGACTTGCAACGTTGAGTGGCTTTCAGGTGTCGGGGGTACGCATGTTGAAAGTCTGGACAATCTTTCTGTCGACAGGCTCCGCACAACTTGGTCTTGGTGCATCGATGACGTCCCTCGGTGTTGTAGGGTTTCCAACAATCCGCACACACATAACTGGACCCGAAAAATCCCGGCAAACGAGTGATCACGTCGTAATCGTCTTGGTTGTGCAACAGGATCAGTTGTTTGTCAGAAAGGGGTCCAAACGTCGTGATGTGAAACGATCGCTGTGCATCCACCAGGAGGATTTGGTAACCGGTGAGGGACGGAGCTTGACTGAATTGGGTCAAGGCGTCGTAGCCACATGGACCGAAGGGTACCTTGGCCTCGTGATGAAGCAAGAGAGCCAATTCTTTTTGGATGTTGCGCCCCTGTCGAATACTGTTCCATTCCGGGTGTTGGTCCACGCGAGCTTTGGCGGTGACAAGGGCTCTGGCACAGCAGAGTTGATCGTCGTTGGTAATCCGGATGATCGATTTGGAATTTTTTCTCAACAGGTCCATGGTGGGATGACCTGGTTTCCCACGACGGGGTCTGCCGGTACCTTGAGGAGCATGATGAACTTGCGTGATGGAGACTTGAAAGGAATCGTCCATTTCAAATTGTTCGTTGCTGTTCAAGGCTTGGGCTAAACGTTGGAACAGGGCTTCCACGCGCTCTGTGTCTCGACGCCATTCACCTGCACGTAATCCCCACCCCTGAAAATTATTGTGGAGCCTGTCCGAGGCGATGGTAAAGTACAGACGATCTTGATCGTGGAGGTCGGGGGTGGTGGTTAACACTTGATCGACGGCTCGACGTAATCCATCTTGGAGAGCTTGGGTAATGTTTTGACCTGGCATCAAGGTCCCCCTTTGACGTAACTGGGTCTTGAAATGACGTTCTTGTACCCCCATGCGATCACTCTTCCGATTCACAAAAGGTTCTAAGTCAAATTGGAAGGTAACTTGCGCAGAGGGATCCAATCCACCCCCACTTTGTTCCCATTGGTCCAAGGCCTCTTCACAAATAGCGTCGTCACTGTCCGT
Source organism: Siderastrea radians (assembly GCA_964017195.1). NCBI lineage: Eukaryota > Metazoa > Cnidaria > Anthozoa > Scleractinia > Rhizangiidae > Siderastrea > Siderastrea radians. Next base: position 28,959,326 of record OZ024899.1, on the reverse strand, counting down.
CATGTTTTCGAGGCAAATCAAAGGTCCCACACAGGAATTTGTTGTTGTCGTCTCTTCTTCTTCTGGCTCTGAATCGGACATCTCTAGTCCCAGCAAGGACATCATCTCATGTGTAGCGAGGCCACTAGGCCCCGCTTCCTCCTCCTCCGCCTCTTGGCGAGAGGTCATGATCAGATGACTCAGCTGGAGCTCGGTCTTCGGGTTTTATAGAGAAAAAAAGGGTCACGTGGAAGGGAATAGGCCAATGAGAAGGAGACCCCATGATGCTTTGGGAGGGGGACTGGGGTGGGGGGACCCCCCTCCCCCCTCTCTAGTTTGGACCCATAGGGCATCACGGGAACGAATAAGTCCCTATAAAAGAAATCGAACCTCCGGCTGAGTCATCTCAACATGGACTCTCGCCATGAAAAGCTGTTGAAAGAGTTTGAAGATTTCGAGGAGCAGTTAAAAGTGGATGAAATTTTAGAGAAGGTGAAGGCGGAGTGGGTGTTGGACTCAGGAGTCACAGAGTTTGGTGAACTATTGAAAGAGAGGGAGTGTCTCAAACAGGCAGCCCAGGCAACCCGGACAGCACGAGCCACCCGCTTGCATCAGCTGTGCTACCCTCAACTAACGTGCGAGTGGTTCGTGAAGGGGCTCGACTTCTGCTGCCCCTATTGGCGTTATCAGTTTAAACGCCCCCTCACGCCCCCACCAGCACCGCCGCTGCCCTCTCCTGATGCCGCGCATCAAACGTATCAAACGCCCCGCCAGACGTCCTCCGCCAAACGACGACAGCCCCGACGAACTCACCATCGCGATGGATACCACCAGCGACGACGACGACGAGAGCCCCGATGAACTCACCATCGCGATGGATACCACCAGCGACGACGAGAGCCCCGATGAACTCGCACAGCTCCGGGCTAAAGAAGACCAACGACGGGCGCGGCGACGGGTCGTTAACGCCAGGTACCGGGCCAGGCATCCCCAGCGAGTCGCTGCCCAGAGACAAAGCTATCGGGCCAGGCATCCCGAGCGAGTCGCCGCCCAGAAACGACGGTATCGGGCCAGGCATCCCGAGCGAGAAGCCGCCCGGAAACAACGCTATCGGGCCAGACATCCCGAGCGAGTCGCTGCCCAGAAACGACGGTATCGGGCCAAGAAACGTAAGGGCCTCCCCCTCACCGACGACGACGACGATGATGAAATGGCAGAGCGCCAGACCACCCAACCCCGGTACCGAACCAGGTATGCCAACCGAATAGCAAGAGGGCTCGCGGAACGACAGAGAACGCAGGAAAAACAGCAAGCCTTGGGCCCCCTTTCCCTGACGGTCCGTGTGGACGACTTTATGCAAGGCTTTTGGGATTCCCTCTCACCTCGTTCCTCTGCAACAGGACCTCTTTCCCTGACGGTCCGTGTGGGCGATTTTAGGCAAGGCTTTTGGGACTCCTTCTCGCCCGGCCAGGAGGTCATAATAATGGACAGGGCTTCAGGGACTCCCCTGGATTCTTCTTGTGACTTGTGGGACGAGGAAAAAGGGTTTTTAGACAATTTACTCGATGACTTGCCGTCATCGGACGACTCGTTGTTGTTGGACCTTGATGACTTTTTAACTGACATGATGGAGGATTCTTCGTTTGATTTGGACGAGTTTGTTATGTAAAAAGAGACAGTGCTTTGACATTTTTATTTTTTATTGACACAACATGTAACTGGGGGTGTCATTAAAGTTTACAATTTTAAACGTTTCTTGGCTTGCATGATTTTCTTGACCACCCGTTCCGTCTTGGTTTTCTTGCCGGGTAATCGATCAATGGCTTGGATCATCTTGGTATCGGCTTTCCATTTATCTTGCAAATTCTTGGCACGGCTGTAATCAATGTCGTGTTGTTTCGCAATCTGGTCCAAGCGATTGATCCCGGGATCCCCCCGTTTTAGACGTTTGGCTAAATGCGTGCCAGGGCCCATGTACTGATACCCGGGCCAATGAAATTCTTTGCCGGTTTTAGCAATCCATTTTTGGACATCCACGGCCCCTCCTCGTTGGGTGCGTTTCCGTTTGATACCCCTTCTCCTCTTGGTGGGCATGTTTAGTCACTGTCCTCGTAATCCAATCGACGTCGTAACTTTTTGCCTTGGGCCCAATCTTCCCACCCGGGTAAAGGTTTCAATCGTTCCACTTCACGGGCGGGTCCTTTGCCTTTGCCTTTGCCTTTGCCTTTGCCCCAAGGACTCTCGGCTAACTTTTTTTCCAAGGTCTTGCGCCGTTCTCGAATGGCTTCTAAACGCGACCGGATATCCCCTCGACTGCTGGAAGGGGTGGCTTTCTTGAGAATGGGAATCTTACTGGTGGTGGCTGCTCCTTTGCCTTTCTTGGTGGTTGGGGTAATGGGAGGTTTGGGCGTCGACGGGCTGCCTTTTATCATGCGCTTCAACCATTGTTCCACGGGTCCCGTCACCAAATCCCCGGCTTCTTCTTCGTCGTCTTCGCCTGGTGGAGCCCCCGGCGCGCCGACCCCCACGCCTCCGGGAAATTGACGAATGCGTTTGGTTAACTTGATTAATTCTTGACTCAACGGTTTGGTTTGAGCATTGACCAGGGCGGGGGGTAATTCGGGATTGGCTAACAAGACATGTTTTTTAGCGGCCAGCGTCGCGGCTTTGTTCAACAAGGCATTTTCGGTGAGTTCTCCTTTGTAATATTGAATGAGTTGCTCCAAGTCCTTGGGGGGAATCATGTAGACCTCGTCCATAGGGGTTGACTACAATCGGAGCAAAGTTCCCCGTCTTCTATCTCACGACAGCTCTCACAAAGGCGGGACCTCAACATATGTTGGTACTCGCGATACAACAGGTGATATTTATGCTTCCAATAAGAACAGGCCTCTTTCCACTGGTCGGTGGCCCGATTGGCCTCTTGTAACAGGGTGATCCATGTGGCCAGGGTTAACGGGTCGGTCGAGCACATTGACATAACACCTCGTGAAGTCCTTGAAACAAGCCGCGTCCTTTTTGTTGGACTAACCACGCACGACGTTTTTTGACGGAATGTCGACGACGTCCCAAATCGCGTAGCACCTTTTTATAGGGTTGAAGGTTAGCCAGCATGGGGGGTGTGACGGGAATCTTGTTTTTTAAGAAGTTCAACACCAATTCACTCACAGCATTGATTTGATCGGCATTGGCATGTTGTAACAACTCTTGACGTTTGGAACCATTGGCTTCTTGTAACATGGACCGTAAAAACGGTAATTGACGTCGAAGACGTTGCATCGTTTACCGATGACGGCGACGATAGCGTTGATTGGCTTTTTGGATCGTGCGTTTTATACGTTTATCCGTTTCCAAGGCCACGGCTTTCCCCAATCCGACCATGGCAGGGACCAATAGATTTAAAAAACCACCTCGTTGACGACGGCGTCGTCGTCGTCTTCTCCTCACCATGGTCGACCCGTCAAGAAACGTTGAAGGGCTTTGTCTTGTTTGATGGCATCTCGCGTCTCTTTATAGCCTTGACGGGTATTGCGTTTGAAATCGGACCACCAACCCCCACCTCGTTGTCGTCGTCGGTAATGTTGCACATTATCGGTAATGCCTTTCAAGGCTTGCCCGCCTAATTTGCCTAAAGCCAGTCCAAACCCAGGCGCGGGGCCCGAGAGAAACATACTCATGCCATGGGCAATTTTATCCACCAAACGGGGTTTGCGACGTATTAAAGCCCCTCCTCGTTGTTTCCTTTTTCTGCGTCGTCGTCGTCGTCGTCGTTGGACGGCCATGGTTCTAAGAGTGTAGGACTGGGAGGGAGCGGCTTTTTATGGATCCAGTAGTCTTTGGGTTTCAAGGGACGAGGACATCCGTCTACATAGCATAGAGCTTCCAAGGGTTGGTAGACAAAATGACCATGGTAATCTTGGAGACATCGTTTCGGTAACGGAGGGGTGAAATCCACAATGGTATCATCCAAGGTTTGCATCTTGATTAAAAACCGTTCCAGATCCTCCAAGGGAATACCCCGCACATGGGTTTTCAATTCGGTCAAGGCTTTGGCATAGGTGGTAAACGCAAATCGACTCATGGTCACTTTAAATCGGTATTGTTTAAAATCGTTCCATCCTTTGACCACGGTGCCCACGGCCGCCAAACAGGCTACCAAGGTGCTGTTGTCCAAAAGCGGGCCCGCAATCATGCCGGCGGCCATCAGGAGTAAGGCCATGCCATTGAACAAGGCATTGATACACTTGTAATGATTTAACATTTTGCGATAACACCACCATTGTTGATGATAAAAGGCATACAAGGAATCCATGCGTTGTAATAATTCCGGCGGGAAGGGAAGTCCATGCTGTTTCGATCCATTCAATAATGACACGACGGTTTTCATCTTCACGGCGACACGCGGGACGACGTGGTTTGTACGCTCGGTGCTCCTCCTTGTTTATAACTGGTGACAATGCTATTGGTCATGGTGACATTTGCAATTTCACGTCCTTGGGCTAATTGTTCTTGATCTTGTAATAGCATGCGTAAACGTCGTTGTAAATCCGCTTGACGCAAGGTACGAGGTTGTCTGCCAGAACTCCCAGACGTCCAAGATCCTCGAGGGGTGACTGGACTGGTGGCAGGGGTCAAAGGTGAACCAGGGAAAAGTCGTCGTCGTCGTCGTCCGCGGCGTCCCCCACGACGGCCACCACGACGGCCACCACCACCACCTCCACCTCCTCCACCTCCTCCTCCACCACCAGCACCACCAGCACCAGCACCCCCAGCACCTCCTCCACCAGCAGCACCACCACCACCAGCACCCCCAGCACCACCAGCACCACCAGCACCTCCTCCACCTCCACCACCACGTCCACGCCCACCACCACCACTACCACCACGTCCACCACTACCACTACCCCCACGTCCACCCCCTCCACTACCACGTCCATTACCATCACCTCCAGCACCCGCGGCTGTCCGACCACTTGGGAGTGTTCGCCAACCAGGGGGACTTCTCGGGGACTCCGGAGTGGTCTGGGGGCTTTGGAATGAAGCTGAATGGGATGCTTGACTTCCTACCCCCGCGGGGGAAGAGGCCTGGGCAGGGGGTGCATCATCTCTACCGGTAATGGGGAGAGATTGCATAAACTGATAGAGGGGATCGGCTTCCATTTCCTCCATGGCGACGTCGAGAAGGCCTTGGTCTCCCGAGAAATACAAATCTTGCCAAGCCCTTGGGGACATGACATTGCTACTGGTCGCCCCGACCCCCGCCGGGGCCACGGTATCGTACGATTGCGGGGGTTGACGGTCGTCATCGTCCGCCATGATTACTCTCTTGTTTCCTGTTCAAAGGGTCCCTTTATACTCGCTTTTGATAAGTGCGAGTCCATCCTTCGTCTTTTAATAGGTGACTCAACAACCGTTGTTGATCGGAGGAGGCGGGGTGTAAATCCAACACCAAATACCCATACGGCCGGGTGGTGGCTTGATGAAACGTCTCCAACGTGTCTTTCCAAGTCGTCGGAAACGATTGAAGCATGACATTGCGTACCCCTAATTGATCTCGGGGATTCTTGAACGCCACAATGTAATGGGCATTGCGGGAAATACTTTTGGCATAGCGACCCACGGGAAACATGTCTTGGCACAAGTACAATACGGTCACCCCTTGATGATGCGAATGTTTGGTGAATAAATCCAACACGCGTTTATCGTGACTCCCTTCGTCCATTAAATCGTCCAAGACCAGGACCCCCTGTCCTTCAGGAAACCATTGGACCAACGCGTCATGATCGGGAATCCCTTCGTGAAACACCACCCCATGATCTTGCATGCCTTGAAATCGATCTTGCCACGCCCCATAACAATAATGCACTTGAGTCGGTGGGGTGTCAAACAACTCGGGGTTGTCTACCAAGAGTTTTTCCGTAAACACGGTTTTGCCACATCCCGAAGGACCCACCACCAAGATAGAGGAGGGGGTATGAAGACGAAACGGTTTCCCCGTTTGCATGATGATGCTACTACCCTTAGAAAAAAAAAGGCACCTTTTTATTGGAATCGGTGGGACTCGAACCCACGCACGACCCCGATCGCTATTCTGGATCAGGTCCAAAGGCTCTACCGACTGAGCTACGACTCCGACACCACGTTTTTTCCAACATATTTTATTTAATCATTCCGTTGATGATACGGATGACAACACAGTTGATACCATCGGGCTTCTTGGCCTACAATCAATTGTTGAAGGCGTTGACCGGCTTGATGGTCATTGCTTACATAATCATGATCGGAAAACTCATTTAAAAAGTCTTGCAAGGTTCGTCCACGGGCTTTGGCTTTCAAGTACAACAAGGCGTAATCCCCACAACTCTTGCTTGAAATGGCTTGGAGGGACTTGCCATTGGTCACCACATACTTCCAATGGTGGACAATCCAATCTCGTAACGGGGTAGCTTGCACGTACGTGTCCAGGGGTAAAGCATAACTGTCGAGGACTTCACACACGTTTCGATCTGTCCACACCGCTAACCAATGTTGTCCCGGTTGATCGTGTGGGTCGGTATTCACAATGTACCCTTGGGGTTGGGTCTTGATAGGACGCTTGGGTAAACGATCACAGGCCACCGTTCCGTAAAAGACAGGTTTCAATTGGGGGTCGTCTCGGGCTAAATAATCCAATTGCACATTATTCAAGGCCACGTGCTCCATCTTTAGTGCTGGTAAATGTTATACAACACAGCTCCGTTCCTGTCAATCTCCAGCAAGTTCTCAAATTCTCCATACACGAGCACGGTTATATTGGTACCGGGAGCAGCTCCAAATTCCAAGACCAGTTGTAAATCGCCGGTTTGCTTGGGATTGAGGTTTTGACTGTCGGCACATCCATTGGCCACATTGTCAAACAGGTACAAGGTACAATTTTTCGCTTGGCCCCAATCTCCTAGTTCTACCATATTGCCTTTCTTTTTACACCAGGCACCACTGGCTTGCAGAAAACGGAAGTAGCCTAGATTATCTCGGGTGCCATTGTTGTGCACTAACTGCAGGGTTTCATAAGGGTATTCTTCGCCTTTGACAATCTGTCGAATGGACGTCAGTCCCCATTTCTGGAAACAGAAAGGATCTCGGGTCACATCTCCATTGAAGGCACGGCTGTCCAGTAACCCCACAATCAATCGGTCAGGTATTCTGTTTTGAAACAGGTTGGGGATATCAAAGCGGACCAGGTTGTCTTGCATGGTGAAGGTCCGGATTTCACTGCGGACGGTCGGGTAAGCAGCCACTTGGCCTTCATTGTGTCTTTTTTCAGACAAACTCTGGTAGATGGCGTCATTCAAACGCAGTTGGCAGAGATGAAACCGTAGTTTGACATCCCCTTCCATCAATCGTCCCGCTTCACCCACTCCATTGAAAAACAGGCTGGGGGCATTGAAATGAAATTTCATCTTGATTTCGATGCCAGGCACCAACAATTTGCCAGTGTGAAAGACTTCCAGGTGCGGGGTAAACACCAGACTGTGGGTGACGCCTCCAGCATACTTGGCCAGTTCAGCGACCATGGAGGCCAAGGCTCCTTTGTGATTGTCAGGGAGTGCCACCCAGTGGGCATGTCCAGCACCAGCATTCGCTGCGGTGTCTGTATTGGTGGCGGTCCATCGGGGTGGGAAATCTACTTGATTGAACCATCCTTGGGGTCCCAACACGGTCTTGCCATCTTCTCGGTCAAAATTCAGCAAGGTTTCCAGGTAAGCTTTGTAATGATACGTGTCGGATTGAGGACTGATCAACGTGCCATTCAACTGCAAGTCAATTTGTTTGATGATGGAATGGGCCAAATTGTTGACGGGCCACAATTTCTCATTGGCCACCAAGTTCCCGCCACCCTCCTTTTTCAAACTCAATTCCATGGTAAAGTAGCTGCGTCCCAAATCCACAAAATCGTCTAATCCAGGAATGATGAATTCCATGGGATTGATACCCGTGGTGGTGGGTTGAATGGTGACCATGCGATAGGCATTGATGCTAATGTCGGTCGGTGGCACCTTGAAAATCCGTAACGCCGGGTTGACGGTCCCTTCGGAACGCTCGTGAGCCGGGGCGGTTTGTGTACTCACGTCAGGCATGTTTAACGTCGTCGTCGTCGTCGAGTGGTGGTACGTCGTCGTCGTGAGGGGTTTTTATACCGTCGTCGTCGTGCTAAACGTTGTCTCAAATCAAACCCGGGCAGTCTCATCACCTCGGCACTCAACCAGCCACCACGTTGTCCTCTCCTGAGTTTCCAAAACGGATACAGTCCACCCCATTGAGACAACCCTCGATTACTGCGAATCCGTCGAGGTCGTGAATGCACGGGATCCATGTTCACACGCCCAAAATATCTCGCGCCCGTTTGGTTTGTTTGGGAAATAAGGCCGTGGCTACCCGCACGGCGTCTTTTACGCTCTTATGACTCAACGCTTTCTTGGCTTGTTTGGTAATTTCCTTTTTAAGGACTTGTTCGGCTTTGCGTTTGACACCTCGTGATAACCCCGTTGTCAAGCCTCTCTTGATATTACTAGGCAGTTTTAAAGGATTTCGCGTCCTTATAAGACCTTGCAACCCCCCACGCATCAGATCCGTCATCAATCCTTTGCCTTGTTGATCATACCACTCGTCGGTTCGAAATCGTGTCAAACTTCCCCCACGCATGGTTGTCTTCTTCTTCACCAGGGATAAACGTTTTGTCTGTGCTTCATGGGACCCCCTTTTTATACCGTCTTTCGAAAACGCGGCTTCCACTCACATGAGATTGCACGTAAACGATTCCCCCGCATAGCGTTTTCGTTTTCCTTGGCGGATTTCCTCCATGCGTTTCAAATGCGATTTTCTGGCATTCTTTTTAGCTAACTTTTCTATCCCTTTGGTGATGGACCAAGCGGTTTTAGGAATCCCGGCAATCACCGCGTTAATCCCTTCGCCCTCTTGGGGACGTCGTCGTCGTCGTCGTCGTCGTCGTCGTTTCGGAGGCATGATTGACTTGGGGTCCCTTCTCGTCTCTCTTTTTTATGCCTTTTTGAAGTGCAACGTGACAATGGTATGGCCGTCCCCAAACTTGACCAAGTCTCCTCCTCTACCAATCGTTTCGGCCACTTGAACATGAATCATTTCCACCACCTCGTTACGAAGAGTCATGTATTGAATGTGCAACGGTTCAAAGTAGATGGTGCCACGTGCTTGTCGCTTGTACTGGATTTCACGCAACAAATCGGTCACGCGATTGCCCACCACTGTGCTGCCTGCCACGTCGGAGTACACGTGCAAGGATCGTGTAGGTTCCCCCACCACCGCTCGAAACGCCACATTCAAGTTGGTGAAACGCCAATTACAACTCATACTCAATTGTAAATAATCCGGTAAAAACGAACGCACCGTCCAAAAGACCGGTTTGTTCTGATTGTCATTGACATCGTTCCAATCGTTGTCAACGGCTGGTTTTGTCATGTTGGGGATTTGATCCCCGATGAATTCTTGGTGTAAGTTGGGTCCCAAAATCAATACAGTGTCAATTTGACGTAACCATCCCATCTTGAGTGCTAACTTGGTGTAGATGGTCAGGGCAGGTGTTTTGTTACCACAATGACAGATATTGGTGTTGTCAATGAGCAGATCTTCGCCTTCCCACTTGAACTTGATGTAGGTGTGTTTGCCTTGATCGTTGGTAAACCGACCCCCTTGAATGGCCATTTCCATACGTTGTTGTTCCAAGTGGGCAATGACGGCTTTCATGAAACTCACCCCATCCACCACCCAATCCAAATCTTTCACGTCATTGATGATGGTTCGCGCCGTGTCTACTCGCGAGGTCATTTCCCCGTCTTTTCCACCCGGTTGGGGATAGGTTTGGTCCCAGGACGTCCCCATGACGTACCCATTTTTCTTCACCAACTCATACAAATTGACGCGCGTATCCGGTAAGGAAATGGCACTCAACCCCACTTGCCATCCACCCCCTGTGAGCTGTAACGGTTGAGGTAGACGAATCTTGAAGGAATTGGCTTGGTTGTTGGGAAATTCACGTCGGTTGGAATGACTGGGTAACGTCACGTAGAACGACATGTTGTCGTCTGCTTCACACCACGACCTCCCTTTTAAAGTGGAGGGTTAGGAGGGTATGCCCTTCGCCAAATGTCACGAGATCCCCATTGATTTCGGCCATCTGCGTTTCCACGATTTCCACCACTTCATTGCGTACGGGGACATATTGAATATGTCGAGGTTCAAAGTGCGTGGTTTCTTTGGGATGGTACTTGATTTCTCGTAACAGATCGGTGATACGGCCCCCTACCATACTGCTGGTCCCTACATCACAATACACGTGCAAAGGACGCACGGCGGGAAATTCCGACGGGACACGAAAGGTCCCGTTCAAATTCACAAACCGCCAAGGGCACGATAGACTCAATTTCAGATAATCCCCCTCCACTTTCCAAAAATTGGGGACATCCGTCGGGTTCGGAATGGTAGACATGCCATCCAATTCTTGCAAGAGATTCGGACCCAATCGATACTGGCCGGGGGACGGTTGTTCAATCCACCCCATTTTCAGGGCCAAGGTTCTGCCCCATGACACGCGTGCCACATGGGTTTTGTAATCCACGGGCTTGGTATTCAACAACAAATCTCCTTCGGGGGTCCATTCAAAGGTCGGGTACATTTTGACGCCATCGGCCCCCACCCATTTGTCTTTGGGTTTGATTCGTTTCGCCCGTTCTTGCCGGTAACGGTAGATCAATTGGTGAAAAAATTGAACTCCCGTCAACGAGGTCATCTCCTTTCTCATGTCTTGAGCCTTCACGGTCCATTCCTGCTCTTCATACCACCATGCCTCCTGTCCCCAATCGTCTATTTTGAAGTCGTGTTCGTGCCATCGTACATACAACAGAGGATGGGAATCGCCCACGCCTCCTTCTTCCGCTAGCACGGGAATGGTGGGTAAGGATAAACTGACCATACCCACCATCCATCCTCGTCCCATAAATCGAATGGGTTTGGGCAATCGGTTTCTGAAATGATGACTCTTGTTGCCAGGAAACTCTTTGGTACTCGCATGACTCATCAGCGTCACGTAAAACGACGAGTTGGGCACCCACGTCATCGTCGTCGGCGTCGTTTGCGCGGTCGAAGGGATGTCACGTCACCACGAGCAATCCAACTATTGTACTTGTCGGGCCACCCTTTCCACTTGACCAACCAACGACCTTTTTGGCGCTTAAGTACCTTTTCGATGCGAAATACATCGGACACCTGGACTTTTTGTAAATCCTCCTCGTAAAACGTGCCTTGGATGGGGGTCTCATCCCATTCCTGAATCTTATACGTGGGCACGGGCCCCGGGATCACGCGATGCACCACAAACACTTCTTCGGTCCAACCGGGGAGATAGCCTTTTTCAAAGGTACGATGAATCGTGTTGAGACGGACTCGATCTCCCACCTTGAATTGGGGTTTTTTCCGACCTTTCAATCGTTTGGCATACAATCGTTTCCACACCGCTTCTTCGTTGTCCCACGTCACGTCTTCGGGGGGCATACCAATACTTCGATGACGGGTGGCATTGTACCCTTGCACCAACTCGGGTAAGACATTGTCAAAGCGTAAGGTGTTGGCCGTGGTCAAATAACGGTACAACCGTTCTTTCAAGGTCCGATTAAATCGTTCCACGACACTGGCTTTGGCATCCCCTTCGGTGGAAAAATGTTGGATGTCTTGCTCGTCGACCCATCGTTGAAAGGTCCGATTGTAAAATTCTTTCCCTCGATCCGTTTGCAATCGGTTGGGGTGACGTCCTTGTCTCACAATCTTCTCAAAGGCTTTCACGAGGGCCACCCCGGTTTTGGTTTTCAACGGTTGGACCCACGCGTACTTGGACAAGATATCCACGACGGTCAATAAGTAGCGTATACCCCGATTATGTTTGGCTAAACGTTGCACTTCCACTAAATCCGCCGCCCATTGATCATCTAATCCCCCTACGACCACGGGTAAGGTAGCAAAACGACGACGTCGTGGTTTATGCAAGGTGTAGCCCACATCCTGTTCCAAGAGTCGTTGGGCTTTTTTCAAAGGCAGACCCTGGGCTTTGGCAAATCGTTGCACCCCACCTAAACTCCCCGGGGCACTAGGATCCTGGTAACGACTTAACCATTGTTGGGAGACCTTGCTTTTCTTCTTCGTTGACGAGACAGGGCGTTTGCTTCTCTTTAACCCTGAGGACGACGAACTCCAGCGTTGAGTTTTCTTTCGAGGGGCCATACGTTTTGGCATTCATCCCATAACGTCGATATGGTGGGGACCGTGTGGGGATGCGCCTTTTGAATGATTCGATACCATCGCCACGCCTCTGGGTGGCCTTTTAACCATACGACAAACACCACCCATCGATACAGGTTACGGTCGACATGGGTTTCTTCAAAGACGTGGAGAGGATGCGTGTCCTCGGGACAAGGGGGAATGGGGATTTGGGACCCGGGTTGATGATCATATAAGACTTGGCACAGGGATTGATGGCATTGCCATTGCCCCAGGGACCAGAGAGACTCCCACGCATACGACACAGCAGACTCCATGGTCACATTTGATAACCTCATTTATTCCTACTCCTTTTTAATACATTAAAAGAGACCTAGACGGCCACAGGCGACGGTCTCTAGACCTTTCTGCCAGTTGTCCACACTGTCACTGTACTTGGGGGGTGGTGGTGCTGGGGCCACCATCATTTCTTGACGGTTCTTGAGCTCTTGAATTTCTCGCAACAATTGTTTCTCATAATCTGTCAGGGGGCGATCCTCTTTCCTTGGGGCTCGAGGGGGTGGGCCAGCGATGTCATAGCCCCTCTTGGGATATCCTTGCGCATCACGGGTAGACAAAGGAGATTCAGCTTGTTGGTCGGCTTTCTTGGGCGGGTTGTCATGAAACCAACTCCAGTACTTGGGGCCCATGGGTTGATCGGCCCATCGGAAGAAGCCACACTGTTTCTTGGAACAATTCAGAAACAAGCGATCGGGGTTCTGGGTCGAATGGCTCTGTTGCAGCGTGGCGGGTTCCCGGCAAAAACACTGCAAACAAGTCCACATGTCCAACACTTCTACATGAGGTTGACTATACACGGCTTTCATATACTCCAGGGCTTGATCTTGTCCACAAAACAGCAAACACGGTTGCATGGGACATTTCACATACTTCCATCCCTTTTGAGATTCTCGGGCCTCCAAACGCACGTCATGACAAGGACATACCATATAGTCCACCGAACTGGCTGGGAGAACAGGTTTGGGGTTTTGAAACCCAGGGCTTTCAAAGATCGTTGCCATTCTCACCATCCTTTTCAATCCTTCATTGTCATCCTGAAGTGGAGGGGGACTTGGCGGGGATGGCGGTGATTGCTCCACCATGTCATTCAATTCTTTCATCATCTCTTCCACGGCCGCTCGGGTATCTTCCACCACCTCCCCTACCACCGGATCACAGTCCACGGGCGTCATCGTTTGAATGGTGTTCTTCTTCTTCTTGTTCCCTGCAGGGTGTACGCTTGGCTTTCTCTTCCGTTCGACCGACATCGTGCTCAAGATTTTCACCCCTACCACCGAGGCCTTTTTATACCTTGGACCCTTGGCTCTCATTGGTCAGCTTCTCCTACCCATATAAGGACGTCTCATCGTCCCATTGGTCAGCTTTGGCCTCTCCAAATAAGGGCCTCTTGTCTTCCCATTGGTCAACTGTCTCTATTTAAGGAGCTCCCTTGCTCCCTGAATCGTCATTCTCCAAAGCCATGCCCCCAGACATCGACATGATCGGAGAACAAGATCTCGGTGCCTTGGAACTGCAAGTGGGTCATGGCCATGTGGTCTACACAGGGGGAGCCAAAGGTACGGATGCCCTCGTCGAAGAACAGGCCAAACACTTTGGGATGCAACTCGAAGTCCTGGTCCCCCCGAACCATCCTCGAGCCACTTTCATCACCCCTTCTACGGTGGAAGTCCTGATGTTGGCCAACCCCCATCTTCACCAGGCAGCGGAGAAACTAGGCAAACAAATGCCCAGTCATTTTTACACCCTGCAATTGCTGCAACGCAATTATCAATTGGCCAAGAAAGCCCATACCATCTATGCCTTTGGCATCTTGGAACCGGATCATAAACGCGTGAAAGGAGGCACCGGATGGACCGTGCAATTGGCTATGGATTTGGGCAAACCCGTCTATCTCTTTGACATCCCCAGTCAATCCTGGTACCGCTCGGACCATTACTACCAAGTCAACGAGAATGCCGCCACCCTGGTCACTGGCAGTCAATTTGTCCCTTGGGGACCCAAAAAGCCCACCCTTCATCAAAGCAGTGCCGTGGTAGGATCCCGGGATGTGGACGAGAAAACCCGAGCCGAAATTCAAGCCTTATTCAACCGCACGTTCTGTCTCCCCGAGAACATTGATCAATTACGTATGGAACTGGAAGACTTTCATTTGTAATGTTTCTTAATTTTTATTTTTCAATCTGTACATAGCTTTCTTTTCAATTCTTTTTAGTTTTTATTTTTTCCAATTGTACATATTTTTTTACTTTTTTTTTTTTTTCAATTGTAGTTTTTTCCAATTTGTACATAGGAGCACCCCACCCGCGTGGCAAAGAAGACCAACCACCATTTGTAAAAAAAACATCAACTCTTTTAATTAAAAAATAAAAAACTTCACTTACAAAATGTTATGTTTCTTGACTTACATCACAAACAAACAAACAAAAATCAACAAATGTCTCTGTCTCGATAATATTCGTCCGTTTGTCTATATTGTTCATAACTCCTTGCCCCAGCATCCTCCTCCTCCTCCTCCTCCTCAGTGGACTCCTCCTCCTCCTCACTGGACTCCTGCTCTCGCTTCTTCTCTACCTCCTTGAAAAAATACGCTATGGCCTCCCACTCGGGCACTCTATGGATTGTTGGCATATGCTCCGCTAAGTAGCGGTCCAGTTCCTGGAACTGCCCCCTCGTGATAGGCCAATAGAACTCATCCATTGTAAATACGAGCCACTTACAAATCCATGGGATGATCCGCTTGACCAAGGTCTTTTTCAACAATTTGTAGGTCACTGGGTGCAATTGGTGCCCATTCTCACTCTCTACAAAGCACAGGATAAACATCCGGATAAACGCAGCCACGCGCTGTTTGTTCAGGCCGCGCCACGCTTCCTCCCTCCTGGCGTACATTGCCCTCGTGTGGCGTTCCACTGGCGTCAGCTCTTCACCCACTCTCCTCCGCAAATAGTCTCGTCCACTCACATTCACAGCACTGGCTAGCGAGCCCAAGGGCCTTCTCGTTTGGGACATTTTTGGAACAAACTGACAAAAGTCAACACTGACTGAACTCAAAGCTAGGAGTGACGTCCTGTGGCCTCCCTTGACTTATATACCCCGATTCGCGCAATGCACCATGGTCTATCTAAGGAGGGGGGAGGGGGGTCCCCCCACCCCGGCCCCTCCCAAAGCATGATGGGCCTTTCTCTCATTGGACCCTTCCCTCCCACGTGACCCTTTTGTTTCTCTATAAAAAAAACCCCCGTCCCCCTTCATGTTACAATCCCTGGATAATCCAGGCCTCAGTTCAAAAGCCCAACAAGTGATGGCTCAACCCAAACCATGTGTGATGTGTAAGAAACCTGTACAAACCATTTTGATGTGCTGCGAACAACCCTGTCATCTAACCTGTGCCAAACTGTGGGGAAAAGAAAGTACCTATCCTGACGCTGGTTGCTTTAGATGTCAACAAGGAACTAGCATCCCAGTCCTTGAAATCCTTCATGAAGAATGGAAAAAAGACCCCCAATTTATGAAAGAAGTCAAACGTCACTGGTACCAACATACTTATCCGGGAATCACACATCACCTCCTTCCTCTCTGGTATGGTATCGGTTATCAATTGAAGTGCGGTGAACCCATATGTTTGGGAGGCGTCCAAGGGTTCTGGGGAAAACACCAACTCAAGTATTCCTCACATCGAGAAATCGAGTTTCTTGGCCAGACCCCAAGCGAAGTCATTTCAAGCATGAAACAACTGAATCCTTTCCCCACCGTCCCCTGTGTCGTCTGTGAGGAAAGTGTCAGCAATCAAATCCTATTGATCTGCTGCCGATACCCCTGTCATGTAGCCTGTGCTGACCACTGGAGAAAGAATCCTCATCTAATCACCAAATGTGTTTACCTCCGACAAGCCCATTCCACCACAGTCATTGAAATCCTCAATTACGATTGGAAAGAAGACCCCCGATTTGTGAAAGAAGTCAATCGTATCTGGAATGGTCATCTGTGGTATGGTATTTGTCATACAGGCACCGGAGCCGTTGAAGGATTCTGGGGAAAAATCTTCAAGAATCCGGATACAATCAACAACACACCCCATTTTCTTGGCCACACCCCAAGCGAAGTCCTTTCACACATGAAGAACATTTTAAGTTCTCAGTAAGGACCCCATGTTTGGACTCACTTGTTGTATACCAAGGACCAATAAAAGATGTTCCATGACACTTTGTGGTGATCTTTATTGATTCTCTACACAATCATGTTCGTTGACTTTTTCGGGAAAGTTCAAGGGTAATGATGGTTCGGCCTTGTTTAAAAGGAGCCGGTTGTCCATTGGCTGTTTGAATGTCTATCTCAAGGCTGTCAAAGATGGTCTTGCCTAGAGGAAAATACATCCGTTGCCTCGTATCAAATTGATGGTCGGTATTGCCCGCATCCAAGGTACGTAAAAACCCTTTTTCTTGATTTCCCACAATGCTCGGTGCCACCAAATCCGTGTAAATCATCAATTGTTGTTGTCCTTGTTGCGGTTTGACCGTGGGCGTACTGGGAAAGGGTTGTCGACTCAGATTCGGTCCCAAGAACAACTCATAATCGAAATCGGGGTGGGTAAAGCTGACGGACGCAATGCCACGAGGTGGATATTTGGCTACAGGACCGATCGTTGCTTCCCATTTATGCCGATCGTTGTAATCCACGATATGTTTCACCAGATAATTCTTTTCTTGGACCACAAGCTCACTTGCCGTTCCATCTTTCACCAATCCCATCAAGCCAGCGAATTTCCATTCCATTTCAAATTCCATATTGGCCGGGATGAGGACATACAACGAATCTAATTCGGGGGCGACGCCCGTATTGGTGATTTTCACATAGGGTTGAGCCAAATTAAGCGCGGCTAGTTGTTTGCGTTTGGCTTGATCGTCCACATCCATTTTCGCTATATCCATCATGACGTCCATGTGTTGTTTTTCCATTTCGTACGCAATGGCAATCCAGGCTTCTTTCAAATTGTGGTAATACCCGGGCGGTAAATAAATTTGTTTGGTCACTTGAAGGGGGGCCGTTCCATCCGTACGTTTTGGTATGTATCTCACATCTGTTTTCATCCAATGTTTTTGACTATCTTCTTGCGTCCAATTCTGCTTGGTTTGATCTTCCAAGGATTGATTAAACCCCGGGTGGGACATATGTACCAACGCCACTTCCCAATCATCTTCCACCAAATAATACGAACGAGGCAGTCGCGCCGTAAATTTTTGCCCCGTGCCTTGTGCTTGATCACTGAGCAGAGTGATGTAAAAACTCATCGTGACCCTAACCCTCACCTAGGGTTTACCCTTTTATACCTACCCCCGTTAAAAGAAATTGGACTTGTGCCATATCAAAACCATATCCAATCCATCTATGGGCCATATATGGGTCACCCCTCTTCCAAAAATTGGACTTTGGACTTGGAGCCCGCGTTTTGTCCGCGGTTTTAACCCATTTTGAGCCCACGATCGATTTTTTGGACTGCTCAGCGGTTTCCCATTCCAAACCACGTGACTTCCGGTTGTATGAGCCCGCGATCCTTTTTTCCACCTGGTCAGCGGTTTCCCCCTCTTAAAACCACGTGATTTCCGGTTCCGGTTATGACGTCATTCTTACATCAAAACGAGGCCCAGTGGTCCATGTGAGCCCCCCTTACTACTCGAACCTTGTCGCGCGCTGAGGAACAACGGTTGCGATCGCTGATGGCTCGTGTCAAACTTAACGGTGCACGTTTTTTGATTTCTTCCTTCCTTTGAAGTTGCTTTTTCTTGTCCTGGCTGAATTTTGCCCTCCAATATTCCCTTAGAAAACCAATCTGCCCTTAGAATAAAACAACAAAATTGAAACTAAAACAAAATCAATAAGAGCAAAAGAAAATGAAACGAAGAAGCCTACAACACGAGGGGTTCCCAAGTGGTCACCCAGCGAAGTACTAACCTCGCCCGACAGGGCTTGACTTCGGTGATCGGACGAGAACCGGTTTTTTTCCCTGTGGTGTGGTCGTAGACGTAAAGCGTAAGAAAAAGTTGAGGCATTTCAAGTGACAAAAAAAAACAAAGAATGCATGCTACTGCTGCAATATGGCCTTTAAAACGCGCAATTAACGTCTCGTTGTTGCGCTTCGAGTTACTTGATGTCACAGGCGGTTGATTTGATGTCACAAATGAAATTCGAACCTTGTCGCGCGCTGAAGAACAAAGGTTGCGTTCGCTGATGGCTCGTGTCAAACTTAACGGTGCACGTTTTTTGATTTCTTCCTTCCTTTGAAGTTGCTTTTTCTTGTCCTGGCTGAATTTTGCCCTCCAATATTCCCTTAGAAAACCAATCTGCCCTTAGAATAAAACAACAAAATTGAAACTAAAACAAAATCAATAAGAGCAAAACAAAATGAAACGAAGAAGCCTACAACACGAGGGGTTCCCAAGTGGTCACCCAGCGAAGTACTAACCTCGCCCGACAGGGCTTGACTTCGGTGATCGGACGAGAACCGGTTTTTTTCCCTGTGGTGTGGTCGTAGACGTAAAGCGTAAGAAAAAGTTGAGGCATTTCAAGTGACAAAAAAAAACAAAGAATGCATGCTACTGCTGCAATATGGCCTTTAAAACGCGCAATTAACGTCTCGTTGTTGCGCTTCGAGTTACTTGATGTCACAGGCGGTTGATTTGATGTCACAAATGAAATTCGAACCTTGTCGCGCGCTGAAGAACAAAGGTTGCGTTCGCTGATGGCTCGTGTCAAACTTAACGGTGCAGGTTTTTTGATTTCTTCCTTCCTTTGAAGTTGCTTTTTCTTGTCCTGGCTGAATTTTGCCCTCCAATATTCCCTTAGAAAACCAATCTGCCCTTAGAATAAAACAACAAAATTGAAACTAAAACAAAATCAATAAGAGCAAAAGAAAATGAAACGAAGAAGCCTACAACACGAGGGGTTCCCAAGTGGTCACCCAGCGAAGTACTAACCTCGCCCGACAGGGCTTGACTTCGGTGATCGGACGAGAACCGGTTTTTTTCCCTGTGGTGTGGTCGTAGACGTAAAGCGTAAGAAAAAGTTGAGGCATTTCAAGTGACAAAAAAAAACAAAGAATGCATGCTACTGCTGCAATATGGCCTTTAATACGCGCAATTAACGTCTCGTTGTTGCGCTTCGAGTTACTTGATGTCACAGGCGGTTGA
This sequence comes from Siderastrea radians, assembly GCA_964017195.1. Classification (NCBI taxonomy): domain Eukaryota; kingdom Metazoa; phylum Cnidaria; class Anthozoa; order Scleractinia; family Rhizangiidae; genus Siderastrea; species Siderastrea radians. The sequence continues at coordinate 28,939,821 of OZ024899.1, read as the reverse complement.
TTTGATGTCACAAATGAAATTCGAACCTTGTCGCGCGCTGAAGAACAAAGGTTGCGTTCGCTGATGGCTCGTGTCAAACTTAACGGTGCACGTTTTTTGATTTCTTCCTTCCTTTGAAGTTGCTTTTTCTTGTCCTGGCTGAATTTTGCCCTCCAATATTCCCTTAGAAAACCAATCTGCCCTTAGAATAAAACAACAAAATTGAAACTAAAACAAAATCAATAAGAGCAAAAGAAAATGAAACGAAGAAGCCTACAACACGAGGGGTTCCCAAGTGGTCACCCAGCGAAGTACTAACCTCGCCCGACAGGGCTTGACTTCGGTGATCGGACGAGAACCGGTTTTTTTCCCTGTGGTGTGGTCGTAGACGTAAAGCGTAAGAAAAAGTTGAGGCATTTCAAGTGACAAAAAAAAACAAAGAATGCATGCTACTGCTGCAATATGGCCTTTAAAACGCGCAATTAACGTCTCGTTGTTGCGCTTCGAGTTACTTGATGTCACAGGCGGTTGATTTGATGTCACAAATGAAATTCGAACCTTGTCGCGCGCTGAAGAACAAAGGTTGCGTTCGCTGATGGCTCGTGTCAAACTTAACGGTGCACGTTTTTTGATTTCTTCCTCCCTTTGAAGTTGCTTTTTCTTGTCCTGGCTGAATTTTGCCCTCCAATATTCCCTTAGAAAACCAATCTGCCCTTAGAATAAAACAACAAAATTGAAACTAAAACAAAATCAATAAGAGCAAAAGAAAATGAAACGAAGAAGCCTACAACACGAGGGGTTCCCAAGTGGTCACCCAGCGAAGTACTAACCTCGCCCGACAGGGCTTGACTTCGGTGATCGGACGAGAACCGGTTTTTTTCCCTGTGGTGTGGTCGTAGACGTAAAGCGTAAGAAAAAGTTGAGGCATTTCAAGTGACAAAAAAAAACAAAGAATGCATGCTACTGCTGCAATATGGCCTTTAATACGCGCAATTAACGTCTCGTTGTTGCGCTTCGAGTTACTTGATGTCACAGGCGGTTGATTTGATGTCACAAATGAAATTCGAACCTTGTCGCGCGCTGAAGAACAAAGGTTGCGTTCGCTGATGGCTCGTGTCAAACTTAACGGTGCAGGTTTTTTGATTTCTTCCTTCCTTTGAAGTTGCTTTTTCTTGTCCTGGCTGAATTTTGCCCTCCAATATTCCCTTAGAAAACCAATCTGCCCTTAGAATAAAACAACAAAATTGAAACTAAAACAAAATCAATAAGAGCAAAAGAAAATGAAACGAAGAAGCCTACAACACGAGGGGTTCCCAAGTGGTCACCCAGCGAAGTACTAACCTCGCCCGACAGGGCTTGACTTCGGTGATCGGACGAGAACCGGTTTTTTTCCCTGTGGTGTGGTCGTAGACGTAAAGCGTAAGAAAAAGTTGAGGCATTTCAAGTGACAAAAAAAAACAAAGAATGCATGCTACTGCTGCAATATGGCCTTTAAAACGCGCAATTAACGTCTCGTTGTTGCGCTTCGAGTTACTTGATGTCACAGGCGGTTGATTTGATGTCACAAATGAAATTCGAACCTTGTCGCGCGCTGAAGAACAAAGGTTGCGTTCGCTGATGGCTCGTGTCAAACTTAACGGTGCAGGTTTTTTGATTTCTTCCTTCCTTTGAAGTTGCTTTTTCTTGTCCTGGCTGAATTTTGCCCTCCAATATTCCCTTAGAAAACCAATCTGCCCTTAGAATAAAACAACAAAATTGAAACTAAAACAAAATCAATAAGAGCAAAAGAAAATGAAACGAAGAAGCCTACAACACGAGGGGTTCCCAAGTGGTCACCCAGCGAAGTACTAACCTCGCCCGACAGGGCTTGACTTCGGTGATCGGACGAGAACCGGTTTTTTTCCCTGTGGTGTGGTCGTAGACGTAAAGCGTAAGAAAAAGTTGAGGCATTTCAAGTGACAAAAAAAAACAAAGAATGCATGCTACTGCTGCAATATGGCCTTTAAAACGCGCAATTAACGTCTCGTTGTTGCGCTTCGAGTTACTTGATGTCACAGGCGGTTGATTTGATGTCACAAATGAAATTCGAACCTTGTCGCGCGCTGAAGAACAAAGGTTGCGTTCGCTGATGGCTCGTGTCAAACTTAACGGTGCAGGTTTTTTGATTTCTTCCTTCCTTTGAAGTTGCTTTTTCTTGTCCTGGCTGAATTTTGCCCTCCAATATTCCCTTAGAAAACCAATCTGCCCTTAGAATAAAACAACAAAATTGAAACTAAAACAAAATCAATAAGAGCAAAAGAAAATGAAACGAAGAAGCCTACAACACGAGGGGTTCCCAAGTGGTCACCCAGCGAAGTACTAACCTCGCCCGACAGGGCTTGACTTCGGTGATCGGACGAGAACCGGTTTTTTTCCCTGTGGTGTGGTCGTAGACGTAAAGCGTAAGAAAAAGTTGAGGCATTTCAAGTGACAAAAAAACAAAGAATGCATGCTACTGCTGCAATGTGGCCTTTAAAACGCGCAATTAACGTCTCGTTGTTGCGCTTCGAGTTACTTGATGTCACAGGCGGTTGATTTGATGTCACAAATGAAATTCGAACCTTGTCGCGCGCTAAAGAACAAAGGTTGCGTTCGCTGATGGCTCGTGTCAAACTTAACGGTGCAGGTTTTTTGATTTCTTCCTTCCTTTGAAGTTGCTTTTTCTTGTCCTGGCTGAATTTTGCCCTCCAATATTCCCTTAGAAAACCAATCTGCCCTTAGAATAAAACAACAAAATTGAAACTAAAACAAAATCAATAAGTGCAAAAGAAAATGAAACGAAGAAGCCTACAACACGAGGGGTTCCCAAGTGGTCACCCAGCGAAGTACTAACCTCGCCCGACAGGGCTTGACTTCGGTGATCGGACGAGAACCGGTTTTTTTCCCTGTGGTGTGGTCGTAGACGTAAAGCGTAAGAAAAAGTTGAGGCATTTCAAGTGACAAAAAAAAACAAAGAATGCATGCTACTGCTGCAATATGGCCTTTAAAACGCGCAATTAACGTCTCGTTGTTGCGCTTCGAGTTACTTGATGTCACAGGCGGTTGATTTGATGTCACAAATGAAATTCGAACCTTGTCGCGCGCTGAAGAACAAAGGTTGCGTTCGCTGATGGCTCGTGTCAAACTTAACGGTGCAGGTTTTTTGATTTCTTCCTTCCTTTGAAGTTGCTTTTTCTTGTCCTGGCTGAATTTTGCCCTCCAATATTCCCTTAGAAAACCAATCTGCCCTTAGAATAAAACAACAAAATTGAAACTAAACCAAAATCAATAAGAGCAAAAGAAAATGAAACGAAGAAGCCTACAACACGAGGGGTTCCCAAGTGGTCACCCAGCGAAGTACTAACCTCGCCCGACAGGGCTTGACTTCGGTGATCGGACGAGAACCGGTTTTTTTCCCTGTGGTGTGGTCGTAGACGTAAAGCGTAAGAAAAAGTTGAGGCATTTCAAGTGACAAAAAAAAACAAAGAATGCATGCTACTGCTGCAATATGGCCTTTAAAACGCGCAATTAACGTCTCGTTGTTGCGCTTCGAGTTACTTGATGTCACAGGCGGTTGATTTGATGTCACAAATGAAATTCGAACCTTGTCGCGCGCTGAAGAACAAAGGTTGCGTTCGCTGATGGCTCGTGTCAAACTTAACGGTGCAGGTTTTTTGATTTCTTCCTTCCTTTGAAGTTGCTTTTTCTTGTCCTGGCTGAATTTTGCCCTCCAATATTCCCTTAGAAAACCAATCTGCCCTTAGAATAAAACAACAAAATTGAAACTAAAACAAAATCAATAAGAGCAAAAGAAAATGAAACGAAGAAGCCTACAACACGAGGGGTTCCCAAGTGGTCACCCAGCGAAGTACTAACCTCGCCCGACAGGGCTTGACTTCGGTGATCGGACGAGAACCGGTTTTTTTCCCTGTGGTGTGGTCGTAGACGTAAAGCGTAAGAAAAAGTTGAGGCATTTCAAGTGACAAAAAAAAACAAAGAATGCATGCTACTGCTGCAATATGGCCTTTAAAACGCGCAATTAACGTCTCGTTGTTGCGCTTCGAGTTACTTGATGTCACAGGCGGTTGATTTGATGTCACAAATGAAATTCGAACCTTGTCGCGCGCTGAAGAACAAAGGTTGCGTTCGCTGATGGTTCGTGTCAAACTTAACGGTGCACGTTTTTTGATTTCTTCCTTCCTTTGAAGTTGCTTTTTCTTGTCCTGGCTGAATTTTGCCCTCCAATATTCCCTTAGAAAACCAATCTGCCCTTAGAATAAAACAACAAAATTGAAACTAAAACAAAATCAATAAGAGCAAAAGAAAATGAAACGAAGAAGCCTACAACACGAGGGGTTCCCAAGTGGTCACCCAGCGAAGTACTAACCTTGCCCGACAGGGCTTGACTTCGGTGATCGGACGAGAACCGGTTTTTTTCCCTGTGGTGTGGTCGTAGACGTAAAGCGTAAGAAAAAGTTGAGGCATTTCAAGTGACAAAAAAAAACAAAGAATGCATGCTACTGCTGCAATATGGCCTTTAAAACGCGCAATTAACGTCTCGTTGTTGCGTTTCGAGTTACTTGATGTCACAGGCGGTTGATTTGATGTCACAAATGAAATTCGAACCTTGTCGCGCGCTGAAGAACAAAGGTTGCGTTCGCTGATGGCTCGTGTCAAACTTAACGGTGCAGGTTTTTTGATTTCTTCCTTCCTTTGAAGTTGCTTTTTCTTGTCCTGGCTGAATTTTGCCCTCCAATATTCCCTTAGAAAACCAATCTGCCCTTAGAATAAAACAACAAAATTGAAACTAAAACAAAATCAATAAGAGCAAAAGAAAATGAAACGAAGAAGCCTACAACACGAGGGGTTCCCAAGTGGTCACCCAGCGAAGTACTAACCTCGCCCGACAGGGCTTGACTTCGGTGATCGGACGAGAACCGGTTTTTTTCCCTGTGGTGTGGTCGTAGACGTAAAGCGTAAGAAAAAGTTGAGGCATTTCAAGTGACAAAAAAAAACAAAGAATGCATGCTACTGCTGCAATATGGCCTTTAAAACGCGCAATTAACGTCTCGTTGTTGCGCTTCGAGTTACTTGATGTCACAGGCGGTTGATTTGATGTCACAAATGAAATTCGAACCTTGTCGCGCGCTGAAGAACAAAGGTTGCGTTCGCTGATGGCTCGTGTCAAACTTAACGGTGCACGTTTTTTGATTTCTTCCTTCCTTTGAAGTTGCTTTTTCTTGTCCTGGCTGAATTTTGCCCTCCAATATTCCCTTAGAAAACCAATCTGCCCTTAGAATAAAACAACAAAATTGAAACTAAAACAAAATCAATAAGAGCAAAAGAAAATGAAACGAAGAAGCCTACAACACGAGGGGTTCCCAAGTGGTCACCCAGCGAAGTACTAACCTCGCCCGACAGGGCTTGACTTCGGTGATCGGACGAGAACCGGTTTTTTTCCCTGTGGTGTGGTCGTAGACGTAAAGCGTAAGAAAAAGTTGAGGCATTTCAAGTGACAAAAAAAAACAAAGAATGCATGCTACTGCTGCAATATGGCCTTTAAAACGCGCAATTAACGTCTCGTTGTTGCGCTTCGAGTTACTTGATGTCACAGGCGGTTGATTTGATGTCACAAATGAAATTCGAACCTTGTCGCGCGCTGAAGAACAAAGGTTGCGTTCGCTGATGGCTCGTGTCAAACTTAACGGTGCACGTTTTTTGATTTCTTCCTTCCTTTGAAGTTGCTTTTTCTTGTCCTGGCTGAATTTTGCCCTCCAATATTCCCTTAGAAAACCAATCTGCCCTTAGAATAAAACAACAAAATTGAAACTAACACAAAATCAATAAGAGCAAAAGAAAATGAAACGAAGAAGCCTACAACACGAGGGGTTCCCAAGTGGTCACCCAGCGAAGTACTAACCTCGCCCGACAGGGCTTGACTTCGGTGATCGGACGAGAACCGGTTTTTTTCCCTGTGGTGTGGTCGTAGACGTAAAGCGTAAGAAAAAGTTGAGGCATTTCAAGTGACAAAAAAAAACAAAGAATGCATGCTACTGCTGCAATATGGCCTTTAAAACGCGCAATTAACGTCTCGTTGTTGCGCTTCGAGTTACTTGATGTCACAGGCGGTTGATTTGATGTCACAAATGAAATTCGAACCTTGTCGCGCGCTGAAGAACAAAGGTTGCGTTCGCTGATGGCTCGTGTCAAACTTAACGGTGCACGTTTTTTGATTTCTTCCTTCCTTTGAAGTTGCTTTTTCTTGTCCTGGCTGAATTTTGCCCTCCAATATTCCCTTAGAAAACCAATCTGCCCTTAGAATAAAACAACAAAATTGAAACTAAAACAAAATCAATAAGAGCAAAACAAAATGAAACGAAGAAGCCTACAACACGAGGGGTTCCCAAGTGGTCACCCAGCGAAGTACTAACCTCGCCCGACAGGGCTTGACTTCGGTGATCGGACGAGAACCGGTTTTTTTCCCTGTGGTGTGGTCGTAGACGTAAAGCGTAAGAAAAAGTTGAGGCATTTCAAGTGACAAAAAAAAACAAAGAATGCATGCTACTGCTGCAATATGGCCTTTAAAACGCGCAATTAACGTCTCGTTGTTGCGCTTCGAGTTACTTGATGTCACAGGCGGTTGATTTGATGTCACAAATGAAATTCGAACCTTGTCGCGCGCTGAAGAACAAAGGTTGCGTTCGCTGATGGCTCGTGTCAAACTTAACGGTGCAGGTTTTTTGATTTCTTCCTTCCTTTGAAGTTGCTTTTTCTTGTCCTGGCTGAATTTTGCCCTCCAATATTCCCTTAGAAAACCAATCTGCCCTTAGAATAAAACAACAAAATTGAAACTAAAACAAAATCAATAAGAGCAAAAGAAAATGAAACGAAGAAGCCTACAACACGAGGGGTTCCCAAGTGGTCACCCAGCGAAGTACTAACCTCGCCCGACAGGGCTTGACTTCGGTGATCGGACGAGAACCGGTTTTTTTCCCTGTGGTGTGGTCGTAGACGTAAAGCGTAAGAAAAAGTTGAGGCATTTCAAGTGACAAAAAAAAACAAAGAATGCATGCTACTGCTGCAATATGGCCTTTAAAACGCGCAATTAACGTCTCGTTGTTGCGCTTCGAGTTACTTGATGTCACAGGCGGTTGATTTGATGTCACAAATGAAATTCGAACCTTGTCGCGCGCTGAAGAACAAAGGTTGCGTTCGCTGATGGTTCGTGTCAAACTTAACGGTGCACGTTTTTTGATTTCTTCCTTCCTTTGAAGTTGCTTTTTCTTGTCCTGGCTGAATTTTGCCCTCCAATATTCCCTTAGAAAACCAATCTGCCCTTAGAATAAAACAACAAAATTGAAACTAAAACAAAATCAATAAGAGCAAAAGAAAATGAAACGAAGAAGCCTACAACACGAGGGGTTCCCAAGTGGTCACCCAGCGAAGTACTAACCTTGCCCGACAGGGCTTGACTTCGGTGATCGGACGAGAACCGGTTTTTTTCCCTGTGGTGTGGTCGTAGACGTAAAGCGTAAGAAAAAGTTGAGGCATTTCAAGTGACAAAAAAAAACAAAGAATGCATGCTACTGCTGCAATATGGCCTTTAAAACGCGCAATTAACGTCTCGTTGTTGCGTTTCGAGTTACTTGATGTCACAGGCGGTTGATTTGATGTCACAAATGAAATTCGAACCTTGTCGCGCGCTGAAGAACAAAGGTTGCGTTCGCTGATGGCTCGTGTCAAACTTAACGGTGCAGGTTTTTTGATTTCTTCCTTCCTTTGAAGTTGCTTTTTCTTGTCCTGGCTGAATTTTGCCCTCCAATATTCCCTTAGAAAACCAATCTGCCCTTAGAATAAAACAACAAAATTGAAACTAAAACAAAATCAATAAGAGCAAAAGAAAATGAAACGAAGAAGCCTACAACACGAGGGGTTCCCAAGTGGTCACCCAGCGAAGTACTAACCTCGCCCGACAGGGCTTGACTTCGGTGATCGGACGAGAACCGGTTTTTTTCCCTGTGGTGTGGTCGTAGACGTAAAGCGTAAGAAAAAGTTGAGGCATTTCAAGTGACAAAAAAAAACAAAGAATGCATGCTACTGCTGCAATATGGCCTTTAAAACGCGCAATTAACGTCTCGTTGTTGCGCTTCGAGTTACTTGATGTCACAGGCGGTTGATTTGATGTCACAAATGAAATTCGAACCTTGTCGCGCGCTGAAGAACAAAGGTTGCGTTCGCTGATGGCTCGTGTCAAACTTAACGGTGCACGTTTTTTGATTTCTTCCTTCCTTTGAAGTTGCTTTTTCTTGTCCTGGCTGAATTTTGCCCTCCAATATTCCCTTAGAAAACCAATCTGCCCTTAGAATAAAACAACAAAATTGAAACTAAAACAAAATCAATAAGAGCAAAACAAAATGAAACGAAGAAGCCTACAACACGAGGGGTTCCCAAGTGGTCACCCAGCGAAGTACTAACCTCGCCCGACAGGGCTTGACTTCGGTGATCGGACGAGAACCGGTTTTTTTCCCTGTGGTGTGGTCGTAGACGTAAAGCGTAAGAAAAAGTTGAGGCATTTCAAGTGACAAAAAAAAACAAAGAATGCATGCTACTGCTGCAATATGGCCTTTAAAACGCGCAATTAACGTCTCGTTGTTGCGCTTCGAGTTACTTGATGTCACAGGCGGTTGATTTGATGTCACAAATGAAATTCGAACCTTGTCGCGCGCTGAAGAACAAAGGTTGCGTTCGCTGATGGCTCGTGTCAAACTTAACGGTGCACGTTTTTTGATTTCTTCCTTCCTTTGAAGTTGCTTTTTCTTGTCCTGGCTGAATTTTGCCCTCCAATATTCCCTTAGAAAACCAATCTGCCCTTAGAATAAAACAACAAAATTGAAACTAAAACAAAATCAATAAGTGCAAAAGAAAATGAAACGAAGAATCCTACAACACGAGGGGTTCCCAAGTGGTCACCCAGCGAAGTACTAACCTCGCCCGACAGGGCTTGACTTCGGTGATCGGACGAGAACCGGTTTTTTTCCCTGTGGTGTGGTCGTAGACGTAAAGCGTAAGAAAAAGTTGAGGCATTTCAAGTGACAAAAAAACAAAGAATGCATGCTACTGCTGCAATATGGCCTTTAAAACGCGCAATTAACGTCTCGTTGTTGCGCTTCGAGTTACTTGATGTCACAGGCGGTTGATTTGATGTCACAAATGAAATTCGAACCTTGTCGCGCGCTGAAGAACAAAGGTTGCGTTCGCTGATGGCTCGTGTCAAACTTAACGGTGCAGGTTTTTTGATTTCTTCCTTCCTTTGAAGTTGCTTTTTCTTGTCCTGGCTGAATTTTGCCCTCCAATATTCCCTTAGAAAACCAATCTGCCCTTAGAATAAAACAACAAAATTGAAACTAAAACAAAATCAATAAGAGCAAAAGAAAATGAAACGAAGAAGCCTACAACACGAGGGGTTCCCAAGTGGTCACCCAGCGAAGTACTAACCTCGCCCGACAGGGCTTGACTTCGGTGATCGGACGAGAACCGGTTTTTTTCCCTGTGGTGTGGTCGTAGACGTAAAGCGTAAGAAAAAGTTGAGGCATTTCAAGTGACAAAAAAAAACAAAGAATGCATGCTACTGCTGCAATATGGCCTTTAAAACGCGCAATTAACGTCTCGTTGTTGCGCTTCGAGTTACTTGATGTCACAGGCGGTTGATTTGATGTCACAAATGAAATTCGAACCTTGTCGCGCGCTGAAGAACAAAGGTTGCGTTCGCTGATGGCTCGTGTCAAACTTAACGGTGCAGGTTTTTTGATTTCTTCCTTCCTTTGAAGTTGCTTTTTCTTGTCCTGGCTGAATTTTGCCCTCCAATATTCCCTTAGAAAACCAATCTGCCCTTAGAATAAAACAACAAAATTGAAACTAAAACAAAATCAATAAGAGCAAAAGAAAATGAAACGAAGAAGCCTACAACACGAGGGGTTCCCAAGTGGTCACCCAGCGAAGTACTAACCTCGCCCGACAGGGCTTGACTTCGGTGATCGGACGAGAACCGGTTTTTTTCCCTGTGGTGTGGTCGTAGACGTAGAGCGTAAGAAAAAGTTGAGGCATTTCAAGTGACAAAAAAAAACAAAGAATGCATGCTACTGCTGCAATATGGCCTTTAAAACGCGCAATTAACGTCTCGTTGTTGCGCTTCGAGTTACTTGATGTCACAGGCGGTTGATTTGATGTCACAAATGAAATTCGAACCTTGTCGCGCGCTGAAGAACAAAGGTTGCGTTCGCTGATGGCTCGTGTCAAACTTAACGGTGCACGTTTTTTGATTTCTTCCTTCCTTTGAAGTTGCTTTTTCTTGTCCTGGCTGAATTTTGCCCTCCAATATTCCCTTAGAAAACCAATCTGCCCTTAGAATAAAACAACAAAATTGAAACTAAAACAAAATCAATAAGAGCAAAAGAAAATGAAACGAAGAAGCCTACAACACGAGGGGTTCCCAAGTGGTCACCCAGCGAAGTACTAACCTCGCCCGACAGGGCTTGACTTCGGTGATCGGACGAGAACCGGTTTTTTTCCCTGTGGTGTGGTCGTAGACGTAAAGCGTAAGAAAAAGTTGAGGCATTTCAAGTGACAAAAAAAAACAAAGAATGCATGCTACTGCTGCAATATGGCCTTTAAAACGCGCAATTAACGTCTCGTTGTTGCGCTTCGAGTTACTTGATGTCACAGGCGGTTGATTTGATGTCACAAATGAAATTCGAACCTTGTCGCGCGCTGAAGAACAAAGGTTGCGTTCGCTGATGGCTCGTGTCAAACTTAACGGTGCACGTTTTTTGATTTCTTCCTTCCTTTGAAGTTGCTTTTTCTTGTCCTGGCTGAATTTTGCCCTCCAATATTCCCTTAGAAAACCAATCTGCCCTTAGAATAAAACAACAAAATTGAAACTAAAACAAAATCAATAAGAGCAAAAGAAAATGAAACGAAGAAGCCTACAACACGAGGGGTTCCCAAGTGGTCGCCCAGCGAAGCACTAACCTCGCCCGACAGGGCTTGACTTCGGTGATCGGACGAGAACCGGTTTTTTTCCCTGTGGTGTGGTCGTAGACGTAAAGCGTAAGAAAAAGTTGAGGCATTTCAAGTGACAAAAAAAAACAAAGAATGCATGCTACTGCTGCAATATGGCCTTTAAAACGCGCAATTAACGTCTCGTTGTTGCGCTTCGAGTTACTTGATGTCACAGGCGGTTGATTTGATGTCACAAATGAAATTCGAACCTTGTCGCGCGCTGAAGAACAAAGGTTGCGTTCGCTGATGGCTCGTGTCAAACTTAACGGTGCACGTTTTTTGATTTCTTCCTTCCTTTGAAGTTGCTTTTTCTTGTCCTGGCTGAATTTTGCCCTCCAATATTCCCTTAGAAAACCAATCTGCCCTTAGAATAAAACAACAAAATTGAAACTAAAACAAAATCAATAAGAGCAAAAGAAAATCAAACGAAGAAGCCTACAACACGAGGGGTTCCCAAGTGGTCACCCAGCGAAGTACTAACCTCGCCCGACAGGGCTTGACTTCGGTGATCGGACGAGAACCGGTTTTTTTCCCTGTGGTGTGGTCGTAGACGTAAAGCGTAAGAAAAAGTTGAGGCATTTCAAGTGACAAAAAAAAACAAAGAATGCATGCTACTGCTGCAATATGGCCTTTAAAACGCGCAATTAACGTCTCGTTGTTGCGCTTCGAGTTACTTGATGTCACAGGCGGTTGATTTGATGTCACAAATGAAATTCGAACCTTGTCGCGCGCTGAAGAACAAAGGTTGCGTTCGCTGATGGCTCGTGTCAAACTTAACGGTGCACGTTTTTTGATTTCTTCCTTCCTTTGAAGTTGCTTTTTCTTGTCCTGGCTGAATTTTGCCCTCCAATATTCCCTTAGAAAACCAATCTGCCCTTAGAATAAAACAACAAAATTGAAACTAAAACAAAATCAATAAGAGCAAAAGAAAATGAAACGAAGAAGCCTACAACACGAGGGGTTCCCAAGTGGTCACCCAGCGAAGTACTAACCTCGCCCGACAGGGCTTGACTTCGGTGATCGGACGAGAACCGGTTTTTTTCCCTGTGGTGTGGTCGTAGACGTAAAGCGTAAGAAAAAGTTGAGGCATTTCAAGTGACAAAAAAAAACAAAGAATGCATGCTACTGCTGCAATATGGCCTTTAAAACGCGCAATTAACGTCTCGTTGTTGCGCTTCGAGTTACTTGATGTCACAGGCGGTTGATTTGATGTCACAAATGAAATTCGAACCTTGTCGCGCGCTGAAGAACAAAGGTTGCGTTCGCTGATGGCTCGTGTCAAACTTAACGGTGCACGTTTTTTGATTTCTTCCTTCCTTTGAAGTTGCTTTTTCTTGTCCTGGCTGAATTTTGCCCTCCAATATTCCCTTAGAAAACCAATCTGCCCTTAGAATAAAACAACAAAATTGAAACTAAAACAAAATCAATAAGAGCAAAAGAAAATGAAACGAAGAAGCCTACAACACGAGGGGTTCCCAAGTGGTCACCCAGCGAAGTACTAACCTCGCCCGACAGGGCTTGACTTCGGTGATCGGACGAGAACCGGTTTTTTTCCCTGTGGTGTGGTCGTAGACGTAAAGCGTAAGAAAAAGTTGAGGCATTTCAAGTGACAAAAAAAAACAAAGAATGCATGCTACTGCTGCAATATGGCCTTTAAAACGCGCAATTAACGTCTCGTTGTTGCGCTTCGAGTTACTTGATGTCACAGGCGGTTGATTTGATGTCACAAATGAAATTCGAACCTTGTCGCGCGCTGAAGAACAAAGGTTGCGTTCGCTGATGGCTCGTGTCAAACTTAACGGTGCACGTTTTTTGATTTCTTCCTTCCTTTGAAGTTGCTTTTTCTTGTCCTGGCTGAATTTTGCCCTCCAATATTCCCTTAGAAAACCAATCTGCCCTTAGAATAAAACAACAAAATTGAAACTAAAACAAAATCAATAAGAGCAAAAGAAAATGAAACGAAGAAGCCTACAACACGAGGGGTTCCCAAGTGGTCGCCCAGCGAAGCACTAACCTCGCCCGACAGGGCTTGACTTCGGTGATCGGACGAGAACCGGTTTTTTTCCCTGTGGTGTGGTCGTAGACGTAAAGCGTAAGAAAAAGTTGAGGCATTTCAAGTGACAAAAAAAAACAAAGAATGCATGCTACTGCTGCAATATGGCCTTTAAAACGCGCAATTAACGTCTCGTTGTTGCGCTTCGAGTTACTTGATGTCACAGGCGGTTGATTTGATGTCACAAATGAAATTCGAACCTTGTCGCGCGCTGAAGAACAAAGGTTGCGTTCGCTGATGGCTCGTGTCAAACTTAACGGTGCACGTTTTTTGATTTCTTCCTTCCTTTGAAGTTGCTTTTTCTTGTCCTGGCTGAATTTTGCCCTCCAATATTCCCTTAGAAAACCAATCTGCCCTTAGAATAAAACAACAAAATTGAAACTAAAACAAAATCAATAAGAGCAAAAGAAAATGAAACGAAGAAGCCTACAACACGAGGGGTTCCCAAGTGGTCACCCAGCGAAGTACTAACCTCGCCCGACAGGGCTTGACTTCGGTGATCGGACGAGAACCGGTTTTTTTCCCTGTGGTGTGGTCGTAGACGTAAGGCGTAAGAAAAAGTTGAGGCATTTCAAGTGACAAAAAAAAACAAAGAATGCATGCTACTGCTGCAATATGGCCTTTAAAACGCGCAATTAACGTCTCGTTGTTGCGCTTCGAGTTACTTGATGTCACAGGCGGTTGATTTGATGTCACAAATGAAATTCGAACCTTGTCGCGCGCTGAAGAACAAAGGTTGCGTTCGCTGATGGCTCGTGTCAAACTTAACGGTGCACGTTTTTTGATTTCTTCCTTCCTTTGAAGTTGCTTTTTCTTGTCCTGGCTGAATTTTGCCCTCCAATATTCCCTTAGAAAACCAATCTGCCCTTAGAATAAAACAACAAAATTGAAACTAAAACAAAATCAATAAGAGCAAAAGAAAATGAAACGAAGAAGCCTACAACACGAGGGGTTCCCAAGTGGTCACCCAGCGAAGTACTAACCTCGCCCGACAGGGCTTGACTTCGGTGATCGGACGAGAACCGGTTTTTTTCCCTGTGGTGTGGTCGTAGACGTAAAGCGTAAGAAAAAGTTGAGGCATTTCAAGTGACAAAAAAAAACAAAGAATGCATGCTACTGCTGCAATATGGCCTTTAAAACGCGCAATTAACGTCTCGTTGTTGCGCTTCGAGTTACTTGATGTCACAGGCGGTTGATTTGATGTCACAAATGAAATTCGAACCTTGTCGCGCGCTGAAGAACAAAGGTTGCGTTCGCTGATGGCTCGTGTCAAACTTAACGGTGCAGGTTTTTTGATTTCTTCCTTCCTTTGAAGTTGCTTTTTCTTGTCCTGGCTGAATTTTGCCCTCCAATATTCCCTTAGAAAACCAATCTGCCCTTAGAATAAAACAACAAAATTGAAACTAAAACAAAATCAATAAGAGCAAAAGAAAATGAAACGAAGAAGCCTACAACACGAGGGGTTCCCAAGTGGTCACCCAGCGAAGTACTAACCTCGCCCGACAGGGCTTGACTTCGGTGATCGGACGAGAACCGGTTTTTTTTTTGTTTTTTTTGTCTAAAAAGGCTCACAGAGAGCTGTTTTTATTTACATTTTAAAAAGAAAGTGTTACTTTAAGTTACTATTCACTAGCAAGCTTAACAGCTACTTTTTTGCGGTATATCTTTCCATACGTTGTACTAATAATCTATTGACTAAGTTAGAAAGTAAATACTAAACTATTGTTCTCTACTTTTGCGAAGGCCTCCCCTATGCACCAGTCATAAGGGAAGTAGAACTGAGAGTGCTTAGATACATATAACTTGAATTGGAAACGTAAGTGCGACTTAATTACAGCTGCAAAGATAGCTTCTGGTGGTAGAGTAGTATTGTGAACCCTGTGATACACAGCAGACTTATGGATGGCGTAACGAGCTATCGTAAGAGTCCAGTTAATCAAATCTGCATTCCGTTTACCAAATGGATCATCCGCTCTTGGAATCTTACCCAATAATTTTAGCCCTGTAGTAAGTGGTAGATTGTTGTTTGAAATCTTGTCAACGAAAGTCTGTACGTGGTTCCAGAAATTATCAATGGTGGGACACTCAATAATAGAGTGCTCAACTGTGTCTGTTGCCCCACATCGGTAACAATCGGCTGTGTCGTAAACACCCATCCTGTTTAGCGATAAAGCTGTAGGTAATACTCTGTGCGCTATTTTCCAATTGACGTCACCCTGCTTGTTGGTAATTAAAGGTGAATATAATGTTCGCCACTGTTTCGCATTAAATGCCGGTTCCGGCTGTAGCGTTTGTTTCCAGTAGTCGATTGCGGGTACAACAGGCTTCTGAGTTTGATGCAGCTGGGCATAAAAATTTCGAGTTTTGCATTGCAAGATACTCCTAGGGGGTTGCCCAGGGTTTGGATTATTGATATCAAAACATGGCTGAAGAGTGGAAGGTTCTCGCGATTGGTCAGTACAGATGATTTGGGCCCATTTCTGGGGGATAGCAGAATGGATTTCGTTCAGCTCGCGCACAGTTCTTGAGAGAGTGTGAGCATCGTTGTCTCCTGTTAGAATCTCGTGGATGGCACGCGTGGGCAGATAGCCTGGGACGGCTTCGTAGCAGATGTCTTTTCCCGAGAAATGCCTGCAGCGACCCAATCCGCGTAAAAGAGTGGCTTGTCATGGACAGTTATCAGTTCGTTAAGGAAGAGCGGCTCATTAAGTATGTCCACAAGCGTTTCGGGGATATGCGTGCGCGTTCGATGCTGTTTATGCTTGTGCCAAGCAATCAGTAACTCCTTATGAAAAGTCGGAATGTCACGGTCAATGCGCTGCGGTGAGTAATCAAGTGCAAGGACTAGTTTGCCAAGGCGCATTTTTGAAACACGTAGAAAATAAGCGGTGAAATATTTCCAATGTGCATCCTCGCCCGATA
Organism: Siderastrea radians; assembly: GCA_964017195.1. NCBI lineage: Eukaryota > Metazoa > Cnidaria > Anthozoa > Scleractinia > Rhizangiidae > Siderastrea > Siderastrea radians. Next base: position 28,923,791 of record OZ024899.1, on the reverse strand, counting down.
AGAGCCTCTTTAGCGTGTTCAATCTAAAAGCTTGGATTTTTGTCTCGAGCCGAGGAATGTTGAAACCGCCGTCTTTAAGTGGAAGGGCTAGTATGTCCCTGTTTACGAGAGGATGCTTGTTGTTCCAAAAGAAACTGTATATGGCCTGCTCCATCTGCGAGACTGCCCAAGAAGGCATGGATAGCGACGTAGCATTATACCACAGAGTTGAGGTTAGAAGACCATTTATTACGAGGGCTTTGCCCTTGAAGCTCAAATCTCTATGACGCCATGCAGCAATGATGTTATTAACCTTCTGAATCTTCGAGTTCCAGTTCATTTGAGTGCAATCAACGTTCCCAAAAAATTGGCCAAGGATTTTCTCTGGAATAAAGTCGTTGAACCAGTCAAAACCGTACAATTGATCTCTGCGATGAGCAAAGGCTCCGCACCAAAGCCCCTTGTATTTGCTCTTGTTAATTTTCGCTCCGGAAGCGCGCTCGTAAAGCTCAAAGATGTTAAAAGTTTCAATAATGGATTGATCATCGATTAGCAGTAATGTTGTGTCATCAGCAAACTGAGATAATTTTACTTCAGATTGTGAATCAGGTGGTCGCAGTCCGTGTATTTTTGGGTTAGACCGTATGTTAATGGCCATCGTTTCTGCAGTCAACACATACAGGGGCATCGATAAGGGACAGCCCTGCCTCAGCCCTCTCTCCAAGTTGATAAACGCCGTAAGCCAGCCATTTGTTTTAACGGAACTGGAAACCGAGTTATAAATAACTTTGATCCACTGAATGAAGTTTGGCCCAAAGCCAAAGCGCTCCAAAATCTTGAATAAGAAATCGTGCGAAACTCTATCAAAAGCCTTTAATTGATCAACGCTTATTAAGGCAAGTGGAATGTTATTGACATTTGCATACGTGATCGCATGATGCAAGAGACGTGCATTGTCATTGATAGTTCGCCCTTTAATCGAGGCAGTCTGATCCGTATGTATGATGAGGGGCAATACTTGTTGGAGTCTATTTGCAAGTGCTTTCGTTAGTATTTTATAATCCGTCGTGAGTAGCGTGATCGGTCTCCAATTTTTGAGCTGCGTTCGGTCCCCTTTCTTAAATAAAAGGGAAATGAGTCCTCGCCGCTGTGTGACCGCGAGACGGCCTGTTTGGAAAGCGTAATTATAGACACGTGTCAATTTATCACCTAACAAGGGCCAGAACTGCTTGTAAAAGTTTGTAGTCAAACCGTCAATACCAGGTGACTTGTCATTTTCCATTGCAGTCAAGGCTTTTCGTAATTCCACTTCAGTTATTCTACCTTCACAGGATTCACGCGCGTCATCAGGTAACCTTGGAATATTGCCGCTAAGGAAACGGTCTTGTGCATCCTTGTCGGAAGGTTGCGCCGAATAGAGCGATTTATAAAAAGCGTGAGTTTCAGAAAGCAGATCTTGTGTCTCAGTAACAGTGTCTAAATTATCTTTGGTCAAAATGCGTATCGTTTGATCTGCTCGTCACCCCTTTTCACGTGAATAAAAGTAACGGGTGATTTTTTCGCCTTCTTCCATGAACTGTGCTTTTGCGCGGATCTTAGTAGCCTCCAGTTCCTTAAGATCTAGCTGTTTCAGATTCTCCTTCGCAAGGAGGTATTTTTCAATGTCCTGGGTCGTGCCATTTTTAGCCCGCTCTTGGAGTCGTTCCACTCTACTCTCTAGAAGAAAGCGTTCGTGTCGTTGAAGTTTGCCTCTGATTTTTGCGCGCCTGATGGCTATGCTTTTAAAATTCTGCTTTGCCTTATCCCACCATTTAAGGGGGTCTGAGAAATCGTCAAACTTTTGCTGCCAATCGGCCCAAAACTGTTCAATTTCCGTTTGAAAAAGCACGTCTGAAAGGAGTTCATTGTTGAAATGCCAATAGCCTGGTCCACGCTGAATCTTGTCAAAATCCAAAGTTAAGCTGATACAATCATGGTCGGAGTGCACGTAGGGCTTAATGTCAGCAACAGTAACAAATTGATTAATTATTCGACTAGTAAGAAAACGGTCGATGCGTGTACGAATAAAAGAATTATCAGCCGGGTTTCGGCCAGTCCACGTGAAATTGCGTACATCCTTATGACGATCCCTCCAAATATCCATTAAATCATATCGCGCACAAATTGCATTCAAGAAAGCACTTGCACTCTGTCGCGCATTAGGGTTTCCTCCGAGCTTATCTAGTCTCGCATCCATAATGCAATTAAAATCCCCTCCAATTATGTTTTCGTGTTCAGAAGAGAGAAATTGATCCAAATTAGCAAAGAAAGTTCGTCGCTGAGTATCTGTTGAAGGTGCATATATATTGACAAGGTTCAACGTGCGTTCATCAATATCTAACAAAATTCCCAAAATACGTCCCTCATCATCGCGTTGCACTTGCTTGACATTGTACTCAAGGCGCGAATGAGTTAGAATGGCAACACCTCGCGCCGAGTTAGTCCCATGAGTAAAATACACTTCCAGATCAGCAGTCCAATGCGTTTCTTGCAAAAAAATGATATCAAACTTGTTCCGGTTGAAAAACAAAAACGCCGATTTCCGTCGGTCAAGGGAACGGAGTCCCTGACCATTTACACTTGCCAGGATAACCATTGAAATGATTGATGAAAGTAATAGTGAGCGTACAACGTCCATGATACGTTTTGAATTAAAAGTAAACATTATGAAAGACTTTCACTAGTCGATGATCCAACGTTTTTTTCGCGCTGTCTTACATTGTTCAAGTTCGGGACTGGGTTAATACGTTGCCGACGACTCGGCGTTTTTGCATCTGAGTCCGAGTCTGCTGAGTGTTGACGCTTACATCCTTTGTGATCCGTTTCCATTTCTTCGGGGTTCTCGTGTTTATGCTCTTCAGGTTCTTTACGGTCAGATTTATTCTCCTCATCACTGACAGGCGTATTATTCACATTTTCAGGAACATCAGTTGGCGTTGAAGACTCTGGCTCTGTTATATTCTCATTTTCCTCTTGATCCTCTTCAAATCGAGCATTTAGTTGTTCGCACACGTAGGACATATGCCCTTTCTCCTTACAGATTCTACATTCAACTTCAGGACATCTTTTCCGAGTGTGACCCATTTCATGACACTGATTACATACCGGCTGCTGATCGTTGTGAATGATCCTACACCATTCTCCTTGAATCCGTAAAGAATACGGGATAGACTTCTTGCCGAGCAATACTTTGACCAGTCGATTGCCGTTTTGTAGCCCCGCTAACTCGTGATCGGCTTTATATTTGAGGCGAATCACTTCGCCTTTGATTTCGCCGTATTTACTTAAAACTTCTTTGACATCTTGGTCCTCAATGTAGGAACGTAAACCGATGATGCTGACATTTGTGTATTGGGCGTTCGGCGGGTGACAGTTGATATGAGCTTCGCCGACATCAAATCCTTCTTCGATCAAAGATTCCGCATCGGCGCCGGTTTCGAGCTCCAACAGAAACTCTCCGCTGCCGAGATCTTGGAAAACAATAATACCAGATTCGATTTCTTCCTCAATCGCAGCCTTCAGCTCTCTCAGGCTCAGCAAATATGGTATCTTGAAGGTAACGCTTCGACCTTTCCGGCCAGCCATATTGGCTTCCCGGAAAGCGAGATCCCTCTTGTCGCAGAACTTCTGATCCAATAGGTTTTCGACCAAAATAAATCACAAAACTATAGATTCAAACACTAGCTAACTGACAGAAACTAATTATCGCTCCCGATGCCTTCAACTAACACAGGATTCAAACCGATTATCACAACGGACGAGAACCGGTTTTTTTCCCTGTGGTGTGGTCGTAGACGTAAAGCGTAAGAAAAAGTTGAGGCATTTCAAGTGACAAAAAAACAAAGAATGCATGCTACTGCTGCAATGTGGCCTTTAAAACGCGCAATTAACGTCTCGTTGTTGCGCTTCGAGTTACTTGATGTCACAGGCGGTTGATTTGATGCCACAAATGAAATTCGAACCTTGTCGCGCGCTAAAGAACAAAGGTTGCGTTCGCTGATGGCTCGTGTCAAACTTAACGGTGCACGTTTTTTGATTTCTTCCTTTGAGGTTGCTTTTTCTTGTCCTGGCTGAATTTTGCCCTCCAATATTCCCTTAGAAAACCAATCTGCCCTTAGAATAAAACAACAAAATTGAAACTAAAACAAAATCAATAAGAGCAAAAGAAACTGAAACGAAGAAGCCTACAACACGAGGGGTTCCCAAGTGGTCACCCAGCGAAGTACTAACCTCGCCCGACAGGGCTTGACTTCGGTGATCGGACGAGAACCGGTTTTTTTCCCTGTGGTGTGGTCGTAGACGTAAAGCGTAAGAAAAAGTTGAGGCATTTCAAGTGACAAAAAAACAAAGAATGCATGCTACTGCTGCAATGTGGCCTTTAAAACGCGCAATTAACGTCTCGTTGTTGCGCTTCGAGTTACTTGATGTCACAGGCGGTTGATTTGATGTCACAAATGAAATTCGAACCTTGTCGCGCGCTAAAGAACAAAGGTTGCGTTCGCTGATGGCTCGTGTCAAACTTAACGGTGCACGTTTTTTGATTTCTTCCTTTGAGGTTGCTTTTTCTTGTCCTGGCTGAATTTTGCCCTCCAATATTCCCTTAGAAAACCAATCTGCCCTTAGAATGAAACAACAAAATTGAAACTAAAACAAAATCAATAAGAGCAAAAGAAAATGAAACGAAGAAGCCTACAACACGAGGGGTTCCCAAGTGGTCACCCAGCGAAGTACTAACCTCGCCCGACAGGGCTTGACTTCGGTGATCGGACGAGAACCGGTTTTTTTCCCTGTGGTGTGGTCGTAGACGTAAAGCGTAAGAAAAAGTTGAGGCATTTCAAGTGACAAAAAAACAAAGAATGCATGCTACTGCTGCAATGTGGCCTTTAAAACGCGCAATTAACGTCTCGTTGTTGCGCTTCGAGTTACTTGATGTCACAGGCGGTTGATTTGATGTCACAAATGAAATTCGAACCTTGTCGCGCGCTAAAGAACAAAGGTTGCGTTCGCTGATGGCTCGTGTCAAACTTAACGGTGCACGTTTTTTGATTTCTTCCTTTGAGGTTGCTTTTTCTTGTCCTGGCTGAATTTTGCCCTCCAATATTCCCTTAGAAAACCAATCTGCCCTTAGAATAAAACAACAAAATTGAAACTAAAACAAAATCAATAAGAGCAAAAGAAAATGAAACGAAGAAGCCTACAACACGAGGGGTTCCCAAGTGGTCACCCAGCGAAGTACTAACCTCGCCCGACAGGGCTTGACTTCGGTGATCGGACGAGAACCGGTTTTTTTCCCTGTGGTGTGGTCGTAGACGTAAAGCGTAAGAAAAAGTTGAGGCATTTCAAGTGACAAAAAAACAAAGAATGCATGCTACTGCTGCAATGTGGCCTTTAAAACGCGCAATTAACGTCTCGTTGTTGCGCTTCGAGTTACTTGATGTCACAGGCGGTTGATTTGATGTCACAAATGAAATTCGAACCTTGTCGCGCGCTAAAGAACAAAGGTTGCGTTCGCTGATGGCTCGTGTCAAACTTAACGGTGCACGTTTTTTGATTTCTTCCTTTGAGGTTGCTTTTTCTTGTCCTGGCTGAATTTTGCCCTCCAATATTCCCTTAGAAAACCAATCTGCCCTTAGAATAAAACAACAAAATTGAAACTAAAACAAAATCAATAAGAGCAAAAGAAAATGAAACGAAGAAGCCTACAACACGAGGTTTTCCCAAGTGGTCACCCAGCGAAGTACTAACTTCGCCCGACAGGGCTTGACTTCGGTGATCGGACGAGAACCGGTTTTTTTCATTGTGGTGTGGTCGTAGACGTAAAGCGTAAGAAAAAGTTGAGGCATTTCAAGTGACAAAAAAACAAAGAGTGCATGCTACTGCTGCAATGTGGCCTTTAAAACGCGCAATTAACGTCTCGTTGTTGCGCTTCGAGTTACTTGATGTCACAGGCGGTTGATTTGATGTCACAAATGAAATTCGAACCTTGTCGCGCGCTAAAGAACAAAGGTTGCGTTCGCTGATGGCTCGTGTCAAACTTAACGGTGCACGTTTTTTGATTTCTTCCTTTGAGGTTGCTTTTTCTTGTCCTGGCTGAATTTTGCCCTCCAATATTCCCTTAGAAAACCAATCTGCCCTTAGAATAAAACAACAAAATTGAAACTAAAACAAAATCAATAAGAGCAAAAGAAAATGAAACGAAGAAGCCTACAACACGAGGGGTTCCCAAGTGGTCACCCAGCGAAGTACTAACCTCGCCCGACAGGGCTTGACTTCGGTGATCGGACGAGAACCGGTTTTTTTCCCTGTGGTGTGGTCGTAGACGTAAAGCGTAAGAAAAACTTGAGGCATTTCAAGTGACAAAAAAACAAAGAATGCATGCTACTGCTGCAATGTGGCCTTTAAAACGCGCAATTAACGTCTCGTTGTTGCGCTTCGAGTTACTTGATGTCACAGGCGGTTGATTTGATGTCACAAATGAAATTCGAACCTTGTCGCGCGCTAAAGAACAAAGGTTGCGTTCGCTGATGGCTCGTGTCAAACTTAACGGTGCACGTTTTTTGCTTTCTTCCTTTGAGGTTGCTTTTTCTTGTCCTGGCTGAATTTTGCCCTCCAATATTCCCTTAGAAAACCAATCTGCCCTTAGAATAAAACAACAAAATTGAAACTAAAACAAAATCAATAAGAGCAAAAGAAACTGAAACGAAGAAGCCTACAACACGAGGGGTTCCCAAGTGGTCACCCAGCGAAGTACTAACCTCGCCCGACAGGGCTTGACTTCGGTGATCGGACGAGAACCGGTTTTTTTCCCTGTGGTGTGGTCGTAGACGTAAAGCGTAAGAAAAAGTTGAGGCATTTCAAGTGACAAAAAAACAAAGAATGCATGCTACTGCTGCAATGTGGCCTTTAAAACGCGCAATTAACGTCTCGTTGTTGCGCTTCGAGTTACTTGATGTCACAGGCGGTTGATTTGATGTCACAAATGAAATTCGAACCTTGTCGCGCGCTAAAGAACAAAGGTTGCGTTCGCTGATGGCTCGTGTCAAACTTAACGGTGCACGTTTTTTGATTTCTTCCTTTGAGGTTGCTTTTTCTTGTCCTGGCTGAATTTTGCCCTCCAATATTCCCTTAGAAAACCAATCTGCCCTTAGAATAAAACAACAAAATTGAAACTAAAACAAAATCAATAAGAGGAAAAGAAAATGAAACGAAGAAGCCTACAACACGAGGGGTTCCCAAGTGGTCACCCAGCGAAGTACTAACCTCGCCCGACAGGGCTTGACTTCGGTGATCGGACGAGAACCGGTTTTTTTCCCTGTGGTGTGGTCGTAGACGTAAAGCGTAAGAAAAAGTTGAGGCATTTCAAGTGACAAAAAAACAAAGAATGCATGCTACTGCTGCAATGTGGCCTTTAAAACGCGCAATTAACGTCTCGTTGTTGCGCTTCGAGTTACTTGATGTCACAGGCGGTTGATTTGATGTCACAAATGAAATTCGAACCTTGTCGCGCGCTAAAGAACAAAGGTTGCGTTCGCTGATGGCTCGTGTCAAACTTAACGGTGCACGTTTTTTGATTTCTTCCTTTGAGGTTGCTTTTTCTTGTCCTGGCTGAATTTTGCCCTCCAATATTCCCTTAGAAAACCAATCTGCCCTTAGAATAAAACAACAAAATTGAAACTAAAACAAAATCAATAAGAGCAAAAGAAAATGAAACGAAGAAGCCTACAACACGAGGTTTTCCCAAGTGGTCACCCAGCGAAGTACTAACCTCGCCCGACAGGGCTTGACTTCGGTGATCGGACGAGAACCGGTTTTTTTCCCTGTGGTGTGGTCGTAGACGTAAAGCGTAAGAAAAAGTTGAGGCATTTCAAGTGACAAAAAAACAAAGAATGCATGCTACTGCTGCAATGTGGCCTTTAAAACGCGCAATTAACGTCTCGTTGTTGCGCTTCGAGTTACTTGATGTCACAGGCGGTTGATTTGATGTCACAAATGAAATTCGAACCTTGTCGCGCGCTAAAGAACAAAGGTTGCGTTCGCTGATGGCTCGTGTCAAACTTAACGGTGCACGTTTTTTGATTTCTTCCTTTGAGGTTGCTTTTTCTTGTCCTGGCTGAATTTTGCCCTCCAATATTCCCTTAGAAAACCAATCTGCCCTTAGAATAAAACAACAAAATTGAAACTAAAACAAAATCAATAAGAGCAAAAGAAAATGAAACGAAGAAGCCTACAACACGAGGGGTTCCCAAGTGGTCACCCAGCGAAGTACTAACCTCGCCCGACAGGGCTTGACTTCGGTGATCGGACGAGAACCGGTTTTTTTCCCTGTGGTGTGGTCGTAGACGTAAAGCGTAAGAAAAAGTTGAGGCATTTCAAGTGACAAAAAAACAAAGAATGCATGCTACTGCTGCAATGTGGCCTTTAAAACGCGCAATTAACGTCTCGTTGTTGCGCTTCGAGTTACTTGATGTCACAGGCGGTTGATTTGATGTCACAAATGAAATTCGAACCTTGTCGCGCGCTAAAGAACAAAGGTTGCGTTCGCTGATGGCTCGTGTCAAACTTAACGGTGCACGTTTTTTGATTTCTTCCTTTGAGGTTGCTTTTTCTTGTCCTGGCTGAATTTTGCCCTCCAATATTCCTTTAGAAAACCAATCTGCCCTTAGAATAAAACAACAAAATTGAAACTAAAACAAAATCAATAAGAGCAAAAGAAAATGAAACGAAGAAGCCTACAACACGAGGGGTTCCCAAGTGGTCACCCAGCGAAGTACTAACCTCGCCCGACAGGGCTTGACTTCGGTGATCGGACGAGAACCGGTTTTTTTCCCTGTGGTGTGGTCGTAGACGTAAAGCGTAAGAAAAAGTTGAGGCATTTCAAGTGACAAAAAAACAAAGAATGCATGCTACTGCTGCAATGTGGCCTTTAAAACGCGCAATTAACGTCTCGTTGTTGCGCTTCGAGTTACTTGATGTCACAGGCGGTTGATTTGATGTCACAAATGAAATTCGAACCTTGTCGCGCGCTAAAGAACAAAGGTTGCGTTCGCTGATGGCTCGTGTCAAACTTAACGGTGCACGTTTTTTGATTTCTTCCTTTGAGGTTGCTTTTTCTTGTCCTGGCTGAATTTTGCCCTCCAATATTCCCTTAGAAAACCAATCTGCCCTTAGAATAAAACAACAAAATTGAAACTAAAACAAAATCAATAAGAGCAAAAGAAAATGAAACGAAGAAGCCTACAACACGAGGTTTTCCCAAGTGGTCACCCAGCGAAGTACTAACCTCGCCCGACAGGGCTTGACTTCGGTGATCGGACGAGAACCGGTTTTTTTCCCTGTGGTGTTGTCGTAGACGTAAAGCGTAAGAAAAAGTTGAGGCATTTCAAGTGACAAAAAAACAAAGAGTGCATGCTACTGCTGCAATGTGGCCTTTAAAACGCGCAATTAACGTCTCGTTGTTGCGCTTCGAGTTACTTGATGTCACAGGCGGTTGATTTGATGTCACAAATGAAATTCGAACCTTGTCGCGCGCTAAAGAACAAAGGTTGCGTTCGCTGATGGCTCGTGTCAAACTTAACGGTGCACGTTTTTTGATTTCTTCCTTTAAGGTTGCTTTTTCTTGTCCTGGCTGAATTTTGCCCTCCAATATTCCCTTAGAAAACCAATCTGCCCTTAGAATAAAACAACAAAATTGAAACTAAAACAAAATCAATAAGAGCAAAAGAAAATGAAACGAAGAAGCCTACAACACGAGGGGTTCCCAAGTGGTCACCCAGCGAAGTACTAACCTCGCCCGACAGGGCTTGACTTCGGTGATCGGACGAGAACCGGTTTTTTTCCCTGTGGTGTGGTCGTAGACGTAAAGCGTAAGAAAAAGTTGAGGCATTTCAAGTGACAAAAAAACAAAGAATGCATGCTACTGCTGCAATGTGGCCTTTAAAACGCGCAATTAACGTCTCGTTGTTGCGCTTCGAGTTACTTGATGTCACAGGCGGTTGATTTGATGTCACAAATGAAATTCGAACCTTGTCGCGCGCTAAAGAACAAAGGTTGCGTTCGCTGATGGCTCGTGTCAAACTTAACGGTGCACGTTTTTTGATTTCTTCCTTTGAGGTTGCTTTTTCTTGTCCTGGCTGAATTTTGCCCTCCAATATTCCCTTAGAAAACCAATCTGCCCTTAGAATAAAACAACAAAATTGAAACTAAAACAAAATCAATAAGAGCAAAACAAAATGAAACGAAGAAGCCTACAACACGAGGGGTTCCCAAGTGGTCACCCAGCGAAGTACTAACCTCGCCCGACAGGGCTTGACTTCGGTGATCGGACGAGAACCGGTTTTTTTCCCTGTGGTGTGGTCGTAGACGTAAAGCGTAAGAAAAAGTTGAGGCATTTCAAGTGACAAAAAAACAAAGAATGCATGCTACTGCTGCAATGTGGCCTTTAAAACGCGCAATTAACGTCTCGTTGTTGCGCTTCGAGTTACTTGATGTCACAGGCGGTTGATTTGATGTCACAAATGAAATTCGAACCTTGTCGCGCGCTAAAGAACAAAGGTTGCGTTCGCTGATGGCTCGTGTCAAACTTAACGGTGCACGTTTTTTGATTTCTTCCTTTGAGGTTGCTTTTTCTTGTCCTGGCTGAATTTTGCCCTCCAATATTCCCTTAGAAAACCAATCTGCCCTTAGAATAAAACAACAAAATTGAAACTAAAACAAAATCAATAAGAGCAAAACAAAATGAAACGAAGAAGCCTACAACACGAGGGGTTCCCAAGTGGTCACCCAGCGAAGTACTAACCTCGCCCGACAGGGCTTGACTTCGGTGATCGGACGAGAACCGGTTTTTTTCCCTGTGGTGTGGTCGTAGACGTAAAGCGTAAGAAAAAGTTGAGGCATTTCAAGTGACAAAAAAACAAAGAATGCATGCTACTGCTGCAATGTGGCCTTTAAAACGCGCAATTAACGTCTCGTTGTTGCGCTTCGAGTTACTTGATGTCACAGGCGGTTGATTTGATGTCACAAATGAAATTCGAACCTTGTCGCGCGCTAAAGAACAAAGGTTGCGTTCGCTGATGGCTCGTGTCAAACTTAACGGTGCACGTTTTTTGCTTTCTTCCTTTGAGGTTGCTTTTTCTTGTCCTGGCTGAATTTTGCCCTCCAATATTCCCTTAGAAAACCAATCTGCCCTTAGAATAAAACAACAAAATTGAAACTAAAACAAAATCAATAAGAGCAAAAGAAAATGAAACGAAGAAGCCTACAACGCGAGGGGTTCCCAAGTGGTCACCCAGCGAAGTACTAACCTCGTCCGACAGGGCTTGACTTCGGTGATCGGACGAGAACCGGTTTTTTTCCCTGTGGTGTGGTCGTAGACGTAAAGCGTAAGAAAAAGTTGAGGCATTTCAAGTGACAAAAAAACAAAGAATGCATGCTACTGCTGCAATGTGGCCTTTAAAACGCGCAATTAACGTCTCGTTGTTGCGCTTCGAGTTACTTGATGTCACAGGCGGTTGATTTGATGTCACAAATGAAATTCGAACCTTGTCGCGCGCTAAAGAACAAAGGTTGCGTTCGCTGATGGCTCGTGTCAAACTTAACGGTGCACGTTTTTTGATTTCTTCCTTTGAGGTTGCTTTTTCTTGTCCTGGCTGAATTTTGCCCTCCAATATTCCCTTAGAAAACCAATCTGCCCTTAGAATAAAACAACAAAATTGAAACTAAAACAAAATCAATAAGAGCAAAACAAAATGAAACGAAGAAGCCTACAACACGAGGGGTTCCCAAGTGGTCACCCAGCGAAGTACTAACCTCGCCCGACAGGGCTTGACTTCGGTGATCGGACGAGAACCGGTTTTTTTCCCTGTGGTGTGGTCGTAGACGTAAAGCGTAAGAAAAAGTTGAGGCATTTCAAGTGACAAAAAAACAAAGAATGCATGCTACTGCTGCAATGTGGCCTTTAAAACGCGCAATTAACGTCTCGTTGTTGCGCTTCGAGTTACTTGATGTCACAGGCGGTTGATTTGATGTCACAAATGAAATTCGAACCTTGTCGCGCGCTAAAGAACAAAGGTTGCGTTCGCTGATGGCTCGTGTCAAACTTAACGGTGCACGTTTTTTGATTTCTTCCTTTGAGGTTGCTTTTTCTTGTCCTGGCTGAATTTTGCCCTCCAATATTCCCTTAGAAAACCAATCTGCCCTTAGAATAAAACAACAAAATTGAAACTAAAACAAAATCAATAAGAGCAAAAGAAAATGAAACGAAGAAGCCTACAACACGAGGGGTTCCCAAGTGGTCACCCAGCGAAGTACTAACCTCGCCCGACAGGGCTTGACTTCGGTGATCGGACGAGAACCGGTTTTTTTCCCTGTGGTGTGGTCGTAGACGTAAAGCGTAAGAAAAAGTTGAGGCATTTCAAGTGACAAAAAAACAAAGAATGCATGCTACTGCTGCAATGTGGCCTTTAAAACGCGCAATTAACGTCTCGTTGTTGCGCTTCGAGTTACTTGATGTCACAGGCGGTTGATTTGATGTCACAAATGAAATTCGAACCTTGTCGCGCGCTAAAGAACAAAGGTTGCGTTCGCTGATGGCTCGTGTCAAACTTAACGGTGCACGTTTTTTGCTTTCTTCCTTTGAGGTTGCTTTTTCTTGTCCTGGCTGAATTTTGCCCTCCAATATTCCCTTAGAAAACCAATCTGCCCTTAGAATAAAACAACAAAATTGAAACTAAAACAAAATCAATAAGAGCAAAAGAAAATGAAACGAAGAAGCCTACAACGCGAGGGGTTCCCAAGTGGTCACCCAGCGAAGTACTAACCTCGTCCGACAGGGCTTGACTTCGGTGATCGGACGAGAACCGGTTTTTTTCCCTGTGGTGTGGTCGTAGACGTAAAGCGTAAGAAAAAGTTGAGGCATTTCAAGTGACAAAAAAACAAAGAGTGCATGCTACTGCTGCAATGTGGCCTTTAAAACGCGCAATTAACGTCTCGTTGTTGCGCTTCGAGTTACTTGATGTCACAGGCGGTTGATTTGATGTCACAAATGAAATTCGAACCTTGTCGCGCGCTAAAGAACAAAGGTTGCGTTCGCTGATGGCTCGTGTCAAACTTAACGGTGCACGTTTTTTGATTTCTTCCTTTAAGGTTGCTTTTTCTTGTCCTGGCTGAATTTTGCCCTCCAATATTCCCTTAGAAAACCAATCTGCCCTTAGAATAAAACAACAAAATTGAAACTAAAACAAAATCAATAAGAGCAAAACAAAATGAAACGAAGAAGCCTACAACACGAGGGGTTCCCAAGTGGTCACCCAGCGAAGTACTAACCTCGCCCGACAGGGCTTGACTTCGGTGATCGGACGAGAACCGGTTTTTTTCCCTGTGGTGTGGTCGTAGACGTAAAGCGTAAGAAAAAGTTGAGGCATTTCAAGTGACAAAAAAACAAAGAATGCATGCTACTGCTGCAATGTGGCCTTTAAAACGCGCAATTAACGTCTCGTTGTTGCGCTTCGAGTTACTTGATGTCACAGGCGGTTGATTTGATGTCACAAATGAAATTCGAACCTTGTCGCGCGCTAAAGAACAAAGGTTGCGTTCGCTGATGGCTCGTGTCAAACTTAACGGTGCACGTTTTTTGATTTCTTCCTTTAAGGTTGCTTTTTCTTGTCCTGGCTGAATTTTGCCCTCCAATATTCCCTTAGAAAACCAATCTGCCCTTAGAATAAAACAACAAAATTGAAACTAAAACAAAATCAATAAGAGCAAAACAAAATGAAACGAAGAAGCCTACAACACGAGGGGTTCCCAAGTGGTCACCCAGCGAAGTACTAACCTCGCCCGACAGGGCTTGACTTCGGTGATCGGACGAGAACCGGTTTTTTTCCCTGTGGTGTGGTCGTAGACGTAAAGCGTAAGAAAAAGTTGAGGCATTTCAAGTGACAAAAAAACAAAGAATGCATGCTACTGCTGCAATGTGGCCTTTAAAACGCGCAATTAACGTCTCGTTGTTGCGCTTCGAGTTACTTGATGTCACAGGCGGTTGATTTGATGTCACAAATGAAATTCGAACCTTGTCGCGCGCTAAAGAACAAAGGTTGCGTTCGCTGATGGCTCGTGTCAAACTTAACGGTGCACGTTTTTTGATTTCTTCCTTTGAGGTTGCTTTTTCTTGTCCTGGCTGAATTTTGCCGTCCAATATTCCCTTAGAAAACCAATCTGCCCTTAGAATAAAACAACAAAATTGAAACTAAAACAAAATCAATAAGAGGAAAAGAAAATGAAACGAAGAAGCCTACAACACGAGGGGTTCCCAAGTGGTCACCCAGCGAAGTACTAACCTCGCCCGACAGGGCTTGACTTCGGTGATCGGACGAGAACCGGTTTTTTTCCCTGTGGTGTGGTCGTAGACGTAAAGCGTAAGAAAAAGTTGAGGCATTTCAAGTGACAAAAAAACAAAGAATGCATGCTACTGCTGCAATGTGGCCTTTAAAACGCGCAATTAACGTCTCGTTGTTGCGCTTCGAGTTACTTGATGTCACAGGCGGTTGATTTGATGTCACAAATGAAATTCGAACCTTGTCGCGCGCTAAAGAACAAAGGTTGCGTTCGCTGATGGCTCGTGTCAAACTTAACGGTGCACGTTTTTTGCTTTCTTCCTTTGAGGTTGCTTTTTCTTGTCCTGGCTGAATTTTGCCCTCCAATATTCCCTTAGAAAACCAATCTGCCCTTAGAATAAAACAACAAAATTGAAACTAAAACAAAATCAATAAGAGCAAAAGAAAATGAAACGAAGAAGCCTACAACGCGAGGGGTTCCCAAGGGGTCACCCAGCGAAGTACTAACCTCGTCCGACAGGGCTTGACTTCGGTGATCGGACGAGAACCGGTTTTTTTCCCTGTGGTGTGGTCGTAGACGTAAAGCGTAAGAAAAAGTTGAGGCATTTCAAGTGACAAAAAAACAAAGAGTGCATGCTACTGCTGCAATGTGGCCTTTAAAACGCGCAATTAACGTCTCGTTGTTGCGCTTCGAGTTACTTGATGTCACAGGCGGTTGATTTGATGTCACAAATGAAATTCGAACCTTGTCGCGCGCTAAAGAACAAAGGTTGCGTTCGCTGATGGCTCGTGTCAAACTTAACGGTGCACGTTTATTGATTTCTTCCTTTGAGGTTGCTTTTTCTTGTCCTGGCTGAATTTTGCCCTCCAATATTCCCTTAGAAAACCAATCTGCCCTTAGAATAAAACAACAAAATTGAAACTAAAACAAAATCAATAAGAGCAAAACAAAATGAAACGAAGAAGCCTACAACACGAGGGGTTCCCAAGTGGTCACCCAGCGAAGTACTAACCTCGCCCGACAGGGCTTGACTTCGGTGATCGGACGAGAACCGGTTTTTTTCCCTGTGGTGTGGTCGTAGACGTAAAGCGTAAGAAAAAGTTGAGGCATTTCAAGTGACAAAAAAACAAAGAATGCATGCTACTGCTGCAATGTGGCCTTTAAAACGCGCAATTAACGTCTCGTTGTTGCGCTTCGAGTTACTTGATGTCACAGGCGGTTGATTTGATGTCACAAATGAAATTCGAACCTTGTCGCGCGCTAAAGAACAAAGGTTGCGTTCGCTGATGGCTCGTGTCAAACTTAACGGTGCACGTTTTTTGATTTCTTCCTTTGAGGTTGCTTTTTCTTGTCCTGGCTGAATTTTGCCCTCCAATATTCCTTTAGAAAACCAATCTGCCCTTAGAATAAAACAACAAAATTGAAACTAAAACAAAATCAATAAGAGCAAAAGAAAATGAAACGAAGAAGCCTACAACACGAGGGGTTCCCAAGTGGTCACCCAGCGAAGTACTAACCTCGCCCGACAGGGCTTGACTTCGGTGATCGGACGAGAACCGGTTTTTTTCCCTGTGGTGTGGTCGTAGACGTAAAGCGTAAGAAAAAGTTGAGGCATTTCAAGTGACAAAAAAACAAAGAATGCATGCTACTGCTGCAATGTGGCCTTTAAAACGCGCAATTAACGTCTCGTTGTTGCGCTTCGAGTTACTTGATGTCACAGGCGGTTGATTTGATGTCACAAATGAAATTCGAACCTTGTCGCGCGCTAAAGAACAAAGGTTGCGTTCGCTGATGGCTCGTGTCAAACTTAACGGTGCACGTTTTTTGATTTCTTCCTTTGAGGTTGCTTTTTCTTGTCCTGGCTGAATTTTGCCCTCCAATATTCCCTTAGAAAACCAATCTGCCCTTAGAATAAAACAACAAAATTGAAACTAAAACAAAATCAATAAGAGCAAAAGAAAATGAAACGAAGAAGCCTACAACACGAGGTTTTCCCAAGTGGTCACCCAGCGAAGTACTAACCTCGCCCGACAGGGCTTGACTTCGGTGATCGGACGAGAACCGGTTTTTTTCCCTGTGGTGTGGTCGTAGACGTAAAGCGTAAGAAAAAGTTGAGGCATTAAAGAGTGCATGCTACTGCTGCAATGTGGCCTTTAAAACGCGCAATTAACGTCTCGTTGTTGCGCTTCGAGTTACTTGATGTCACAGGCGGTTGATTTGATGTCACAAATGAAATTCGAACCTTGTCGCGCGCTAAAGAACAAAGGTTGCGTTCGCTGATGGCTCGTGTCAAACTTAACGGTGCACGTTTTTTGATTTCTTCCTTTGAGGTTGCTTTTTCTTGTCCTGGCTTAATTTTGCCCTCCAATATTCCCTTAGAAAACCAATCTGCCCTTAGAATAAAACAACAAAATTGAAACTAAAACAAAATCAATAAGAGCAAAAGAAAATGAAACGAAGAAGCCTACAACACGAGGTTTTCCCAAGTGGTCACCCAGCGAAGTACTAACCTCGCCCGACAGGGCTTGACTTCGGTGATCGGACGAGAACCGGTTTTTTTCCCTGTGGTGTGGTCGTAGACGTAAAGCGTAAGAAAAAGTTGAGGCATTTCAAGTGACGAAAAAACAAAGAGTGCATGCTACTGCTGCAATGTGGCCTTTAAAACGCGCAATTAACGTCTCGTTGTTGCGCTTCGAGTTACTTGATGTCACAGGCGGTTGATTTGATGTCACAAATGAAATTCGAACCTTGTCGCGCGCTAAAGAACAAAGGTTGCGTTCGCTGATGGCTCGTGTCAAACTTAACGGTGCACGTTTTTTTGATTTCTTCCTTTGAGGTTGCTTTTTCTTGTCCTGGCTGAATTTTGCCCTCCAATATTCCCTTAGAAAACCAATCTGCCCTTAGAATAAAACAACAAAATTGAAACTAAAACAAAATCAATAAGAGCAAAAGAAAATGAAACGAAGAAGCCTACAACACGAGGGGTTCCCAAGTGATCACCCAGCGAAGTACTAACCTCGCCCGACAGGGCTTGACTTCGGTGATCGGACGAGAACCGGTTTTTTTCCCTGTGGTGTGGTCGTAGACGTAAAGCGTAAGAAAAAGTTGAGGCATTTCAAGTGACAAAAAAACAAAGAGTGCATGCTACTGCTGCAATGTGGCCTTTAAAACGCGCAATTAACGTCTCGTTGTTGCGCTTCGAGTTACTTGATGTCACAGGCGGTTGATTTGATGTCACAAATGAAATTCGAACCTTGTCGCGCGCTAAAGAACAAAGGTTGCGTTCGCTGATGGCTCGTGTCAAACTTAACGGTGCACGTTTTTTGATTTCTTCCTTTGAGGTTGCTTTTTCTTGTCCTGGCTGAATTTTGCCCTCCAATATTCCCTTAGAAAACCAATCTGCCCTTAGAATAAAACAACAAAATTGAAACTAAAACAAAATCAATAAGAGCAAAAGAAAATGAAACGAAGAAGCCTACAACACGAGGGGTTCCCAAGTGGTCACCCAGCGAAGTACTAACCTCGCCCGACAGGGCTTGACTTCGGTGATCGGACGAGAACCGGTTTTTTTCCCTGTGGTGTGGTCGTAGACGTAAAGCGTAAGAAAAAGTTGAGGCATTTCAAGTGACAAAAAAACAAAGAATGCATGCTACTGCTGCAATGTGGCCTTTAAAACGCGCAATTAACGTCTCGTTGTTGCGCTTCGAGTTACTTGATGTCACAGGCGGTTGATTTGATGTCACAAATGAAATTCGAACCTT
The DNA here is from genome assembly GCA_964017195.1 of Siderastrea radians. Lineage (NCBI taxonomy): Eukaryota > Metazoa > Cnidaria > Anthozoa > Scleractinia > Rhizangiidae > Siderastrea > Siderastrea radians. Next base: position 28,905,684 of record OZ024899.1, on the reverse strand, counting down.
GTCGCGCGCTAAAGAACAAAGGTTGCGTTCGCTGATGGCTCGTGTCAAACTTAACGGTGCACGTTTTTTGATTTCTTCCTTTAAGGTTGCTTTTTCTTGTCCTGGCTGAATTTTGCCCTCCAATATTCCCTTAGAAAACCAATCTGCCCTTAGAATAAAACAACAAAATTGAAACTAAAACAAAATCAATAAGAGCAAAAGAAAATGAAACGAAGAAGCCTACAACACGAGGGGTTCCCAAGTGGTCACCCAGCGAAGTACTAACCTCGCCCGACAGGGCTTGACTTCGATGATCGGACGAGAACCGGTTTTTTTCCCTGTGGTGTGGTCGTAGACGTAAAGCGTAAGAAAAAGTTGAGGCATTTCAAGTGACAAAAAAACAAAGAATGCATGCTACTGCTGCAATGTGGCCTTTAAAACGCGCAATTAACGTCTCGTTGTTGCGCTTCGAGTTACTTGATGTCACAGGCGGTTGATTTGATGTCACAAATGAAATTCGAACCTTGTCGCGCGCTAAAGAACAAAGGTTGCGTTCGCTGATGGCTCGTGTCAAACTTAACGGTGCACGTTTTTTTGATTTCTTCCTTTGAGGTTGCTTTTTCTTGTCCTGGCTGAATTTTGCCCTCCAATATTCCCTTAGAAAACCAATCTGCCCTTAGAATAAAACAACAAAATTGAAACTAAAACAAAATCAATAAGAGCAAAAGAAAATGAAACGAAGAAGCCTACAACACGAGGGGTTCCCAAGTGGTCACCCAGCGAAGTACTAACCTCGCCCGACAGGGCTTGACTTCGGTGATCGGACGAGAACCGGTTTTTTTCCCTGTGGTGTGGTCGTAGACGTAAAGCGTAAGAAAAAGTTGAGGCATTTCAAGTGACAAAAAAACAAAGAGTGCATGCTACTGCTGCAATGTGGCCTTTAAAACGCGCAATTAACGTCTCGTTGTTGCGCTTCGAGTTACTTGATGTCACAGGCGGTTGATTTGATGTCACAAATGAAATTCGAACCTTGTCGCGCGCTAAAGAACAAAGGTTGCGTTCGCTGATGGCTCGTGTCAAACTTAACGGTGCACGTTTTTTGATTTCTTCCTTTGAGGTTGCTTTTTCTTGTCCTGGCTGAATTTTGCCCTCCAATATTCCCTTAGAAAACCAATCTGCCCTTAGAATAAAACAACAAAATTGAAACTAAAACAAAATCAATAAGAGCAAAAGAAAATGAAACGAAGAAGCCTACAACACGAGGTTTTCCCAAGTGGTCACCCAGCGAAGTACTAACCTCGCCCGACAGGGCTTGACTTCTGTGATCGGACGAGAACCGGTTTTTTTCCCTGTGGTGTGGTCGTAGACGTAAAGCGTAAGAAAAAGTTGAGGCATTTCAAGTGACGAAAAAACAAAGAGTGCATGCTACTGCTGCAATGTGGCCTTTAAAACGCGCAATTAACGTCTCGTTGTTGCGCTTCGAGTTACTTGATGTCACAGGCGGTTGATTTGATGTCACAAATGAAATTCGAACCTTGTCGCGCGCTAAAGAACAAAGGTTGCGTTCGCTGATGGCTCGTGTCAAACTTAACGGTGCACGTTTTTTTGATTTCTTCCTTTGAGGTTGCTTTTTCTTGTCCTGGCTGAATTTTGCCCTCCAATATTCCCTTAGAAAACCAATCTGCCCTTAGAATAAAACAACAAAATTGAAACTAAAACAAAATCAATAAGAGCAAAAGAAAATGAAACGAAGAAGCCTACAACACGAGGGGTTCCCAAGTGGTCACCCAGCGAAGTACTAACCTCGCCCGACAGGGCTTGACTTCGGTGATCAGACGAGAACCGGTTTTTTTCCCTGTGGTGTGGTCGTAGACGTAAAGCGTAAGAAAAAGTTGAGGCATTTCAAGTGACAAAAAAACAAAGAGTGCATGCTACTGCTGCAATGTGGCCTTTAAAACGCGCAATTAACGTCTCGTTGTTGCGCTTCGAGTTACTTGATGTCACAGGCGGTTGATTTGATGTCACAAATGAAATTCGAACCTTGTCGCGCGCTAAAGAACAAAGGTTGCGTTCGCTGATGGCTCGTGTCAAACTTAACGGTGCACGTTTTTTGATTTCTTCCTTTGAGGTTGCTTTTTCTTGTCCTGGCTGAATTTTGCCCTCCAATATTCCCTTAGAAAACCAATCTGCCCTTAGAATAAAACAACAAAATTGAAACTAAAACAAAATCAATAAGAGGAAAAGAAAATGAAACGAAGAAGCCTACAACACGAGGGGTTCCCAAGTGGTCACCCAGCGAAGTACTAACCTCGCCCGACAGGGCTTGACTTCGGTGATCGGACGAGAACCGGTTTTTTTCCCTGTGGTGTGGTCGTAGACGTAAAGCGTAAGAAAAAGTTGAGGCATTTCAAGTGACAAAAAAACAAAGAATGCATGCTACTGCTGCAATGTGGCCTTTAAAACGCGCAATTAACGTCTCGTTGTTGCACTTCGAATTACTTGATGTCACAGGCGGTTGATTTGATGTCACAAATGAAATTCGAACCTTGTCGCGCGCTAAAGAACAAAGGTTGCGTTCGCTGATGGCTCGTGTCAAACTTAACGGTGCACGTTTTTTGATTTCTTCCTTTAAGGTTGCTTTTTCTTGTCCTGGCTGAATTTTGCCCTCCAATATTCCCTTAGAAAACCAATCTGCCCTTAGAATAAAACAACAAAATTGAAACTAAAACAAAATCAATAAGAGCAAAAGAAAATGAAACGAAGAAGCCTACAACACGAGGGGTTCCCAAGTGGTCACCCAGCGAAGTACTAACCTCGCCCGACAGGGCTTGACTTCGATGATCGGACGAGAACCGGTTTTTTTCCCTGTGGTGTGGTCGTAGACGTAAAGCGTAAGAAAAAGTTGAGGCATTTCAAGTGACAAAAAAACAAAGAATGCATGCTACTGCTGCAATGTGGCCTTTAAAACGCGCAATTAACGTCTCGTTGTTGCGCTTCGAGTTACTTGATGTCACAGGCGGTTGATTTGATGTCACAAATGAAATTCGAACCTTGTCGCGCGCTAAAGAACAAAGGTTGCGTTCGCTGATGGCTCGTGTCAAACTTAACGGTGCACGTTTTTTTGATTTCTTCCTTTGAGGTTGCTTTTTCTTGTCCTGGCTGAATTTTGCCCTCCAATATTCCCTTAGAAAACCAATCTGCCCTTAGAATAAAACAACAAAATTGAAACTAAAACAAAATCAATAAGAGCAAAACAAAATGAAACGAAGAAGCCTACAACACGAGGGGTTCCCAAGTGGTCACCCAGCGAAGTACTAACCTCGCCCGACAGGGCTTGACTTCGGTGATCGGACGAGAACCGGTTTTTTTCCCTGTGGTGTGGTCGTAGACGTAAAGCGTAAGAAAAAGTTGAGGCATTTCAAGTGACAAAAAAACAAAGAGTGCATGCTACTGCTGCAATGTGGCCTTTAAAACGCGCAATTAACGTCTCGTTGTTGCGCTTCGAGTTACTTGATGTCACAGGCGGTTGATTTGATGTCACAAATGAAATTCGAACCTTGTCGCGCGCTAAAGAACAAAGGTTGCGTTCGCTGATGGCTCGTGTCAAACTTAACGGTGCACGTTTTTTGATTTCTTCCTTTGAGGTTGCTTTTTCTTGTCCTGGCTGAATTTTGCCCTCCAATATTCCCTTAGAAAACCAATCTGCCCTTAGAATAAAACAACAAAATTGAAACTAAAACAAAATCAATAAGAGCAAAAGAAAATGAAACGAAGAAGCCTACAACACGAGGGGTTCCCAAGTGGTCACCCAGCGAAGTACTAACCTCGCCCGACAGGGCTTGACTTCGGTGATCGGACGAGAACCGGTTTTTTTCCCTGTGGTGTGGTCGTAGACGTAAAGCGTAAGAAAAAGTTGAGGCATTTCAAGTGACAAAAAAAAACAAAGAATGCATGCTACTGCTGCAATATGGCCTTTAAAACGCGCAATTAACGTCTCGTTGTTGCGCTTCGAGTTACTTGATGTCACAGGCGGTTGATTTGATGTCACAAATGAAATTCGAACCTTGTCGCGCGCTGAAGAACAAAGGTTGCGTTCGCTGATGGCTCGTGTCAAACTTAACGGTGCACGTTTTTTGATTTCTTCCTTCCTTTGAAGTTGCTTTTTCTTGTCCTGGCTGAATTTTGCCCTCCAATATTCCCTTAGAAAACCAATCTGCCCTTAGAATAAAACAACAAAATTGAAACTAAAACAAAATCAATAAGAGGAAAAGAAAATGAAACGAAGAAGCCTACAACACGAGGGGTTCCCAAGTGGTCACCCAGCGAAGTACTAACCTCGCCCGACAGGGCTTGACTTCGGTGATCGGACGAGAACCGGTTTTTTTCCCTGTGGTGTGGTCGTAGACGTAAAGCGTAAGAAAAAGTTGAGGCATTTCAAGTGACAAAAAAACAAAGAATGCATGCTACTGCTGCAATGTGGCCTTTAAAACGCGCAATTAACGTCTCGTTGTTGCACTTCGAATTACTTGATGTCACAGGCGGTTGATTTGATGTCACAAATGAAATTCGAACCTTGTCGCGCGCTAAAGAACAAAGGTTGCGTTCGCTGATGGCTCGTGTCAAACTTAACGGTGCACGTTTTTTGATTTCTTCCTTTAAGGTTGCTTTTTCTTGTCCTGGCTGAATTTTGCCCTCCAATATTCCCTTAGAAAACCAATCTGCCCTTAGAATAAAACAACAAAATTGAAACTAAAACAAAATCAATAAGAGCAAAAGAAAATGAAACGAAGAAGCCTACAACACGAGGGGTTCCCAAGTGGTCACCCAGCGAAGTACTAACCTCGCCCGACAGGGCTTGACTTCGATGATCGGACGAGAACCGGTTTTTTTCCCTGTGGTGTGGTCGTAGACGTAAAGCGTAAGAAAAAGTTGAGGCATTTCAAGTGACAAAAAAACAAAGAATGCATGCTACTGCTGCAATGTGGCCTTTAAAACGCGCAATTAACGTCTCGTTGTTGCGCTTCGAGTTACTTGATGTCACAGGCGGTTGATTTGATGTCACAAATGAAATTCGAACCTTGTCGCGCGCTAAAGAACAAAGGTTGCGTTCGCTGATGGCTCGTGTCAAACTTAACGGTGCACGTTTTTTTGATTTCTTCCTTTGAGGTTGCTTTTTCTTGTCCTGGCTGAATTTTGCCCTCCAATATTCCCTTAGAAAACCAATCTGCCCTTAGAATAAAACAACAAAATTGAAACTAAAACAAAATCAATAAGAGCAAAACAAAATGAAACGAAGAAGCCTACAACACGAGGGGTTCCCAAGTGGTCACCCAGCGAAGTACTAACCTCGCCCGACAGGGCTTGACTTCGGTGATCGGACGAGAACCGGTTTTTTTCCCTGTGGTGTGGTCGTAGACGTAAAGCGTAAGAAAAAGTTGAGGCATTTCAAGTGACAAAAAAACAAAGAGTGCATGCTACTGCTGCAATGTGGCCTTTAAAACGCGCAATTAACGTCTCGTTGTTGCGCTTCGAGTTACTTGATGTCACAGGCGGTTGATTTGATGTCACAAATGAAATTCGAACCTTGTCGCGCGCTAAAGAACAAAGGTTGCGTTCGCTGATGGCTCGTGTCAAACTTAACGGTGCACGTTTTTTGATTTCTTCCTTTGAGGTTGCTTTTTCTTGTCCTGGCTGAATTTTGCCCTCCAATATTCCCTTAGAAAACCAATCTGCCCTTAGAATAAAACAACAAAATTGAAACTAAAACAAAATCAATAAGAGCAAAAGAAAATGAAACGAAGAAGCCTACAACACGAGGGGTTCCCAAGTGGTCACCCAGCGAAGTACTAACCTCGCCCGACAGGGCTTGACTTCGGTGATCGGACGAGAACCGGTTTTTTTCCCTGTGGTGTGGTCGTAGACGTAAAGCGTAAGAAAAAGTTGAGGCATTTCAAGTGACAAAAAAACAAAGAATGCATGCTACTGCTGCAATGTGGCCTTTAAAACGCGCAATTAACGTCTCGTTGTTGCACTTCGAATTACTTGATGTCACAGGCGGTTGATTTGATGTCACAAATGAAATTCGAACCTTGTCGCGCGCTAAAGAACAAAGGTTGCGTTCGCTGATGGCTCGTGTCAAACTTAACGGTGCACGTTTTTTGATTTCTTCCTTTAAGGTTGCTTTTTCTTGTCCTGGCTGAATTTTGCCCTCCAATATTCCCTTAGAAAACCAATCTGCCCTTAGAATAAAACAACAAAATTGAAACTAAAACAAAATCAATAAGAGCAAAAGAAAATGAAACGAAGAAGCCTACAACACGAGGGGTTCCCAAGTGGTCACCCAGCGAAGTACTAACCTCGCCCGACAGGGCTTGACTTCGATGATCGGACGAGAACCGGTTTTTTTCCCTGTGGTGTGGTCGTAGACGTAAAGCGTAAGAAAAAGTTGAGGCATTTCAAGTGACAAAAAAACAAAGAATGCATGCTACTGCTGCAATGTGGCCTTTAAAACGCGCAATTAACGTCTCGTTGTTGCGCTTCGAGTTACTTGATGTCACAGGCGGTTGATTTGATGTCACAAATGAAATTCGAACCTTGTCGCGCGCTAAAGAACAAAGGTTGCGTTCGCTGATGGCTCGTGTCAAACTTAACGGTGCACGTTTTTTTGATTTCTTCCTTTGAGGTTGCTTTTTCTTGTCCTGGCTGAATTTTGCCCTCCAATATTCCCTTAGAAAACCAATCTGCCCTTAGAATAAAACAACAAAATTGAAACTAAAACAAAATCAATAAGAGCAAAACAAAATGAAACGAAGAAGCCTACAACACGAGGGGTTCCCAAGTGGTCACCCAGCGAAGTACTAACCTCGCCCGACAGGGCTTGACTTCGGTGATCGGACGAGAACCGGTTTTTTTCCCTGTGGTGTGGTCGTAGACGTAAAGCGTAAGAAAAAGTTGAGGCATTTCAAGTGACAAAAAAACAAAGAGTGCATGCTACTGCTGCAATGTGGCCTTTAAAACGCGCAATTAACGTCTCGTTGTTGCGCTTCGAGTTACTTGATGTCACAGGCGGTTGATTTGATGTCACAAATGAAATTCGAACCTTGTCGCGCGCTAAAGAACAAAGGTTGCGTTCGCTGATGGCTCGTGTCAAACTTAACGGTGCACGTTTTTTGATTTCTTCCTTTGAGGTTGCTTTTTCTTGTCCTGGCTGAATTTTGCCCTCCAATATTCCCTTAGAAAACCAATCTGCCCTTAGAATAAAACAACAAAATTGAAACTAAAACAAAATCAATAAGAGCAAAAGAAAATGAAACGAAGAAGCCTACAACACGAGGGGTTCCCAAGTGGTCACCCAGCGAAGTACTAACCTCGCCCGACAGGGCTTGACTTCGGTGATCGGACGAGAACCGGTTTTTTTCCCTGTGGTGTGGTCGTAGACGTAAAGCGTAAGAAAAAGTTGAGGCATTTCAAGTGACAAAAAAAAACAAAGAATGCATGCTACTGCTGCAATATGGCCTTTAAAACGCGCAATTAACGTCTCGTTGTTGCGCTTCGAGTTACTTGATGTCACAGGCGGTTGATTTGATGTCACAAATGAAATTCGAACCTTGTCGCGCGCTGAAGAACAAAGGTTGCGTTCGCTGATGGCTCGTGTCAAACTTAACGGTGCACGTTTTTTGATTTCTTCCTTCCTTTGAAGTTGCTTTTTCTTGTCCTGGCTGAATTTTGCCCTCCAATATTCCCTTAGAAAACCAATCTGCCCTTAGAATAAAACAACAAAATTGAAACTAAAACAAAATCAATAAGAGGAAAAGAAAATGAAACGAAGAAGCCTACAACACGAGGGGTTCCCAAGTGGTCACCCAGCGAAGTACTAACCTCGCCCGACAGGGCTTGACTTCGGTGATCGGACGAGAACCGGTTTTTTTCCCTGTGGTGTGGTCGTAGACGTAAAGCGTAAGAAAAAGTTGAGGCATTTCAAGTGACAAAAAAACAAAGAATGCATGCTACTGCTGCAATGTGGCCTTTAAAACGCGCAATTAACGTCTCGTTGTTGCACTTCGAATTACTTGATGTCACAGGCGGTTGATTTGATGTCACAAATGAAATTCGAACCTTGTCGCGCGCTAAAGAACAAAGGTTGCGTTCGCTGATGGCTCGTGTCAAACTTAACGGTGCACGTTTTTTGATTTCTTCCTTTAAGGTTGCTTTTTCTTGTCCTGGCTGAATTTTGCCCTCCAATATTCCCTTAGAAAACCAATCTGCCCTTAGAATAAAACAACAAAATTGAAACTAAAACAAAATCAATAAGAGCAAAAGAAAATGAAACGAAGAAGCCTACAACACGAGGGGTTCCCAAGTGGTCACCCAGCGAAGTACTAACCTCGCCCGACAGGGCTTGACTTCGATGATCGGACGAGAACCGGTTTTTTTCCCTGTGGTGTGGTCGTAGACGTAAAGCGTAAGAAAAAGTTGAGGCATTTCAAGTGACAAAAAAACAAAGAATGCATGCTACTGCTGCAATGTGGCCTTTAAAACGCGCAATTAACGTCTCGTTGTTGCGCTTCGAGTTACTTGATGTCACAGGCGGTTGATTTGATGTCACAAATGAAATTCGAACCTTGTCGCGCGCTAAAGAACAAAGGTTGCGTTCGCTGATGGCTCGTGTCAAACTTAACGGTGCACGTTTTTTTGATTTCTTCCTTTGAGGTTGCTTTTTCTTGTCCTGGCTGAATTTTGCCCTCCAATATTCCCTTAGAAAACCAATCTGCCCTTAGAATAAAACAACAAAATTGAAACTAAAACAAAATCAATAAGAGCAAAACAAAATGAAACGAAGAAGCCTACAACACGAGGGGTTCCCAAGTGGTCACCCAGCGAAGTACTAACCTCGCCCGACAGGGCTTGACTTCGGTGATCGGACGAGAACCGGTTTTTTTCCCTGTGGTGTGGTCGTAGACGTAAAGCGTAAGAAAAAGTTGAGGCATTTCAAGTGACAAAAAAACAAAGAGTGCATGCTACTGCTGCAATGTGGCCTTTAAAACGCGCAATTAACGTCTCGTTGTTGCGCTTCGAGTTACTTGATGTCACAGGCGGTTGATTTGATGTCACAAATGAAATTCGAACCTTGTCGCGCGCTAAAGAACAAAGGTTGCGTTCGCTGATGGCTCGTGTCAAACTTAACGGTGCACGTTTTTTGATTTCTTCCTTTGAGGTTGCTTTTTCTTGTCCTGGCTGAATTTTGCCCTCCAATATTCCCTTAGAAAACCAATCTGCCCTTAGAATAAAACAACAAAATTGAAACTAAAACAAAATCAATAAGAGCAAAAGAAAATGAAACGAAGAAGCCTACAACACGAGGGGTTCCCAAGTGGTCACCCAGCGAAGTACTAACCTCGCCCGACAGGGCTTGACTTCGGTGATCGGACGAGAACCGGTTTTTTTCCCTGTGGTGTGGTCGTAGACGTAAAGCGTAAGAAAAAGTTGAGGCATTTCAAGTGACAAAAAAACAAAGAATGCATGCTACTGCTGCAATGTGGCCTTTAAAACGCGCAATTAACGTCTCGTTGTTGCACTTCGAATTACTTGATGTCACAGGCGGTTGATTTGATGTCACAAATGAAATTCGAACCTTGTCGCGCGCTAAAGAACAAAGGTTGCGTTCGCTGATGGCTCGTGTCAAACTTAACGGTGCACGTTTTTTGATTTCTTCCTTTAAGGTTGCTTTTTCTTGTCCTGGCTGAATTTTGCCCTCCAATATTCCCTTAGAAAACCAATCTGCCCTTAGAATAAAACAACAAAATTGAAACTAAAACAAAATCAATAAGAGCAAAAGAAAATGAAACGAAGAAGCCTACAACACGAGGGGTTCCCAAGTGGTCACCCAGCGAAGTACTAACCTCGCCCGACAGGGCTTGACTTCGATGATCGGACGAGAACCGGTTTTTTTCCCTGTGGTGTGGTCGTAGACGTAAAGCGTAAGAAAAAGTTGAGGCATTTCAAGTGACAAAAAAACAAAGAATGCATGCTACTGCTGCAATGTGGCCTTTAAAACGCGCAATTAACGTCTCGTTGTTGCGCTTCGAGTTACTTGATGTCACAGGCGGTTGATTTGATGTCACAAATGAAATTCGAACCTTGTCGCGCGCTAAAGAACAAAGGTTGCGTTCGCTGATGGCTCGTGTCAAACTTAACGGTGCACGTTTTTTTGATTTCTTCCTTTGAGGTTGCTTTTTCTTGTCCTGGCTGAATTTTGCCCTCCAATATTCCCTTAGAAAACCAATCTGCCCTTAGAATAAAACAACAAAATTGAAACTAAAACAAAATCAATAAGAGCAAAACAAAATGAAACGAAGAAGCCTACAACACGAGGGGTTCCCAAGTGGTCACCCAGCGAAGTACTAACCTCGCCCGACAGGGCTTGACTTCGGTGATCGGACGAGAACCGGTTTTTTTCCCTGTGGTGTGGTCGTAGACGTAAAGCGTAAGAAAAAGTTGAGGCATTTCAAGTGACAAAAAAACAAAGAGTGCATGCTACTGCTGCAATGTGGCCTTTAAAACGCGCAATTAACGTCTCGTTGTTGCGCTTCGAGTTACTTGATGTCACAGGCGGTTGATTTGATGTCACAAATGAAATTCGAACCTTGTCGCGCGCTAAAGAACAAAGGTTGCGTTCGCTGATGGCTCGTGTCAAACTTAACGGTGCACGTTTTTTGATTTCTTCCTTTGAGGTTGCTTTTTCTTGTCCTGGCTGAATTTTGCCCTCCAATATTCCCTTAGAAAACCAATCTGCCCTTAGAATAAAACAACAAAATTGAAACTAAAACAAAATCAATAAGAGCAAAAGAAAATGAAACGAAGAAGCCTACAACACGAGGGGTTCCCAAGTGGTCACCCAGCGAAGTACTAACCTCGCCCGACAGGGCTTGACTTCGGTGATCGGACGAGAACCGGTTTTTTTCCCTGTGGTGTGGTCGTAGACGTAAAGCGTAAGAAAAAGTTGAGGCATTTCAAGTGACAAAAAAAAACAAAGAATGCATGCTACTGCTGCAATATGGCCTTTAAAACGCGCAATTAACGTCTCGTTGTTGCGCTTCGAGTTACTTGATGTCACAGGCGGTTGATTTGATGTCACAAATGAAATTCGAACCTTGTCGCGCGCTGAAGAACAAAGGTTGCGTTCGCTGATGGCTCGTGTCAAACTTAACGGTGCACGTTTTTTGATTTCTTCCTTCCTTTGAAGTTGCTTTTTCTTGTCCTGGCTGAATTTTGCCCTCCAATATTCCCTTAGAAAACCAATCTGCCCTTAGAATAAAACAACAAAATTGAAACTAAAACAAAATCAATAAGAGGAAAAGAAAATGAAACGAAGAAGCCTACAACACGAGGGGTTCCCAAGTGGTCACCCAGCGAAGTACTAACCTCGCCCGACAGGGCTTGACTTCGGTGATCGGACGAGAACCGGTTTTTTTCCCTGTGGTGTGGTCGTAGACGTAAAGCGTAAGAAAAAGTTGAGGCATTTCAAGTGACAAAAAAACAAAGAATGCATGCTACTGCTGCAATGTGGCCTTTAAAACGCGCAATTAACGTCTCGTTGTTGCACTTCGAATTACTTGATGTCACAGGCGGTTGATTTGATGTCAGAAATGAAATTCGAACCTTGTCGCGCGCTAAAGAACAAAGGTTGCGTTCGCTGATGGCTCGTGTCAAACTTAACGGTGCACGTTTTTTGATTTCTTCCTTTAAGGTTGCTTTTTCTTGTCCTGGCTGAATTTTGCCCTCCAATATTCCCTTAGAAAACCAATCTGCCCTTAGAATAAAACAACAAAATTGAAACTAAAACAAAATCAATAAGAGCAAAAGAAAATGAAACGAAGAAGCCTACAACACGAGGGGTTCCCAAGTGGTCACCCAGCGAAGTACTAACCTCGCCCGACAGGGCTTGACTTCGATGATCGGACGAGAACCGGTTTTTTTCCCTGTGGTGTGGTCGTAGACGTAAAGCGTAAGAAAAAGTTGAGGCATTTCAAGTGACAAAAAAACAAAGAATGCATGCTACTGCTGCAATGTGGCCTTTAAAACGCGCAATTAACGTCTCGTTGTTGCGCTTCGAGTTACTTGATGTCACAGGCGGTTGATTTGATGTCACAAATGAAATTCGAACCTTGTCGCGCGCTAAAGAACAAAGGTTGCGTTCGCTGATGGCTCGTGTCAAACTTAACGGTGCACGTTTTTTTGATTTCTTCCTTTGAGGTTGCTTTTTCTTGTCCTGGCTGAATTTTGCCCTCCAATATTCCCTTAGAAAACCAATCTGCCCTTAGAATAAAACAACAAAATTGAAACTAAAACAAAATCAATAAGAGCAAAACAAAATGAAACGAAGAAGCCTACAACACGAGGGGTTCCCAAGTGGTCACCCAGCGAAGTACTAACCTCGCCCGACAGGGCTTGACTTCGGTGATCGGACGAGAACCGGTTTTTTTCCCTGTGGTGTGGTCGTAGACGTAAAGCGTAAGAAAAAGTTGAGGCATTTCAAGTGACAAAAAAACAAAGAGTGCATGCTACTGCTGCAATGTGGCCTTTAAAACGCGCAATTAACGTCTCGTTGTTGCGCTTCGAGTTACTTGATGTCACAGGCGGTTGATTTGATGTCACAAATGAAATTCGAACCTTGTCGCGCGCTAAAGAACAAAGGTTGCGTTCGCTGATGGCTCGTGTCAAACTTAACGGTGCACGTTTTTTGATTTCTTCCTTTGAGGTTGCTTTTTCTTGTCCTGGCTGAATTTTGCCCTCCAATATTCCCTTAGAAAACCAATCTGCCCTTAGAATAAAACAACAAAATTGAAACTAAAACAAAATCAATAAGAGCAAAAGAAAATGAAACGAAGAAGCCTACAACACGAGGGGTTCCCAAGTGGTCACCCAGCGAAGTACTAACCTCGCCCGACAGGGCTTGACTTCGGTGATCGGACGAGAACCGGTTTTTTTCCCTGTGGTGTGGTCGTAGACGTAAAGCGTAAGAAAAAGTTGAGGCATTTCAAGTGACAAAAAAACAAAGAATGCATGCTACTGCTGCAATGTGGCCTTTAAAACGCGCAATTAACGTCTCGTTGTTGCGCTTCGAGTTACTTGATGTCACAGGCGGTTGATTTGATGTCACAAATGAAATTCGAACCTTGTCGCGCGCTAAAGAACAAAGGTTGCGTTCGCTGATGGCTCGTGTCAAACTTAACGGTGCACGTTTTTTTGATTTCTTCCTTTGAGGTTGCTTTTTCTTGTCCTGGCTGAATTTTGCCCTCCAATATTCCCTTAGAAAACCAATCTGCCCTTAGAATAAAACAACAAAATTGAAACTAAAACAAAATCAATAAGAGCAAAAGAAAATGAAACGAAGAAGCCTACAACACGAGGGGTTCCCAAGTGGTCACCCAGCGAAGTACTAACCTCGCCCGACAGGGCTTGACTTCGGTGATCGGACGAGAACCGGTTTTTTTTTTTGTCTAAAAAGGCTCACGGAGAGCTGTTTTTATTTACATTTTAAAAAGAAAGTGTTACTTTAAGTTACTATTCACTAGCAAGCTTAACAGCTACTTTTTTGCGGTATATCTTTGCCTACGTTGTGCTAATATTCTATTGACTACGTTAGAAAGTAAATGCTAAACTTTTGTTCTCTACTTTTGCGAAGGCCTCCCCTATGCACCAGTCATAAGGGAAGTAGAACTGAGAGTGCTTAGATACATATAACTTGAATTGGGAACGTAAATGCGACTTAATTACAGCTGCAAAGATAGCTTCTGGTGGTAGAGTAGTATTGTGAACCCTGTGATACACAGCAGACTTATGGATGGCGTAACGAGCTATCGTAAGAGTCCAGTTAATCAAATCTGCATTCCGTTTACCAAAGGAATCATCCGCTCTTGGAATCTTGCCCAATAATTTTAGCCCTGTAGTAAGTGGTAGATTGTTGTTTGAAATCTTGTCAACGAAAGTCTGTACGTGGTTCCAGAAATTATCAATGGTGGGACACTCAATAATAGAGTGCTCAACTGTGTCTGTTGCCCCACATCGGTGACAATCGGCTGTGTCGTAAACACCCATCCTGTTTAGCGATAAAGCTGTAGGTAATACTCTGTGCGCTATTTTCCAATTGACGTCACCCTGCTTGTTGGTAATTAAAGGTGAATATAATGTTCGCCACAGTTTCGCATTAAATGCCGGTTCCGGCTGTAGCGTTTGTTTCCAGTAGTCAACTGCGGGTACAACTGGCTTTTGAGTTTGGTGTAACTGGGCATAAAAATTTCGAATTTTGCATTGCAAAATACTCCTAGGGGGTTGCCCAGGGTTTGGATTATTGATATCAAAACATGGTTGAAGAGTGGAAGGTTCTCGCGATTGGTCAGTACAGATGATTCGAGCCCATTTCTGGGGGATAGCAGACTGGATTTCGTTTAGCTCGCGCGCAGTTCTTGAGAGAGTGCGAGTATCGTTGTCTCCTGTTAGAATCTCGTGGATGGCACGCGTGGGCAGATAGCCTGGGACGGCTTCGTAGCAGATGTCTTTTACCCGAGAAATGCCTGCAGCCACCCAATCCGCGTGAAAGAGTGACTTGTCATGGACAGTTATCAGTTTGTTAAGGAAAAGCGGCTCATTAAGTATGTCCACAAGCGTTTCGGGGATATGCGTGCGCGTTCGATGCTGTTTATGCTTGTGCCAGGCAATCAGTAACTCCTTATGGAAAGTCGGAATGTCACGGTCAATGCGCTGCGGTGAGTAATCAAGTGCAAGGACTAGTTTGCCAAGGCGCATTTTTGAAACACGTAGAAAGTAAGCGGTGCAATATTTCCAATGTGCATCCTCACCCGATAAGAACCTCTTTAGCGTGTTCAATCTAAAAGCTTGGATTTTTGTCTCGAGCCGAGGAATGTTGAAACCGCCTTCTTTAAGTGGAAGGGCTAGTATGTCCCTGTTTACGAGAGGATGCTTGTTGTTCCAAAAGAAACTGTATATGGCCTGCTCTATCTGCGAAACTGCCCAAGAAGGCATGGATAGCGACGTAGCATTATACCACAGAGTTGAGGTTAGAAGACCATTTATTACGAGGGCTTTGCCCTTGAAGCTCAATTCTCTGTGACGCCATGCAGCAATGATGTTATTAATCTTCTGAATCTTCGAGCTCCAGTTCATTTGAGTGCAATCAACGTTCCCAAAAAATTGGCCAAGGATTTTCTCTGGAATAAAGTCGTTGAACCAGTCAAAACCGTACAATTGATCTCTGCGATGAGCAAAGGCTCCGCACCAAAGCCCCTTGCATTTGCTCTTGTTAATTTTCGCTCCGGAAGCGCGCTCGTAAAGCTCAAAGATGTTAAAAGTTTCAGTAATGGATTGCTCATCGATTAGCAGTAATGTTGTGTCATCAGCAAACTGAGATAATTTTACTTCAGATTGTGAATCGGGTGGTCGCAGTCCGTGTATTCTTGGGTTAGACCATATGTTAATGGCCGTCGTTTCTGCAGTCAACACATACAGGGGCATCGATAAAGGACAGCCCTGCCTCAGCCCTCTCTCCAAGTTGATAAACGCCGTAAGCCAGCCATTCGTTTTAACGGAACTGGAAACCGAGTTATAAATAACTTTGATCCACTGAATGAAGTTCGGCCCAAAGCCAAAGCGTTCCAAAATCTTGAATAAGAAATCGTGCGAAACTCTATCAAAAGCCTTTAATTGATCAACGCTTATTAAGGCAAGTGGAATGTTATTGACATTTGCATACGTGATTGCATCGTGCAAGAGACGCGCATTGTCATTGATAGTTCGCCCTTTAATCGAGGCAGTCTGATCCGTATGTATGATGAGGGGTAATACTTGTTGGAGTCTATTTGCAAGTGCTTTCGTTAGTATTTTGTAATCCGTCGTGAGTAGCGTGATCGGTCTCCAATTTTTGAGCTGCGTTCGGTCCCCTTTCTTAAATAAAAGGGAAATGACACCTCGCCGCTGTGTGACCGCGAGATGGCCTGTTTGGAAAGCGTAATTATAGACACGTGTCAATTTATCACCTAACAAGGGCCAGAACTGCTTGTAAAAGTTTGTTGTCAAACCGTCAATACCAGGTGACTTGTCATTTTCCATTGCAGTCAAGGCTTTTCGTAATTCCACTTCAGTTATTCTACCTTCACAGGATTCACGCGCGTCATCAGGTAACCTTGGAATATTGCCGCTAAGAAAACGGTCTTGTGCATCCTCGTCGGAAGGTTGCGCCGAATAGAGCGATTTATAAAAAGCGTGAGTTTCAGAAAGCAGATCTTGTGTCTCGGTAACAGTGTCTAGATTATCTTTGGTCAAAATGCGTATCGTTTGATCTGCTCGTCGCCTTTTCACGTGAATAAAAGTAACGGGTGCTTTTTTCGCCTTCTTCCATGAACTGTGCTTTTGCGCGGATTTTAGTAGCCTCCAGTTCCTTAAGATCTAACT
Source organism: Siderastrea radians (assembly GCA_964017195.1). NCBI lineage: Eukaryota > Metazoa > Cnidaria > Anthozoa > Scleractinia > Rhizangiidae > Siderastrea > Siderastrea radians. The sequence goes on along the minus strand of OZ024899.1, from coordinate 28,889,238 downwards.
GTTTCAGATTCTCCTTCGCAAGGAGATATTTTTCAATGTCCTGGGTCGTGCCATTTTTAGCCCGCTCTTGCAGTCGTTCCACTCTACTCTCTAGAAGAAAGCGTTCGTGTCGTTGAAGTTTGCCTCTGATTTTTGCACGCCTGATGGCTATGCTTTTAAAATTCTGCTTTGCCTTATCCCACCATTTAAGGGGGTCTGAAAAATCGTCAAACTTTTGCTGCCAACCGGCCCAAAACTGTTCAATTTCCGCTTGAAAAAGCACGTCTGAAAGGAGTTCATTGTTAAAGTGCCAATAGCCTGATCCACGCTGAATCTTGTCAAAATCCAAAGTTAAGCTGATACAATCATGGTCGGAGTGCGCGTAAGGCTTAATGTCAGCAACAGTAACAAATTGATTAATTATTCGACTAGTAAGAAAACGGTCGATGCGTGTACGAATAAAAGAATTATCCGCCGGGTTTCGGCCAGTCCACGTGAAATTGCGTACATCCTTGTGACGATCCCTCCAAATATCAACTAAATCATATCGCGCACAAATTGCATTCAAGAAAGCACTTGCACTTTGTCGCGCATTAGGGTTTCCTCCGAGCTTATCTAGTCGCGCATCCATAATACAATTAAAATCCCCTCCAATTACGTTTTCGTGTTCATAAGAGAGAAATTGATCCAAATTAGCAAAGAAAGTTCGTCGCTGAGTATCCGTTGAAGGTGCATAAATATTAACAATGTTCAACGTGCGTTCATCAATATCTAATAAAATTCCCAAAATACGCCCCTCATCATCGCGTTGCACTTGCTTGACATTGTACTCAAGGCGAGAATGAGTTAGAATGGCAACACCTCGCGCCGAGTTAGTCCCATGAGTAAAATACACTTCACCATCCCACTCGCGTTTGATTTGCATTTCCAGATCAGTAGTCCAGTGCGTTTCTTGCAAAAAAATGATATCAAACTTGTTCCGGTTGAAAAACAAAAACGCCGATTTCCGTCGGTCAAGGGAACGGAGTCCCTGACCATTTACACTTGCCAGGATAACCATTGATATGATTGATGAAAGTAATAGTGAGCGTACAACGTCCATGATACGTTTTGAACTAAAAGTAAACATTATGAAAGACTTTCACTAGTCGATGATCCAACAATTTTTTCGCGTTGTCTTGCACTGTTCAAGTTCGGGACTGGGTTAATACGTTGCCGACGACTCGGCGTTTTTGCATCTGAGTCCGAGTCTGCTGAGTGTTGACGCTTACATCCTTTGTGATCCGTTTCCATTTCTTCGGGGTTCTCGTGTTTATGCTCTTCAGGTTCTTTACGGTCAGATTTATTCTCCTCATCACTGATAGGCGTATTATTCACATTTTCAGGAACATCAGCTGGCATTGAAGATTCTGGCTCTGTAATATTCTCATTTTCCTCTTGATCCTCTTCAAATCGAGCATTTATTTGTTCGCACACGTAGGACATATGCCCTCTCTCCTTACAGATTCTACATTCAACTTCAGGACATCTTTTCCGAGTGTGACCCATTTCATGACACTGACTACATACCGGCTGCTGATTGTTATGAATGATCCTGCACCATTCTCCTTGAATCCGTAAAGAATACGGTATAGACTTTTTACCGAGCAATACTTTGACCAGGCGATTGCCGTTTTGTAGCCCCGCTAACTCGTGATCGGCTTTATATTTGAGGCGAATCACTTCGCCTTTGATTTCGCCGTATTTACTTAAAACTTCTTTGACATCTTGGTCCTCAATGTAGGAACGTAAACCGATGATGCTGACATTTGTGTATTGGGCGTTCGGCGGGTGACAGTTGATGTGAGCTTCGCCGACATCAAATCCTTCTTCGATCAAAAATTCCGCATCGGCGCCGGTTTCGAGCTCCAACAGAAACTCTCCGCTGCCGAGATCTTGAAAAACAATAATACCAGATTCGATTTCTTCCTCAATCGCAGCCTTCAGCTCTCTCAGGCTCAGCAAATATGGTATCTTGAAGGTAACGCTTCGACCTTTCCGGCCAGCCATATTGGCTTCCCGGAAAGCGAGATCCCTCTTGTCGCAGAACTTCTGATCCAATAGGTTTTCGACCAAAATAGATCACAAAACTACAGATTCAAACACTAGCTAACTGACAGAAACTAATTATCGCTCTCGATGCCTTCAACTAACACAGGATTCAAACCGATTATCACAACGGACGAGAACCGGTTTTTTTCCCTGTGGTGTGGTCGTAGACGTAAAGCGTAAGAAAAAGTTGAGGCATTTCAAGTGACAAAAAAACAAAGAATGCATGCTACTGCTGCAATGTGGCCTTTAAAACGCGCAATTAACGTCTCGTTGTTGCGCTTCGAGTTACTTGATGTCACAGGCGGTTGATTTGATGTCACAAATGAAATTCGAACCTTGTCGCGCGCTAAAGAACAAAGGTTGCGTTCGCTGATGGCTCGTGTCAAACTTAACGGTGCACGTTTTTTGATTTCTTCCTTTGAAGTTGCTTTTTCTTGTCCTGGCTGAATTTTGCCCTCCAATATTCCCTTAGAAAACCAATCTGCCCTTAGAATAAAACAACAAAATTGAAACTAAAACAAAATCAATAAGAGCAAAAGAAAATGAAACGAAGAAGCCTACAACACGAGGGGTTCCCAAGTGGTCACCCAGCGAAGTACTAACCTCGCCCGACAGGGCTTGACTTCGGTGATCGGACGAGAACCGGTTTTTTTCCCTGTGGTGTGGTCGTAGACGTAAAGCGTAAGAAAAAGTTGAGGCATTTCAAGTGACAAAAAAACAAAGAATGCATGCTACTGCTGCAATGTGGCCTTTAAAACGCGCAATTAACGTCTCGTAGTAGTTATAGAATTGAGAGTTTCAGCGCATTTTGTGGAATTTACGTCAATTTCATACATTTTAGTACTTCAGTCAAACATCCGCCAAAATTTAACAGAAAAATCCCCAGTCAAATTCCACAAAATAGAGTTGGGGGTACCAGCGCATTTTGTGGAATTTACGTCAATTTCATACATTTTAGTACTTTTGAAAAATCCCGACCCCCATTTTCAAAACCAGCCACCAAAATCTTCAGCAAAATATACCCACAAATTTTCCGACCCCCTTTTTGAAAAAAACCAGCTACCAAAATTTTACCCACAATTTCATATAAAATTTTATATGAAATTTTCAAAGTTTTGAGTGACCGTACGCATAACTTGTCAATCCGTTTTCATGAATATATCTTTTATCGTCGAAGCAGCTGAGTGATGTTTTATTCACCAAGTAGCTACCAATTTGATGTTTTTCACTTTTCCGAGGAAATGAGTCATTAAGTTTTTATAACGCGTTAAACAGTTCTTTTGTCTTGAAAACCACAGCTGTGAATTCAAGCGTATCTAGTGAAATATTCACATACACACTTGCTTTAATGCGACCCATCCATTGAAGTTGGTATGGCCCCTTTTTCTCGGAAAACAGGAAGTTTATGATGTAATACTATAGGGACTTTCCCGAGGAAATGAGTCATTAAGTTTTTCAATTGTCTGTCTAGCGCGTTAGACAGTTTTTTGTCTTGAAAACAAAAAAGACTATGATCTCATATGTTAGGGGCTTTCCCGCGGATATTAACTAATCACATGCTGGCAGATGCATCTTCCGCTTCTTTGTTCTTAGAATATGAATACAGACGCTTTCAATTGACTGTCTAACGCATTAGACAGTTTTTGGGAGACTCTATTTTAGTTACTTTGATGTATCTCGTACACATTAATTGACAATTTAAAGTTATATATGCTTGCAGCACTTGTGATTTTGCCACCAACTATTGTTCCTATAGCTACCAATATTACACGTAAGAGTATTCCATTAATAATAAGAATTCTTCTCCTGATGGAAGTAAAGTATTCATTTCCACAATTATATAACTAAGCGACACATCTAAATTGATATTCATTTTTTGTAATTGACTTGAATTATTTGAAGAGAACAATTGAGTTGAATAATTTGAATTTAGAGTGTGTTTTTTAATTTTCAAATTAACAAGTGGATATTTATTTTTGCGTTTGAGATAGAAAACTGTTATATTCATTATTTGAACATCATTTAAAAAGAGTATTTTATCCAAACCATTTAATAAAAATGCGTATCCATTTTTCGTATTTAAATACCCGTTTATGTAATGAATTGAACCACTCAAATGATGACCGTTTAAAGATAAATCTGTTTCCATCACCATCTTACCATTCTCAATAGCAAAAGCGGTGTCATAGACACTTGGGTCAACGTTTGAAATTGTTTCTTTTACACCATAAACAATAAGATGTCCAATTGTTAAAAGTGATGGAAAAGTAACTGTACCGTTTAGATTGAGATAAATAAATTGTGGAGGTGAGCTACCCCATCGGTGAAAATTGACAACTGTTTTGGTATAGTTTCCGAATGTTTTTGTTGCATAATTAGAAATTGAAATCGTAGTGCCTTGCACTGTCACACTCAACTCACTCATTTCCGGCGGAAACCATTCAACTACAAAAGTATAGTAACCGACTGGAAGTTTATAAAGGTTAAAACCGAGGCGTGATTGGTACTGGTTGGGTGAGCTTTTTTGAAACAGGAGTTTAAGTTGGTAAGCTTTTTTATTAATTTGATGTGGAGAATTGGGAAAATCAACAATACCCAAAACCTGGATATTTGATTCACTTGAAGATTCGTCGTCGTTTTCCATCAAGTATCTGAAGGCGTCTTTTTTTTGTCCTGAATTAATAATCTGAGATTCATGAATTTTTTGAGTGACAAGATTTCTCAAATCTGTTATTTCATTTTCCATTAACTCAACATTAACTGCGGATTTAGAATTTTTTGAATCGGTTTGTAAGTTAACAATTTTATTGTTATTTAAATTCAAGTCTCCCGACATACTTGTCGTGCCATCAAGTTTGAGATAATTTTTTTGTGAGTTAGTGATTTTCTGAGTGATATATTCTACAGTAGCAACGTCTTTTTGGTTTACTGGAAATTTAACATTGGTTATCGCATTATCTTTCATATCGATAGTAGTGTCCTTATCTAATTTTTTCACAAGTTGATTATCAACATATTTTTTATTTACTCCATGGTCTGCATTAACTGGGTCTTTGACATTTGTCACAAAATGGTTATTCATGTCTAAAGATTGTAGCATAGACCCACCTTCTTTTTTACTCAAGAATATATTTCGGGCCGTGTTATAAGAGATGGCTTTATTCGTGTTTCCATGAATTGGGTACGGCTGTGGTTGTAAAATTAGGTCTCCGTTCATAGTTGCTCCTGTCTTTTTCACAAACTGAGTTGTATCTGCACTTGGAATCTTAGATATTTCACTATCCAACTGACTTTTTGTAACCACATCATCATTATTGGTTCCTTTTTTTACATTCACCATTTTTTTATTCTGTATATCATAATCATTATTAGCATCTAATTTGAATCCAATACCCGGTAAACCTCGTAGACCTATTGAGTTCATTGAATTGGTTGAAGTTGATGCTCCGTTTTGATAACTCATTTATTAAATATTCATATTATTTTAGTAAAATTTTTTGCGTTGAATTTTCGTGGCTTATCAACATATAGAAAAGTATAAGGTTCATTAGTGGCCAAGAGATAGTCGTCTTTATTAACATTCAATTCTTGACATATCCTATTCTGTTCATTCTTGCTGGGAAAATCGAAAATGCAGTGATGCGAGCAGTTTAATCTTATGGTTTTATCTGTATTGTAAAAAGACTGAGACAGATAGATACAGCTGCAATTTTTATTTCTCGAGTTTGTGAAATAGTTTCGTATTTCTCTATCATTTTTTGCCCCGGTGTTCAAGTAATCGTCAAAAATGATCAATTTTTGGTTCCCATCGGCCATTTCATCCAGAGGAATTATGTCACCGTTGCTCGCTTCAATAAAATTATAACCATATTTTTTCGAAAGAGGCTCAAATTCTTTCAACAAATGCTGATACTTGTTTTGCTGTAAGTTTTTTGCGTACAGATGAATTTTATCATAAAATAATAGGGGTTTTTTAACCATATGAAGTAAAAGATTGGTTTTACCACTCCCACTCGGAGCGCAAATTAACATTCTGAAGCATCTATCGGGCATATAAGGATATAATTGGGTGAAATTACTATTTTCATCACCTTTTACATCATAGTTTGGTATTTCCATTTTATTAATTCACAATAGAATTTTTTCTCAATAATTTTACACAACACGATGTGCAACACGATGTGCAACACGATGTGCAACACGATGTGCAACACGATGTGCGAACTTTTTTGTATTCAATTGAATACAAAAAAAATATTTTTTTTTGTTTCATTGAAACAAAATGAGTCTCCTAAAGTGGAAAGAAATGGCTGAAAAAAGATCGAAAATAGGTCAAGTTGTTAATAATATCAGGGAAACGATAGAACAAAAGAAAATAACTGATATGATGAGTAATGTTGAAGCAGAGAAGCTTTTCAAACCTATAACATCCGGTTTGAAAGAGTTAAAACAACCTCAACCTATTAAAAGACGGTTTCAAAGGAAAAAAGCAGAGGTTCCCGATTATGGAATAGCTATTGATGATGAAGTGCCTGATTATGGATTGGAAGATCTATTTGGTGATCAAGTTTTACCACAAAGTGACAAACAACTTGTTCCAAAACCCCCCTCTTATGATGATGTTCTAAAAGATTTGGAAACGGGGGAAAAGAAAATATATATCAATCCTGAGTATATGCAAGAACTTGAAGACCCACCAGAATATGAAGAAGATGAAGTTCCAGATTATGAGATTTTTGAAGAAGATAGAATAAACGAGACTTTAGATAAACTTGGATTGACTAACTATGATGACATTGAAGTGCAACTGAAAAGAGCTGATATGACAGAAAAAACAAGACGTTCTTTCTTGTCAAAGAAAATAGAAAATGCAATAACAAAAAGACAACAACTTCCAGGGTATAAAACACAAATTACCAAGCAGTTGAATAAAGGTTTGATAAGCCCATCTGAGGCACAATTAAGAAGAAAGGTTATCGACGACGCTCGAAAAGTTCTCAATGATTATATCAATTTTAACAAAAATAAGTTGAAAATTTTCAAAGGTTCCGGTCTCAAAGGAAAGAAAACAAAACGAGGTGGAAATGCGACCGCTGTTTTCATCAATCCCGCAGAAGCTCTTAAAAAATTGGAATTAATAGTCGCTTCGATTGGTGCTGGAAACAATAGCATTGAACTCAGAAACACTGGTGTCGGCATTCTCGATATTTTGTTGAGAAATTACATAATTAGTAAAGATAAATACAACAAAATTTACAAAAACTTTTTTTCCGTTTAAAATAAATGAACACAACAATAGTTTTATCTTCTCACGATGTAAGGAAGAAACAAAAAAGAAACAAACCGAGTGATTTTACAATAAGATATCAACAACCAATAATACTTGATACAAACAAAGAATATGAACTCGGTTTAAGTAGTATTATATCCATGTCTTTCACATGGTCTAATATCACATCAAATTTGAATAACCAAAAAATAAAATACTCTTCAGATGGTGGAAAAACTTGGAAAGATTTAATCTTCCCACCGGGTATATGGAATTATACGGGTTTGAATGATTATTTCAAGGAACAAACAAAAATAACAACTTCAGACTCAACCACATATCCAATTACATTAAAATTTAATGAAATAACTTTAAGAACAAGAATAACTTTAGCAACAAACTATCAACTGGACCTAACAACATCGAATTTTGGCGATCTAATTGGTTTTAACAAACAAATTTTAACCAGTTCAAGTGATGGTGACTACTTACCAAATCTCAGCCAAGATAGAGAAATTTTGAATATACATTGTAATCTCATTACAGGGAGTCTTGTTGATGAACATGAAACGGATATTATTTACACATTCGGAACAAATGATTTAGTCCCTTCTTATACTTTTACTAAAGATCCTTTAAGAATCCGATTTTATCCAGTGAATAAGTATTACATCGACACACTACGGATATACATTACTGATGGAAAAAGACGAATTATTGATTTAAACGACGCTGATACATCATTTGCTCTGGTTTTGAGAGAGAAAAAAATAAAAAAATAAAATGTAATTATAAATGAAGTTGAAGTTGAAAGGATACAAGCGAATTTATCATCCAAGTTTTGGAAAATTTGTTTATAAACATAAAGGATCAGGTTTAATTGTCGATAATATTTTCAAACCAATGAAAATGATTGTGGATAAAGTTTTAAAACCTGTTGCAAAAAAAGCTTTGAAATCGGGGATAGAAAGTGCTGGTGATAAACTGGGTAAAAAAGTTGTTGAAAAATCAGGTCATCTTTTAATTAAAGAACTTCATAAAAAAGGGAAAAAATCTAATCCCCGAAAAGAAGTTTCAAAAGCAACAAACAAACAAAAAGAAGAAGATTACAACGTGATATTGAATAGATTGATTTCTGGAGAGGGGTATAAAAAAAAAATAAAAAAAGTTTTAAGCATATAATAAAAGATGAGTTTCAGAACAAGTGATAAACTGGAGAGATATGAAAAGGTTAGATTCTCCCCTCGCAATTTAATTGAAGAACCTAGAAACAACGGCTCTCAGAAAAAAACATCATATAAATTTGCAATACCCGATAGATCTGATTTTTATGATTTTTTCAAAGGATATTTCGAAGTGACTGTAGAACTTCAAAAGAAAGCTGATGGATCCGGTTATGCAGCCGCCGATCGAATTACGATAATTAATGGGTCACATTCCCTCATTAAAAACATGACTATCAGATCAGCTGGTAAAGTAGTATATGTTACTGAAAACATTCATAGAATTACAAATGTTAAAAATTTGTTGGAGTATAGTGATGATTTTAGTAGGTCAGTGGCGAAAAAAAGTTTTTGGTATCTTGACACGGAAAATTCAACAGCAAATACGAATTCAGGTTTTGAAGCAAGGCGAATTTTAACTCAAGCAAACCAGAATAATGGAGGGGGTGGCGCTAAAAGCATAAATACGATCATTCCATTGAATAGATATACTTTCTTTGAGGAATTGGAAGATAAAATGCTTCCCCCCATGCAACTCGAGTTCGAAATTGATTTAAATGATGATGATGAATTGATTCACATGGCAAATGGAACAGACCCTGGGCGGGTGGTTGTAAAGAAATTTTATCTTTGGGTTCCAAAAATGATTCCAAAAAATAGTGAATATAGTGAATATGTGAAAGATTTTCTAAAACCAGTCAAATGGACGTACATGAAAGATGTGTATGTTCAAAGTGCTGTAACAAGGACAGTTAAAAACACGTTTCAAATTAGTCCAGCTATTGTTAATGCCAAGCACGTATTCTTCTATCTACAGAGAAATGATGGTCCCAACAATGCGGAATCTGAAAGAACTCCTTATATTTTTGATACTTTCAAGCTGAACGCAGGTGATAACAATAGCTCTCTTGCGTTATGCCGTTTGAAGTATGGAGCAAATACTTTTTATCCTGAAATAGAGTATGATGCCAATTCAAAAATGATTATTTTTGACGATCTAATGTCTTATGCTTTTCGAGACAATGATATGGACACAGGAACGCAGCTGAATCCACATAATTTTTCATCCATTTACGGTCTTGTTTATTTCAATTTAACCTACCAAAAAGAGGCTCTTACTCGAGATCCTAAAGAACTGGTTCTGAACTACAGATTGAATGTTGCACCAGCAGCTGATGTGGTAGCTCATGCTATTGTATTTTACGAAGATGAGTTCATTGTCAATAAGGTTGGAAATGAACTCATGATTGCTTGATTTAAAAAAAAATTTGTAAATTTATTTTATTTCGTTTAAATAAAATAAATGGAATTGGAACTATATGAAATAAATGTTACACTTTCAAAGGATCAAAAACAAAAAATTCGTAATGCTTTCATCAACCGTAAAGATATCAGATTGAAATTATCAAAAGATGCCCTCAGAGGAAGTCATACTCTTCTTGTTCCTACACAGTCATTTAGAGGGTTGGATGATGCCCCCAATGGAATTAGTGCTTCTATTGGTGAACAAACTTTTGAAGAAATGCAAGAAGAAATTTGGAAGGAATTAAAAATTTATGAAAAAATGAATGATGAACTTCGGGAAGAATTAAAAAATTATAAAGGTAAAAAGTTTAAAATATTAAAAAGTCTCAGAGATAAAAATTTATCATATGAAATGTTGGAATGTGAACTTTATCACGTAATGTGGGAATATTATGGTCTTTTTTTTATTGCGGGAATTGATAGATCAATGGGAAAAGGAATAGAATTTAATTTGAATTATTCATTGGTAAATGATTTAGCAGAAGATTTTGTAAAAGATAATATAAAAAAACTATTTTGAAAATAAAAAATGGATAAAGAACTTATTAAAATAAATGTTACACTTTCAAATGATCAAAAAGAAAAAATTCATAATGCTTTCATAAATCATAGAGATATAAGACTGAGATTATCAAGAAAAAATAATCTCAGAGGATGTGATACTCTTATTGTTCCTCCAAAGTTATTCAAAAAACTGAATAATGCCTCTAATGGAATGGAATTTCATTTGAAATATTCATTATATGATACCTTAACTCTATCAAATAAAATTTCAGTTTTCAGAAATATAGTAAATATCAGCGAAAATTTGTAAATTTATTTTATTTCGTTAAATAAAATAAATATGCCTACTCAATTATATGAAATTAATGTATCACTAACTGATTTTCAGAAAAAGAAACTCAGTGAAGCTTATCATAAACGTGAAACAATTACTCTGAGGCTGAAAAGTAATGCCCTAAAAGGAAATGATACCCTTCTTGTTCCTTCAAATGTTGTAAAAAGGTTGGAAAAAAGTCGCAATTTGAATAAAGGAATGGAAATAAAATTAGCTAAAACCAACATTCGAAAACAAGTGGGGGGTTCACTTTTAACTTCAATATTATCACTCGCTCGAACTTTTGGACCAACTTTAGCAAAAACAGTGGGGTTATCAGCTCTCGCGGGAGCCGCTTCTGAAGGAGCATCTCAAATTGTTAAAAAGATATCTGGAAAAGGTTCACAGACAGGTGGTTTCATGGTTCCTTTTGCTCAAATACATCAACTAATCGAACATAAACATCATTTGAACAACAAACAGAAAAAGGATGTTTTGAATGCTTTAAACACTGGTTCTGGTGTTCATTTAAAACCAACACAAAAACAAAGTGGTGGTTTTCTTGGTACACTTCTTGCTTCAATTGGTGTTCCACTCGCCCTTGAGGCTTTCAAAAAGATGGTGAGTGGTTCAGGAGGGGTTCCCCGAATTGGAAAAGCCCCCGATCCCTTGACGAAAGGTGGAGCCGCTCCAAGAATGGGTAGATATCAACCAATACCCCCATTTTATGGAACATGGGAACAAATGGGTGAAGGGAAGAAAAAAAAAAAAATTGGGGAACGGTTTACTCCTTGGGAAAAACAGTCCATTCAATGGGATTCCGCTGTTGGGAGCAATACTTTAAAATTCCACAAAAGAATTCCGATGAGCAATTATGATTTAATGAAATGGTGTGAATATCTTGGAATTCCAATTGATATGGGTGGAGTTTTGTCAAGAGATCAAACTGTCCCACACAATCATAAAATGGCTTTTTTCATTTACAATCTTGAGCCGTCGTATATGAGTGGGAGTCATTGGGTTGCAACATTTGTGAAGGACGGTGTAATAAATTATTTCGATAGTTTTGGGTTGCCTCCTTTTCAGGAAATTAAAAATCACGCGGATAAAAATAATCTCACTTTAATTCACCAAAATGATCAGATACAAAATTTGGGTACAACCACTTGTGGATATTTTTGTTTATACTTTTTGAATGAAATGAATAAGGGGAATACATATTTCAAACTTCTACAACCCTTTGATATTAATGATACGATGAAAAATGAGAAAATCATTGAAAAATATTTTAAAAATCCTGCTATATTGTAAATGAAAACATATTGTGTAAAACAAAAAAAAGAAACTGAATGCGTTGAACCTTCGGGTTATAAACGTGCAAAAAACGGCCGACTCATATTTTTTTGTACATGTGCAGAATGTGGTATAACTAAAACTAGATTCGTCAAAGAAATGGGAAACTAATTAGCCCGTCCAATGGGGCGGGCATTTTGGATACAGTGGCATCCACAGGAACTGATATGTTAATTCATCATGGTATTCCGTGGCTTGGAAAAAAAGCAGTTGAAATGGGTCGATACTATGGATCGGAAGCCTTGAGAAATCCCAAATTGCAGAAAAAGGCTATTGATTATGCTTTGGATAAGTTGAATCCAATGATTCAAAATGTTGGAAGTCAGGCTCTTGATCAATTGTCCACCAAAATCAGACCAGATAAAAAGTATAAAACGGACAGAAAGGATTTGGACGGTGGAAGTTTAGATATACATAAAGCCATTGGAAAACTCCCTAAACCAAAAGGTGGCTGGACTCTTCCAGGACACAAATATACAGGCCCCTACAACGATCTTGAAAATCAGGTTAAATGGGATGAAAAAACAGGGGAAATACTTGAGATATACGATGAACCGACCGGTAAGACTGATGCTATAGCGATGCAACACGATGTCGATTATTCAGTTTGCAAAGATGATAAAAAATGCAAGAACAAAGCCGACAGGAAAATGGTCAAATCGTTGGATTCTGTTCCTTATAATGAGAGACAATGGGGTCATTGGATGGCGCGAAATATGATCAATACAAAGCAAAAACTTGGTCTTGGTTTAAACGGAAAAGGCCGCCGAGTGAAGAAAACTGGCAAGAAAAATTAGCTGATGAGCTTCATAAACCGATAAAGCGTAACTTCACCCGGCGGCGGGTAATTGTAAACCATATTGACGAGACATGGTGTTCAGATATCGTTGAGATGCAAAAATTTAGTCGATGGAATAAGGGTTATAGATATCTTCTCATGGTACTCGATGTGTTTAGTAAATACGGTTGGATCATTCCTTTGAAGGATAAAAAAGGTGAAACCGTTGCCCAAGCATTCAAAACCATTTTAAAAGAAGGTAGAAAACCGGAATATCTTTGGACAGACAAAGGAAAAGAGTATTATAACAAACATGTTAAGGAACTACTGGATAAGAATAAAATAACCTTATACTCAACTGAGAACGAGGAAAAGTCGTCAGTTTGTGAAAGATGGAACCGTACAATCAAAACCAAGATGTGGAAGCAGTTTACTGTTCAAGGTAATACACAGTATCTTGAAATATTACCCAAATTAGTGAAACAGTATAACAATACCAGACATTCAAGCATAAAGATGACGCCCATGGAAGCAAGCAAAAAGAAAAATGAAGGAGTTGTTTACTTTAACCTTTTCGGTGATATGGAAACATCAAGACAAAAACCAAAGTTCAAAGTTGGTGATAAGGTCAGAATATCTAAGTACAAACGTCCTATCTTTGACAAAGGATACACAGCCAATTGGTCAGAAGAAGTTTTTACAGTCGACAAGATACAATACACCAAACCGATTACTTACAGACTCAAAGATCTCAGTGGTGAGGAAATATCAGGTTCTTTTTATGAACAGGAGATGCAGAAGGCTGTTCAAGACGTTTACCGTATTGAGAAAGTTATTCGACGAGACGCTCGAAAAGGTAAAGCTTTGGTGAAGTGGAGCGGTTACCCAGAAAAATTTAATTCCTGGGTTGATATTAATGATTTGATGTAAAAATGAATTTAAAAAAATCTTAACTATAAGAAAGAAAAGATGACAAAATTTTTAACTCTTGCAGAAATGCGAAAAATGGCTGTTGGAAAAAATATTAAATTTGCAGGTAAACTCTCCAAAGAAGAGCTTGGAAAAAGGTTGAATCTTGATGAAAAATTATATAAAAAACCAAGTAGCGCAAAGGAGGTGTTGATTACTAATTTTGATACAAAAGTTGTTACAAAATGTAAAAGCATTTATCAGTGTTCAAAAGTGTTAGGTAAAAGGTATGGTTCGATTCATTATTTCGTAAATTGTGGAAATGCGTTTGTGGATAAGGATGGAAATAAGGTTAGATTGTCTTTTGCTTAAACTTTTTTCATTTCATAAAAATTGAAATGAAAAAATAATTTAAAAAAAACTTTTATATAAGAAAGTAATGGATTCACAAAAAAATTATTCGCTTTTGAGAAAAGCGTTTGGTGAAATTTCAAATAAATTTGGTAAACCTCTCGTAAAACCCCCAAGCTTGTCTGAAAAAATAAAAGTTCCCATTTTGAAACCAACATTTATTACAACAACACTTAAAAAGTTACCCAATATTATACGAAAAACGACCCAAAAAGTCGTTAATTGGTTAAAGTGGTCGAAAAATGCTGATAAAGTGTTTGAAAAACCAATTGAAGAACCAACTGAAGTGATTGAACCACAAACCGAAGCGACTTTTGCGCAGAAAGAAAAGGCCTTGCGAGGGTTTACAAGATCATATGAAATTAGCCTCATTAACAGGCAAGATCCATTAATTCAACTTCAGAACACCCGTTTATTGATTAAGAACAATTTATTGAAGGTTCTGAAAGAGATGAAAGGTCTCAAATTCAATGAAGTGTTGAAAATTACGTTTGAAAAACAGAAAGGAAATGAGTTGATTGAAGAAAAACCTTATTTCAATACAAAGAAACTAACATTAACAAATGAGGTAGAGATCACAAACTTTTTGGAAACAACACAACAAGAGATTGTAAATAAGATTGAGCGATGGATTTCAAAAGGATCAGCATGGATTATTAAATCGGTTGATGGTCATTTCATTAATGTTGCAAAGTACAGGCCACTCAAGGGTTCTACATATATTCCATTACCCGAAGAGCTGCGTCACCCAGCTAAAGGAATTATAAACATAAAAAATAATGATGATGAATGTTTTCGTTGGTGCCATATTCGACACCTCTTACCACAAAACAAAGATCCACAGAGAATAAAAAAGTGTGATAAAAAATATGTAGAAAAATTAGATTACTCAGGAATTGAGTTTCCAGTTTCTGTAAAGCAATACAACAAAATAGAGAAACAGAATAATATTCGTGTAAATGTCTTCGGTTATGAGAAAAAGCAAAAGTATCCGATTTACCTTTCAAAAGAAAAGTTCAACTGTTGTTTGAATCTGCTATTAATAACCGAAGGAGAAAAGAAACATTATTGTTTATTAAAAAATTTCAATAAATTTATGCATAATCAAACAAATCACAATGGAAGAAAGCATTTCTGTATGTACTGTCTTCAAGGTTTTAGCTCTGAAAGGGTATTAATTAATCACAAAGTTGATTGTATTGAAATTAATGGGAAACAATCCATTAAAATGCCCGCACCTGGATCGACAATTACATTCAAAAATTATCGTAAACAGTTGCCGGCCCCTTTTGTAATTTATGCTGATTTTGAGGCCATTACCGAAAAAGTTTCACAAAAAAAATCCCACACCGAACAATATCAAAAACATACAGCTTGTGGATATGGTTATAAAGTTGTTTGCTGTTATGACGATAAATTTTCAAAGCCCACTAAAATTTACAGAGGAGAAATGACCATTCATAAGTTTATAAAAGATATGTTGGATGAAGTTAAATACTGTAAAAAGATTGCAAAAGACCATTTCACAAAACCTATCGAAATGACAAACGAGGATAAGGAAAGTTTTCGATTAGCAAAAGAATGCCACATTTGTAAAATACCATATGGTGCAAATGATAATTTCAATAACATAGTAAGAGATCACTGTCATGTTACCGGTAAATATAGAGGCTCTGCGCATGAGTTTTGTAATCTAAATTTCCAATTGACTGATAAAATACCTGTGGTGTTTCACAATCTCAAGGGGTATGACAGTCACTTTATAATGCAAGAAATTGGTAATATTATGAAAGAGCATGCGCATGTTGATTCAAAAGGAAATAAACGTGAGATGAGGATAAATGTCATTCCCTGTAACATGGAGAAATACTTAGCCTTCATGTTGGGCCGATACCTTTTGTTCATCGACAGCTTTCAATTCATGAGCTCGTCATTGAGTAATTTGGTGAATAATCTTCCGGCCGAAGCGTTCAAATATATGGGGCAAGTATTTCAAGGTGAACAATTGAGTTTGATGAAAAAGAAAGGTGTTTATCCTTATGATTATATGAATAGTTTTAAAAAGTTTGAGGACAGCCGGTTACCGAAGAAAGAAGATTTTTTCAGCGTCATGAATAATGAACATATTACAGATGAAGAGTACCAACATGCACAGAATGTTTGGAATGAATTTGGTTTATCATCAATGGGGGAGTATCACGATCTGTATCTCAAATCGGATATTTTGTTGTTGACTGATGTTTTTGAAAATTTCCGCAAAGCATGTCAACAATACTATGAATTGGATCCTGCTCATTATTTCACAACACCCGGTTTGAGTTGGGATGCAATGTTGAAAATGACAAAAACTAAATTGGAGTTGATGAGTGATGTTGATATGTTTCTATTCATTGAAAAAGGCATGCGTGGGGGAATCAGTTACATCGCCAATCGATATGGAAAGGGAAACAACAAGTATATGGAAAACTACAATCCGGAGGAGGCGACAAAATACATCATGTATCTGGATGCAAACAATCTATATGGTTGGGCAATGAGTCAATATCTTCCAACCGGTGGATTTAAATGGTTAACTGAAGAAGAGGTGGATTTATCCAAGTTCGATGATGAGTCTAAAAAAGGATTGATATTGGAGGTTGATTTGGAATATCCAGAAGAGTTGCATAATCTCCACAACGACTATCCGCTGGCCGCTGAAAAAATCAAAGTAACTGAAAATATGTTATCCCCTTATTGCCGAGAAATTGCTGAAAAATTTAAAGTAAAGGTCGGACTGGTTGAAAAGTTAGTACCGACATTATCGAAAAAAGAGAGATATGTTTTGCATTATCGCAACTTGCAACTATACATGTCTTTAGGATTAAAACTAACAAAAATTCACAGAGCTCTTGAATTCAATCAGAGTCCATGGTTGAAAACTTACATTGATTTCAACACAAAAAAGAGAGCAAAGGCAAAGAACTCTTTTGAAAAGGATTTTTTCAAGTTGATGAACAATTCGGTGTTTGGGAAGACAATGGAAAATCTGAGAAAGCGACAGGACATTAAACTTGTAACTGATGAAGAAAACCTATTAAAGTGGACCAGTAAACCGAGTTTCGTTAGCTTCAAAATTTTCAATGAGGATTTAGTCGCCGTTCATAAAATGAAACAAACTTTAACATTAAACAAACCGGCGTATGTTGGAATGTGCATCCTAGATTTATCAAAAACATTAATGTATGATTTTCATTATAATTACATAAAAATAAAATATGGTTACAAAGCTCGTTTGCTATTCACAGATACTGACAGTCTAACCTATGAAATCGAGGAAGATGATGTTTACCAAGATTTTTGGAAAGACAAACATCTATTCGATAACAGTGATTACCCAAAGGATAGCCCTTTTTTCGATAACACAAATAAGAAAGTCATTGGGAAATTCAAGGATGAAGTGGCCGGTTTGCCAATAGTGGAGTTTGTTGGTTTGAGGTCAAAAATGTATTCTTATATGAAAAACAATGAACAGGGTAGTCGCACAGCAAAGGGAATAAAAAAGAATGTGATAAAACAACAGTTGCAACATGATAATTACAAGGACGTGCTTTTCAATAAAAAGCAGTTGCGTCATGAGATGAGACTAATTAAAAGTGAAAAACATCAAATTGGTAGCTACTTGGTGAATAAAACATCACTCAGCTGCTTCGACGATAAAAGATATATTCATGAAAACGGATTGACAAGTTATGCGTACGGTCACTCAAAACTTTGAAAATTTCATATAAAATTTTATATGAAATTGTGGGTAAAATTTTGGTAGCTGGTTTTTTTCAAAAAGGGGGTCGGAAAATTTGTGGGTATATTTTGCTGAAGATTTTGGTGGCTGGTTTTGAAAATGGGGGTCGGGATTTTTCAAAAGTACTAAAATGTATGAAATTGACGTAAATTCCACAAAATGCGCTGGTACCCCCAACTCTATTTTGTGGAATTTGACTGGGGATTTTTCTGTTAAATTTTGGCGGATGTTTGACTGAAGTACTAAAATGTATGAAATTGACGTAAATTCCACAAAATGCGCTGAAACTCTCAATTCTATAACTACTTCTCGTTGTTGCGCTTCGAGTTACTTGATGTCACAGGCGGTTGATTTGATGTCACAAATGAAATTCGAACCTTGTCGCGCGCTAAAGAACAAAGGTTGCGTTCGCTGATGGCTCGTGTCAAACTTAACGGTGCACGTTTTTTGATTTCTTCCTTTGAAGTTGCTTTTTCTTGTCCTGGCTGAATTTTGCCCTCCAATATTCCCTTAGAAAACCAATCTGCCCTTAGAATAAAACAACAAAATTGAAACTAAAACAAAATCAATAAGAGCAAAACAAAATGAAACGAAGAAGCCTACAACACGAGGGGTTCCCAAGTGGTCACCCAGCGAAGTACTAACCTCGCCCGACAGGGCTTGACTTCGGTGATCGGACGAGAACCGGTTTTTTTCCCTGTGGTGTGGTCGTAGACGTAAAGCGTAAGAAAAAGTTGAGGCATTTCAAGTGACAAAAAAACAAAGAATGCTTGCTACTGCTGCAATGTGGCCTTTAAAACGCGCAATTAACGTCTCGTTGTTGCGCTTCGAGTTACTTGATGTCACAGGCGGTTGATTTGATGTCACAAATGAAATTCGAACCTTGTCGCGCGCTAAAGAACAAAGGTTGCGTTCGCTGATGGCTCGTGTCAAACTTAACGGTGCACGTTTTTTGATTTCTTCCTTTGAAGTTGCTTTTTCTTGTCCTGGCTGAATTTTGCCCTCCAATATTCCCTTAGAAAACCAATCTGCCCTTAGAATAAAACAACAAAATTGAAACTAAAACAAAATCAATAAGAGCAAAAGAAAATGAAACGAAGAAGCCTACAACACGAGGGGTTCCCAAGTGGTCACCCAGCGAAGTACTAACCTCGCCCGACAGGGCTTGACTTCGGTGATCGGACGAGAACCGGTTTTTTTCCCTGTGGTGTGGTCGTAGACGTAAAGCGTAAGAAAAAGTTGAGGCATTTCAAGTGACAAAAAACAAAGAATGCATGCTACTGCTGCAATGTGGCCTTTAAAACGCGCAATTAACGTCTCGTTGTTGCGCTTCGAGTTACTTGATGTCACAGGCGGTTGATTTGATGTCACAAATGAAATTCGAACCTAGTCGCGCGCTAAAGAACAAAGGTTGCGTTCGCTGATGGCTCGTGTCAAACTTAACGGTGCACGTTTTTTGATTTCTTCCTTTGAAGTTGCTTTTTCTTGTCCTGGCTGAATTTTGCCCTCCAATATTCCCTTAGAAAACCAATCTGCCCTTAGAATAAAACAACAAAATTGAAACTAAAACAAAATCAATAAGAGCAAAACAAAATGAAACGAAGAAGCCTACAACACGAGGGGTTCCCAAGTGGTCACCCAGCGAAGTACTAACCTCGCCCGACAGGGCTTGACTTCGGTGATCGGACGAGAACCGGTTTTTTCCCTGTGGTGTGGTCGTAGACGTAAAGCGTAAGAAAAAGTTGAGGCATTTCAAGTGACAAAAAAACAAAGAATGCATCCTACTCACTAGGTGAAATGCCAAATTTAAGTAGAGTTTAAGCAATACTAAACGGGCATTAAATCTAAAGATCAATTTAATGTAGGGTTAGGCGACGTAAATATGACTTAAACAAGACTTCATATTTAAGTATTGTTTAAGATGTTCCAAAATGCATGTTAAATTTGTTTCATGATTTAAGCTATGTTTAATAAATGTTTAATGAACATAAAATAACGTGAAAGATTTACCTTTAGTTTAAGAAGACTTAAACATGACATTAAATCTGTTAGAAGATTTAGGCAAATTTAGGTTTACCTTAAATAACATTAAATCAGATTAATGATTTAAGGTTATTTTAAGCCACATTTAACGTAACACGAAATCTCTCACAGGATTTAAACTTGGTTTAAAACAACATTAAATCAAAGTAGAGATTTAGGATCGTTTTAAGTCTAGGTAAACATAACATTAACCCTTTCACTGCTCATTTTTTACCGTTAAGCGGTTTTTTGAGTGCTATGTTGCCAAGCACCATAATTTAAACTTTGCTACAAAAACGTTTCTTTACAGTTAAGCTAGATTTTAAACCAGACTCTGTTGTAAATTGAAAAATATTTTGTTTTAGGCGTGCGCATAGGCCAAAATTTGGACTTTTTTGCAGATTCATTCCCAATTTTTTCTTGCTTCTTTTCCTTCCTTTTTTCTCTCCCTTTCTTTTTTCTTTCAGTATCTTCTACCTTTTATCCCCTTCCTATCCACTAGAAAAGTTTTGGCCTCAACCCTTCAAAAAACCTGGAAAGGGAACGTTGATCAGCTAGAGGTGACTTGGCCAATTTTACCACCAATTTCCAATCTTAAGTTCCCATTAAACAAACACAGCATGAATTCATGGATTTACGATTGTTTATATCACGCGTAAATATACGTAAATAAAAGGCCTTTTCTTTACGCATTGGCTCCATGGTGCGTAAAGACACGTAAATTCACAGAACGCGTGAAGGCTGCGTAAAGGGCAATAAAGATACGTAAAGCACAAAAATGAAGATGGGTGTAACTAGCGGTTATTACTTGTGCAAATGGAGAGCGAAATGAAATTTTTACGTCTCATCATTCATTTAAGATTTCCCCGCTGTATTTTGTCTGGCATTGCTGTCAATACATCACGGCTCTTTAACGCCGTTCAGCGAATCTTTGCGCACTGTTATTTATGCGTTTTACTATTCTATATCCTTCTTTGCGCGCGATACATTTTCTAATTGACAGGTTATTGTTTGCAGAAGACAGGCAAATATGAAATATAAGGTGATTTTCCCGTTTTGTTTTGAACGGCTTTGCTGAATAAAATTTACGCCTCTTTTCAGTCCATTACGTATCTTTAAGCACCGTTCTTTTTGCTCTTTATGATTTTTTACCCTTGATTACGCGCAAATTTTCCATCAATTTACAGATTATTAACATACAGAGAGAAATGAAATATCTGTGTCCATGACAGCTGTCATAACATTTAATAAAATCATGACGGAAAGTGACTTGTCAGAGAGAAGTTAGCAAAAACTCATGCATTGGGCTGTTGATTTGTCAACCTTTCATTTAACCATGTCATTTTATAAGCAGTGACTGAAGGAATGTTAATCTCATCATAAGGCAGTTGATGATGGATCTGATAACAGAAAGCGTCTTAGTGTAAACTTTAATTCATCTTTTCACGTAGCTTTTCACCCTCCGGCGAAAATAAAACACTGGTTTCTTGCTTAACCTCGTCAAAAAGGAAAAAAATTGGGTGAAAAAGGAAAAAAAAAGGGTGGAAACTGTTGTAGAAAAAATTATCTGGAAATAGTTGTCTCCCCAAAGCGCAGCTCTAAGGGAACTGGAAACGAGATGAGGCGGCGGATTTGATCAGCGGTTTCCGTGCTGGCGTCACTTTCTGGCGTCCATTTTGAAATGACACGAAAGTGTGATATTTCTTCAATGTCTTTGAAAGGTAAAAACGAGAATTTGCGCCATTTGTTATCTGGAATAGTGCTATATTGTAAAATACTAGTGATATGTGAACCGCTGGGGATCCCATAAAGCTTCGTAGAGAGTTTTAAAACCACCTCTATCGCGCACAAATGCAAAATCGTCGTGAATCGTGGATTTAAACTGGCGGGACATTTGAACTTGAAGCACGCTTCGATGAGGCTTGTGAAGCTAAGTTTTCTTCGCCTATTCTGGATTGGATCTCTCCATTCACGGAAATACAGAAAACAGAGGTAAGCCGTCTTTCTTTTAGTCTCCATGCAGATGATGTGCAGTAATTTATAATGTGGGTTTTCAGTATTGTTTGCGAACACGTGCACTCAAAGAGGACCGACATTGTAAGTTTTAAACTAAGAAAAATATTGGAAACTACATTTTGTAGTTTAGTTTTTGACATCGGATTGCCTTCATCAAATCTACTTTGTTGAAGATTTGACTGTTAGAGAAAGGTTTGCAAATAAATATAGGGGCTGATAGCATGAGCAAGGAGTTATATTTTGAAACTACTAAAAGTGAGGTAGTTTATGTGGGCCCTCTGTGAACAGACTTGCCAGGATCTTGGCAGATCAAGCCATCCCTGTTAACAAGACCTGGCCTTGTTAGCAGGGCTAAACAGGGTATATGGCAATACCGAAACATCCCTATTAACATGGAATATTGTGAAGGGTATTTATGCCTGAGTTCAATATTAAAATAAAATCAGTTCAATGGTTTTCTGTTTGGTTCTTGTGGCTCTAAATGGTGCATTTTGTACAGTTTGAAGGGTTTTGCAAATCATTCTACTGTACATAATAAGAGAAAAACAAGGAAGGAACACTGCATTTCAAACTGGCCCAGAAATTCTCATCGCTCACCTTGTAAACCACAAAGGCAAGCTCAATGGTTAAAGATTCTTCTTGTGCCATTCAATTGTATATTTTTCAAAAACATGTGACATGAGCTGCTGAGTATGTTTATTTTAAACTTAAAGGTAAGCATTCTTTGCAATATTTCATGTTGATAGGGACATTTCAATAATATCCAGGGCTATACATTACATTTTGAAACTGCATACTACTGGCCACATAGTTTGTGTGGGAAGCATGTGGACTGTTAAACATACCAAAAGTAAAATTGGGCCAAGCAATTATATGGGAAAATCTCAGCCCAGTTTGCCAGGATCCCAGCAATGTGATGCCAGAATCCCAGCTAGCCAGGCTGAAAGTTTTCCATGTAAACTGTGTTTACTAGGCCAGGGTGACTTGCATCATGTACATGGAATGCCAGGCTGAACAGTCATCTTGGCCTGAACCAGCCTGGCTAATCATGGGCCCGCCAACACATGTAATTGGCCCTAAATGTTGGGTTTTCAAAGAAAAGAAATGATATTATTGCAAGTACAGGTGTACCAGATGAGCAAACATCCCTAATTTGCCAAAAAGGTTACCAATTTGCATGTACTTTTGTGTTTCACCCTTTGCTTGTTTGTCTTCCTGTTGTTGCAGTCTTATCAGCCCTTACTCAAACATTAAACCAGTAACTTAAATACAACTTAATACATCACCTGGAAACAGCATGCCCTGAGGGCTACTCTTTCAAGAGGAAAAAATGATTGTATATGTTGGACATCTTGCTCCATAATGTCAAGTCACACCCTGCAGAGTCACTCCCTCACAACATTTAACATCAATAAATTGTATGAACATAGATTATGTGCAACTGCTGTTGTGTTTTATTATATAGGCAAGAGTGCTTTAGTGGAAAATAGACCACTCATAAAGTTCATACGAAACTACATCCGCGACTTGAGTGGGGTATTTTCCATATCCTCACTAGTGAGGATATCGATGACGTCATTTCCCACTCTTGCACTGTTGTTTGTGCAAAAACACTCTTGTCCGTGTAATAAAAAGAAAATTACACGGTGGCTTGAAGGTATATATTTTATTTTTTGGTGGTAAAAACAATATTCTACTCACTCGCTGCGCTCGCTTGTAAAATATTGTTTTTACCACTCGAAAATAAAATTCATATCTTCGCGCCGCCATGTAATATCTCAATTTATTATATAGACTTGAGAGTGTTTTAGTGGAAAATAGACCACTCGTAAAGTTCATACGAAACTACATCCGGGACTTGAGTGGCGTATTTTCCATATCCTCACTAGTGAGGATATCGATGACTTCATTTCCCATTTTAACATCGTTGTTTGTGCAAAAATTCCTTTTGTCTATATAATGAAAAGAAAGTTACACTGTGGCTTGAAGATATGAATTTGTATTTTCTCGCGGTAAAAAACAATATGTTACTCACTCGATGCACTCGTTCGTAAAATATTGTTTTTATCACTCGAAAATAAAATTCATATCTTCGCGCCGCCATGTAATAACTCAATTTATTATATAGACAAGAGTGTTTTAGTGGAAAATAGACCACTCATAAAGTTCATACGAAACTACATCCGGGACTTGAGTGGCGTATTTTCCATATCCTCACTAGTGAGGATATCGATGACGTCATTTCCCGCTTTAACATCGTTGTTTGTGCAAAAATCCTCTTGTCTATATAATAAAAAGAAAGTTACACTGTGGCTTGAAGATATGAATTTGTATTTTCTCGCGGTAAAAAACAATATTTTACTCACTCGATGCACTCGTTCGTAAAATATTCTTTTTACCACTCGAAAATAAAATTCATATCTTCGCGCCACCATGTAATATCCTCTGTATATCATCAAAGCCTGGGGGAGGGGGCGGTACTTGGGTCAATATTTGCTGGGTATGTGCTGCTGGCCTCTCCAAACCCCTACCCCATTACAGTGTATTCTCTAGCCAATTTATTATAGACCCCGTGTTAGTCACTTTTGGGGAAATATACCCCAAATCCCTACTTGCCGGAATTTACTTACCCCTGAAATCCCGCAAATGTGTGACCCCATTCTAGTAACTCTACTAGCTCGTATTGAAAATGCAACCCCATTATAGTCAATCCAGTCGTGAAAATGTGACCCCATCCAGCGGCACATCCCCATTAGCCTATTACTAGGAAGTACCCCCCCCCCACAGTGCATTCCATATCTGGTATTTGACTCTTTTGTTAAGTTTTCAAACTAAAAAAATAACAATATAAATGAAGTGTAAAGGCCAGAAACAATTTCAATTGATTAATTTAACTCAATTGGCTTCACAAAATATCCTAACAAGTCCTATGGATACTTGCAATTATTGATAATTATTAATCAGTGCTTTCAATAAGCACCGACGGCCGACGAAAAGCGTCGGCTATCTCGCTCAGAGAAATCGGCTACTTTTCCCCTAAATTGAAGTAATTACAGGAAGTTCCTTTCAAAGCCCTTGTTGATATAGTCGGTTACTCTACTCAAACCGGCTGCCCACTTCAAATTTTATTGAAACCCCTGATTAATAGTCATCAAAAACTGCCACACATTCTGCTATGTTTTGAATTGACCAATAATTTGGGAGCTTTCTTGATTGTTGTTTTATTACTGCATTAAATTCCTAGATGTCGGTGAGCTCACATTAAGCGAACCGTGATTGCTGAACAGTTGAAACCTGACCATACATTCACTGATTTCTAGTTACTTGTACGTGTTAGTACAGTCATAGTGCTTGGGGCAGAGAAACTTTGAAGGAACAAAGTCTTGTGTCATGGCATTTAAATTAATTTTGTGTAGCCGGTACATTTATTTATTAAATTATGAACCTGGCCGTCACTTAATTTACAACATTTAACTTCCATTATTTTTTCCATTATTTGTGAAGAGTGGTCATATGGAAAATAACCTTGGGCATGTCGCAGTGCCATGGTAGTGAAACTTGCATGTCTCAGTGATCCCAAGAGCTGGCCTTGCTGGGGCCTTGGCCCCTGCTATATTCAGTCATGTCTGAGTGGTCGAAATTAGAGAGGCTGAACAAAGTACTGCCTCAGGCCCCCCAGGATGGGTTTAAGTATGGGACCAATCATCCCAGGCCCACCCCATAGAAACCGGTCTTGGTTATGAAAATCAGAAACATTCTCATTTGTAGTGTTAGGGCCTTACTTTAAACCACCAAAACCCATATATAAACCTCTGTAATTCAAGCATTAATTTTTGGTTGTGGTGAACACAACACTGGTCAAGCATCACACATGCTATACATGTACTTCTACTGCTTGTGCCACCTATGGTATGAATAGGGTCATGACACATAGTTTATCCTAATTCTTACATAACTTCTACTCCGTACTTGTGTTATTTACTGATACACACTCAAAATGAGCTTGTCTCCAACCTCCCCATGTAAATTTAACTTGCACTTTCAGAAAATTTGTGTCTTTTTTACACCCATTTGTATGTAATTTTTTTACATGAGTGTTTGTTGCTTAAAAATTGTGCTCAACATGGCATCATTACACACAGGAAACCCTCATGTAGTGCTGCAATTCCCGTGTCCTGTACTGTTCAAAACTTAGATAAAATGCACTTTTATTGACTAGTTAATTGATACTGTCGTGTAGGATAGTAAGTTTGGTCCATTTTGGTTTCTATTGTGCAATGAACTTTTTACTTTCCCTGGCATGCTATTAAATGACGATTTAACTACAATGTATGATTTTATGAATAGCTTAGGTCCATTTTCCATGAATTCTCAAAAATAAGGTTACCCACTGTTCTGTGATGGGAAAAAAAGAAAGTTCTGTGATGGGGTTGAGTCACCAATGTTATTCACATATACCAGTTTGACTTAAAAAAGCGTCCACGGTAACTGCACATTTTAACTGTTACCTGGGTCAGTGTCCATAGGAATTATTTGTATTTGTAGAGTAAATTTAATACTATCCTTTCATTCATTCCAACAGATCAGTCGCATGTGTACATAATCTGAAGTGGATCAACAAGTTCAATCCCCATCAAGACAGGCTTAAAGAAGTCCTTATCGCAGATCAGAAACACTCCCAGTTATCATAGTCATTGTAAATCTGGATAAGTCAGCTATAAACAAAAATCAAAAAGGGGAAAAATTTGCTTTGAAACAATGTCCTTTGTACAGAGTCCAATGTTTTGCTTTTGGATGAACTACATTGTAAAGATTGGAGGAAAGAGGAATCTGTCCTGGATAACATTGTAGCAATGCCTATAAGCAACTAATGAACTTAAGTGCTAATATGTACTCATTCATTAGCATCCAAACAAAACAGCTTGTACAGTGGAACTGTGGTGCAGGTACTAGTCATCTGAAAAAGCATCTATTCTAGTACCGGTTTCACTAAGTGAATTTTTTTTTGCTAAGGTCAAACTTTCATTCATACCACCCAGGGCAAAAATTCTCTTTTCGTCGTGTCTCTCAGGTCAGAGAATTTGTAGGAAAAGAGAACAGTCCCAGTGAAGATGTGTTTGAACTTTCATTTGAATATAAGATGTGAAATATAAGGAGTTTTTTTTTAAGAAATTCAAGGATCAAAAAAGTATAATGGTGCAGTTTAAGAAAATTAAAGATAGAATGTATTGATTATAAACAAGAAATGAAGTGTATTTTATCACTTATTTATTTTATACTTAAATGGGGCAAGGAGGAAGCTAAGCGAATTGACAATAAAGATTTGTTAGTAAATGGTACTTTGTTTACTCACTTTATTCACTTCAGTGATTTGAGGTCCTTGTTTCAGACACATTTTGGCCAGTTTAAGTCTAGGTTTTAATGTCTGAAACACATGTTTCGTGTCGTTTGATATAGCTCTTAAACGTGACTGAAAGTAATATTTAACTAGAAATACGTGACCTTTAATGACTATTAAACGACACTAAACATCTGTTTCGGGTGTATTTAATTAGGACTTAAACCTACAACCAAGTTTAATTTTGGCTTAAACCCACCTTAACATAACTTAAGGTTCATGTCTAATGCAGGTTTAAGTTCTAATTAAACATGCCTGAAACATATATTTAAAATACCTTTAATGTCTCTATTAAACGACACTAAACATTTGTTTTGGTTACATTTAATTAGGGCTTAAACCTACAACCAAGTTTAATTTTGGCTTAAACCCACCTTAAAATAACTGAAGGTTCATGTCTAATGCAGGTTTAAGTTCTAATTAAACAAGCCTGAAACATACATTTAAAATACTTTTAATGACCCTTTTAAACTACACTAAACATTTGTTTAACCTATGTTTAAGAAGGACTTAAACCTACATTAGACATGAACCTTAAGTTATTTTAATATTGGTTTAAGCAAAACTTAAACTTAGGTATAAGTTGCTTAAACAGCAACTTAAACGTACTAAACTTATGTTTAAGACAGGGTTAAGTCATGTTTAAGGTCGTTTAAATTTGCCATTTCGCCTAGTGACTGCTGCAATGTGGCCTT
The DNA here is from genome assembly GCA_964017195.1 of Siderastrea radians. Lineage (NCBI taxonomy): Eukaryota > Metazoa > Cnidaria > Anthozoa > Scleractinia > Rhizangiidae > Siderastrea > Siderastrea radians. The sequence continues at coordinate 28,861,194 of OZ024899.1, read as the reverse complement.
TAAAACGCGCAATTAACGTCTCGTTGTTGCGCTTCGAGTTACTTGATGTCACAGGCGGTTGATTTGATGTCACAAATGAAATTCGAACCTTGTCGCGCGCTAAAGAACAAAGGTTGCGTTCGCTGATGGCTCGTGTCAAACTTAACGGTGCACGTTTTTTGATTTCTTCCATTGAAGTTGCTTTTTCTTGTCCTGGCTGAATTTTGCCCTCCAATATTCCCTTAGAAAACCAATCTGCCCTTAGAATAAAACAACAAAATTGAAACTAAAACAAAATCAATAAGAGCAAAACAAAATGAAACGAAGAAGCCTACAACACGAGGGGTTCCCAAGTGGTCACCCAGCGAAGTACTAACCTCGCCCGACAGGGCTTGACTTCGGTGATCGGACGAGAACCGGTTTTTTTCCCTGTGGTGTGGTCGTAGACGTAAAGCGTAAGAAAAAGTTGAGGCATTTCAAGTGACAAAAAAACAAAGAATGCATGCTACTGCTGCAATGTGGCTATTAAAACGCGCAATTAACGTCTCGTTGTTGCGCTTCGAGTTACTTGATGTCACAGGCGGTTGATTTGATGTCACAAATGAAAGTCGAACCTTGTCGCGCGCTAAAGAACAAAGGTTGCGTTCGCTGATGGCTCGTGTCAAACTTAACGGTGCACGTTTTTTGATTTCTTCCTTTGAAGTTGCTTTTTCTTGTCCTGGCTGAATTTTGCCCTCCAATATTCCCTTAGAAAACCAATCTGCCCTTAGAATAAAACAACAAAATTGAAACTAAAACAAAATCAATAAGAGCAAAACAAAATGAAACGAAGAAGCCTACAACACGAGGGGTTCCCAAGTGGTCACCCAGCGAAGTACTAACCTCGCCCGACAGGGCTTGACTTCGGTGATCGGACGAGAACCGGTTTTTTTCCCTGTGGTGTGGTCGTAGACGTAAAGCGTAAGAAAAAGTTGAGGCATTTCAAGTGACAAAAAAACAAAGAATGCATGCTACTGCTGCAATGTGGCCTTTAAATCGCGCAATTAACGTCTCGTTGTTGCGCTTCGAGTTACTTGATGTCACAGGCGGTTGATTTGATGTCACAAATGAAATTCGAACCTTGTCGCGCGCTAAAGAACAAAGGTTGCGTTCGCTGATGGCTCGTGTCAAACTTAACGGTGCACGTTTTTTGATTTCTTCCTTTGAAGTTGCTTTTTCTTGTCCTGGCTGAATTTTGCCCTCCAATATTCCCTTAGAAAACCAATCTGCCCTTAGAATAAAACAACAAAATTGAAACTAAAACAAAATCAATAAGAGCAAAACAAAATGAAACGAAGAAGCCTACAACACGAGGGGTTCCCAAGTGGTCACCCAGCGAAGTACTAACCTCGCCCGACAGGGCTTGACTTCGGTGATCGGACGAGAACCGGTTTTTTTCCCTGTGGTGTGGTCGTAGACGTAAAGCGTAAGAAAAAGTTGAGGCATTTCAAGTGACAAAAAAACAAAGAATGCATGCTACTGCTGCAATGTGGCCTTTAAAACGCGCAATTAACGTCTCGTTGTTGCGCTTCGAGTTACTTGATGTCACAGGCGGTTGATTTGATGTCACAAATGAAATTCGAACCTTGTCGCGCGCTAAAGAACAAAGGTTGCGTTCGCTGATGGCTCGTGTCAAACTTAACGGTGCACGTTTTTTGATTTCTTCCTTTGAAGTTGCTTTTTCTTGTCCTGGCTGAATTTTGCCCTCCAATATTCCCTTAGAAAACCAATCTGCCCTTAGAATAAAACAACAAAATTGAAACTAAAACAAAATCAATACGAGCAAAACAAAATGAAACGAAGAAGCCTACAACACGAGGGGTTCCCAAGTGGTCACCCAGCGAAGTACTAACCTCGCCCGACAGGGCTTGACTTCGGTGATCGGACGAGAACCGGTTTTTTTCCCTGTGGTGTGGTCGTAGACGTAAAGCGTAAGAAAAAGTTGAGGCATTTCAAGTGACAAAAAAACAAAGAATGCTTGCTACTGCTGCAATGTGGCCTTTAAAACGCGCAATTAACGTCTCGTTGTTGCGCTTCGAGTTACTTGATGTCACAGGCGGTTGATTTGATGTCACAAATGAAATTCGAACCTTGTCGCGCGCTAAAGAACAAAGGTTGCGTTCGCTGATGGCTCGTGTCAAACTTAACGGTGCACGTTTTTTGATTTCTTCCTTTGAAGTTGCTTTTTCTTGTCCTGGCTGAATTTTGCCCTCCAATATTCCCTTAGAAAACCAATCTGCCCTTAGAATAAAACAACAAAATTGAAACTAAAACAAAATCAATAAGAGCAAAACAAAATGAAACGAAGAAGCCTACAACACGAGGGGTTCCCAAGTGGTCACCCAGCGAAGTACTAACCTCGCCCGACAGGGCTTGACTTCGGTGATCGGACGAGAACCGGTTTTTTTCCCTGTGGCGTGGTCGTAGACGTAAAGCGTAAGAAAAAGTTGAGGCATTTCAAGTGACAAAAAAACAAAGAATGCATGCTACTGCTGCAATGTGGCCTTTAAAACGCGCAATTAACGTCTCGTTGTTGCGCTTCGAGTTACTTGATGTCACAGGCGGTTGATTTGATGTCACAAATGAAATTCGAACCTTGTCGCGCGCTAAAGAACAAAGGTTGCGTTCGCTGATGGCTCGTGTCAAACTTAACGGTGCACGTTTTTTGATTTCTTCCTTTGAAGTTGCTTTTTCTTGTCCTGGCTGAATTTTGCCCTCCAATATTCCCTTAGAAAACCAATCTGCCCTTAGAATAAAACAACAAAATTGAAACTAAAACAAAATCAATAAGAGCAAAAGAAAATGAAACGAAGAAGCCTACAACACGAGGGGTTCCCAAGTGGTCACCCAGCGAAGTACTAACCTCGCCCGACAGGGCTTGACTTCGGTGATCGGACGAGAACCGGTTTTTTTCCCTGTGGTGTGGTCGTAGACGTAAAGCGTAAGAAAAAGTTAAGGCATTTCAACTGACAAAAAAAAAACAAAGAATGCATGCTACTTCTGCAATATGGCCTTTAAAACGCGCCATTAACGTCTCGTTGTTGCGCTTCGAGTTACTTGATGTCACAGGCAGTTGATTTGATGTCACAAATGAAATTCGAACCTTCTCGCGCGCTAAAGAACAAAGGTTGCGTTCGCTGACGGCTCGTGTCAAACTTAACGGTGCACGTTTTCGATTTCTTCCTTTGAAGTTGCTTTTTCTTGTCCTGGCTGAATAGCTATGTATGGCAATGTATAGCCGTGTATAGCCATGTATAACTGTGTATAGCTATGTATAGCTGTGTATAGTTATGGTCGTAGACGAAAAGCGTAAGAAAAAGTTAAGGCATTTCAAGTAACAAACAACAAAGAATGCATGCTACTGCTGCAATATGGCCTTAAAAACGCGCCATTAACGTCTTGTTGTTGCGCTTCGAGTTGCTTGATGTCACAGGCAGTTGATTTGATGTCACAAATGAAATTCCAACCTTGTCGCCCGCTAAAGAACAAAGGTTGCGTTTGCTGATGGCTCGTGTCAAACTTAAGGGTGCACGTTTTTGATTTCTTTCTTTGAAGTTGGTTTTTCTTGTCCTGGCTGAATTTTGCCCTCCAATATTTCCTTAGAAAACCAATCTGCCCTTACATTAAAACAACAAAATTGAAACTAAAATAAAATCAATAAGAGCAAAAGAAAATGAAACGAAGAAGCCTACAACACGAGGGGTTCCCAAGTTGTCACCCAGCTAAGTACTAACCTCGCCCGACAGGGCTTGACTTCGGTGATCGGACGAGAACCGGTTTTTTTTTCCCTGTGGTGTGGTCGTAGACGAAAAGCGTAAGAAAAAGTTGAGGCATTTCAAGTGACAAAACAACAAAGAATGCATGCTACTGCTGCAATATTGCCTTAAAAACGCGCGATTAACGTCTTGTTGTTGCACTTCGAGTTACTTGATGTCACAGGCGGTTGATTTAATGTCACAAATTAAATTCGAACCTTGTCGCGCGCTAAAGAACAAAGGTTGCGTTCGCTGATGGTTCGTGTCAAACTTAAGGGTGCACGTCTTCGATTTCTTCCTTTGAAGTTGCTTTTTCTTGTCCTGGCTGAATAGCTATGTATGGCAATGTATAGCCGTGTATAGCCATGTATAACCACTAGGCGAAATGGCAAATTTAAACGACCTTAAACATGACTTAACCCTGTCTTAAACATAAGTTTAGGAAGTTTAAGTTGCTGTTTAAGCAACTTATACCTAAGTTTAAGTTTTGCTTAAACCAATATTAAAATAACTTAAGGTTCATGTCTAATGTAGGTTTAAGTCCTTCTTAAATATACATTAAACAAATGTTTAGTGTCGTTTAATAGGATCATTAAAGGTATTTTAAATGTATGTTTCAGGCTTGTTTAATTAGAACTTAAACCTGCATTAGACATGAACCTTAAGTTCTTTTAAGGTGGGTTTAAGCCAAAATTAAACTTGGTTGTAGGTTTAAGTCCTAATTAAATGTAACCGAAACAAATGTTTAGTGTCGTTTAATAGAGACATTAAAGGTATTTTAAATATATGTTTCAGGCATGTTTAATTAGAACTTAAACCTGCATTAGACATGAACCTTAAGTTATGTTAAGGTGGGTTTAAGCCAAAATTAAACTTGGTTGTAGGTTTAAGTCCTAATTAAATACACCCGAAACAGATGTTTAGTTTCGTTTAATAGTCATTAAAGGTCACGTATTTCTAGTTAAATATTAGTTTCAGTCACGCTTAAGAGCTATATCAAACGACACGAAACATGTGTTTTAGACATTAAAACCTAGACTTAAACTGGCCAAAATGTGTCTGAAGCAAGGACGTCAAATCACTGAAGTGAATAAAGTGAGTAAACAAAATACCATTTACTAACAAATCTTTATTGTCAATTCTCTTAGCTTCCTCCTTGTCCCATTTAAGTATAAAATAAATAAGTGCTAAAATACACTTTATTTCTTGTTTATAATCAATACATTCTGTCTTTAATTTTCTTAAACTGCACCATTATACTTTTTTGATCCTTGAATTTCTTTAAAAAAAACTCCTTATATTTCACATCTTATATTCAAATGAAAGTTCAAACACATCTTCACTGGGACTGTTCTCTTTTCCTACAAATTCACTGACCTGAGAGACACGAAGAAAAGAGAATTTTTGCCCTGAGTGGTATGAATGAAAGTTTGACCTTAGCAAAAAAAAATCACTTAGTGAAACCGGTACTAGAATAGATGCTCTTTCAGATGACTAGTACAGTACCTGCACCTACAGTTCCACTGTACAAGCTGTTTTGTTTGGATGCTAATGAATGAGTACATAAGCACTTAAGTTCATTAGTTGCTTATAGGCATTGCTACAATGTTATCCAGGACAGATTCCTCTTTCCTCCAATCTTTACAATGTAGTTCATCCAAAAGCAAAACACTGGACTCTGTAGAAAGGACATTGTTTCAAAGCAAATTTTCCCCTTTTTGATTTTTGTTTATAGCTGACTTATCCAGATTTACAGTGACTATGATAACTGGGAGCGTTTTTGATCTGCGATAAGGACCTCTTTAAGCCTGTCTTGATGGGGATTGAACTTGTTGATCCACTTCAGATTATGTACACATGCGACTGATCTGTTGGAATGAATGAAAGGATAGTATTAAATTTACTCTACAAATACAAATAATTCCTATGGACACTGACCCAGGTAACAGTTAAAATGTGCAGTTACTGTGGACGCTTTTTAAAGTCAAACTGGTATATGTGAATAACATTGGTGACTCAACCCCATCACAGAACTTTCTTTTTTTCCCATCACAGAACAATGGGTTACCTTATTTTTGAGAATTCAGGGAAAATGGACCTAAGCTATTCATAAAATCATACATTTTAGTTAAATCATCATTTAATAGCATGTCAGGGAAAGTAAAAAGTTCATTGCACAATAGAAACCAAAATGGACAGCAAGGTTAGCAACGCACATGGTAGATAAACTTACTATCCTACATGACAGTATCAATTAACTAGTCAATAAAAGTGCATTTTATCTAAGTTTTGAACAGTACAGGACACGGGAATTGCAGCACTACATGAGGGTTTTCTGTGTGTAATGATGCCATGTTGAGCACAATTTTTAAGCATCAAACACTCATGCAAAAAAATTACATACAAATGGGTGTAAAAAAGACACAAATTTTCTGAAAGTGCACGTTAAATTTACATGGGGAGGTTGGAGACAAGCTCATTTTGAGTGTGTATCAGTAAATAACACAAGTACAGAGTAGAAGAAGTTATGTAAGAATTGGGATAAACTATGTGTCGCGACCCTATTCATACCATAGGTGGCACAAGCAGCAGAAGTACATGTATAGAATGTGTGATGCTTGACCAGTGTTGTGTTCACCATAACCAAAAATTAATGCTTGAATTATAGAGGTTTATATATGGGTTTTGGTTGTTTAAAGTAAGGCCCTAACACTACAAATGAGAATGTTTCTGATTTTCATAACCAAGACCGGCCTGGGATGATTGGTCCCATACTTAAACCCATCCTGGAGGGCCTGAGGCAGTACTTTGTTCAGCCTCTCTAATTTCGACCACTCGGACATGAATGAATATAGCAGGGGCCAAGGCCCCAGCAAGCCAGCTCTTGGGATCACTGAGACATGCAAGTTTCACTACCTTGGCATTGCGACATGCCCAAGGTTATTTTCCATGCGACCACTCTTCACAAAGTTTTCAAAAATAACGGAAGTTAAATGTTGTAAATTAAGTGACTGGCCAGGTTCATAATTTAATAAATAAGTGTACTGGCTACACAAGAATTAATTTAAATGCCATGACACAAGACTTTGTTCATTCAAAGTTTCTCTGCCCCAAGCACTATGACTGTACTATCACGTACAAGTAACTAGAAATCAGTGAATATATGTTCATGTTTCAACTGTTCAGCAATCAAGAATGGCTTAATGTGAGCTCACCGACATCTAGGAATTTTTAAAATGCAGTAATAAAACAACAATCAAGAAAGCTCCCAAATTATTGGTCAATTCAAAACATAGCAGGTGTGGCAGTTTTTGATGACTATTAATAATTATCAATAATTGCAAGTATCCATAGGATTTGTTTGGATATTTTGTGAAGCCAGTTGAGTTAAATTCATCAATTGAAATTGTTTCTGGCCTTTAGACTTCATTCAGTGTAGTGTTATGTTTTTAGTTTGAAAACGTAACAAAAGAGTCAAATACCAGATATGGAATGCACTGTTAAATTATTTAAGTCATCAAGTGGTCTACTTTAAAAGTACAATTCCATGTACCGTAAACTTTGATACCCGGTGGGGGGGGGGGGTACTTCCTAGTAATAGGCTAATGGGGATGTGCCACTGGATGGGGTCGCATTTTCACAACTGGATTGACTATAATGGGGTTGCATTTTCAATAGGAGCTAGTAGAGTTACTAGAATGGGGTCGCACATTTGCGGGATTTCAGGGGTAAGTAAATTCTGGCAAGTAGGGATTTGGGGTATATTTCCACAAAAGTGACTAACATGGGATCTATAATAGATTGGCTAGAGAATACACTATAATGGGGTAGGGGTTCGGAGAGGCCAGCAGCACATACCCAGCAAAAATTGACCCAAGTACCCCCCCCCCCTCCCCAAGACTTTGATGATATATAGAGGATATTACACGGTGGCGCAAAGATATGAATTTTACTTTCCAGTGGTAAAAACAATATTTTACGAGCGAGTGCATCGAGTGAGTAAAATATTGTTTTTTACCGCGAGAAAATACAAGCCACAGTGTAACTTTCTTTTTATTATATAGACAAGAGGATTTTTGCACAAACAACGATGTTAAAGCGGGAAATGACGTCATCGATATCCTCACTAGTGAGGATATGGAAAATATTCCACTCAAGTCCCGGATGTAGTTTCGTATGTACTTTACGAGTGGTCTATTTTCCACTAAAACACTCTTGTCTATCTAATAAATTGAGATATTACATGGGGGCGCGAAGATATGAATTTTATTTTCGAGTGGTAAAAACAATATTTTACAAGCGAGTGCAGCGAGTGAGTAGAATATTGTTTTTACCACGAAAAAATAAAATTTATACCTTCAAGCCACCGTGTAATTTTCTTTTTATTACATGGACAAGAGTGTTTTTGCACAAAACAACAGTGCAAGAGCGGGAAATGACGTCATCGATATCCTCACTAGTGAGGATATGGAAAATACCCCACTCAAGTCGCGGATGTAGTTTCGTATGAACTTTATGAGTGGTCTATTTTCCACTAAAACACTCTTGCCGATATAATAAAACACAACAGCAGTTGCACATAATCTATGTTCATACAATTTATTGATGTTAAATGTTGTGAGGGAGTGACTCTGCAGGGTGTGACTTGACATTATGGAGCAAGATGTCCAACATAGACAATCATTTTTTCCTCTTGAAGAGTAGCCCTCGGGGCATGCTGTTTCCAGGTGATGTATTAAGTTGTATTTAAGTTACTAGTTTAATGTTTGAGTAAGGGCTGATAAGACTGCAACAACAGGAAGTCAAACAAGCAAAGGGTGAAACACAAAAGTACATGCAAACTGGTAACCTTTTTGGCAAATTAGGGATGTTTGCTCATCTGGTACACCTGTACTTTCAATAATATCATTTCTTTTCTTTGAAAACTCAATATTTAGGGCCAATTACATGCGCTGGGCTGGCCCATGTTTAGCCAGGCTGGTTCAGGCCAAGATGACTGTTCAGCCTGGTATTCCATGTACATGATGCAAGACACCCTGGCCTAGTAAACACAGTTTACATGGAAAACTTTCAGCCTGGCTAGCTGGGATTCTGGCATCACATTGCTGGGATCCTGGCAAACTGGGCTGAGATTTTCCCATATAATTGCTGGGCCCAATTTTACTTTTGGTATGTTTAACATTCCACATGCTTCCCACACAAACTATGTGGCCAGTAGTATGCAGTTTCAAAATGTAATGTATAGCCCTGGATATTAATGAAATGTCCCTATCAACATGAAATATTATTGCAAAGAATGCTAACCTTTAAGTTTAAAATAAACATACTAAGCAGCTCATGTCACAAGTTTTGACAAACGTACAGTTGAATGGCACGAGAAGAATCTTTAACCACTGAGCTTGCCTTTGTGGTTTAGAAGCTGAGCGATGAGAATTTCTGGGCCAGTTTGAAATGCAGTGTTCCTTCCTTGTTTTTCTCTTATTATGTACAGTAGAATGATTTGCAAACCCTTCAAACTGTACAAAATGCACCATTTAGAGCCACAAGGACCAAACAGAAAACCATTGAACTGATTTAATTTTAATATTGAACTCAGGCATAAATACCCTTCACAATATTCCATGTTAATAGGGATGTTTCGGTATTGCCGTATACCCTGTTTAGCCCTGCTAACCAGGTCAGGCCTCGTTAACCCTTTCACTCCCAGAGTCAGTCATGGAGACACAAAGGTATTTCTAACTTTTTATTCTGTGGATGAAATCTTATGGTGTGACCACTCAAATGAAACCTCTTAAGCAATACTTTCCCATAGTATTATTTATATTTTAGAAGTTTACAAAATGAAATTTGGGATTCGTCTTGAAGTTTGATTTTTGGTACTTTGGGAGTGAAAGGGTTAACAGGGACGGCTTGATCTGCCAACCCTGGCAAGTCTGTTCACAGGGGGCCCACATAAACTACCTCACTTTTAGTAGTTTCAAAATATAATTCCTTGCTCATGTTATCAGCCGCTATATTTATTTGCAGTCAAATCTTCAACAAAGTAGATTTGATGAAGGCAATCCGATGTCAAAAACTAAACTACAAAATGTAATTTCCAATATTTTTCTTAACTAAAAACTTACAATGTCGGTCCTCTTTGAGTGCACGTGTTCGCAAACAATACTGAAAACCTACATTATAAGTTACTATATACTACACATCATCTGCATGGAGACTAAAAGAAAGACGGCTTACCTCTGTTTTCTGTATTTCCGTGAATGGAGAGATCCAATCCAGAATAGGAGAAGAAAACTTAGCTTCACAAGCCTCACTGAAGCGTGCTTCAAGTTCACATATCCCGCCAGTTTAAATCCACGATTCACGACGATTTTGCATTTGTGTACGATAGAGGTGGTTTTAAAACTCTCCAGGAAACTTTATGGGATCACCAGCGGTTCACAGATCACTAGTATTTTACAAAATAGCACTATTCCAGATAACAAATGAAGCAAATTCTCGTTTTTACCTTTCAAAGACGTCGAAGAAATATCACACTTTCGTGTCATTTCAAAATGGACGCCAGAAAGTGACGCCAGCACAGAAACCGCTGATCAAGTCCGCCGCCTCATCTCGTTTCCAGTTCCCTTAGAGCTGCGCTTTGAGGAGACAACTATTTCCAGAAAATTTTTTCTACAACAGTTTCCACCCAATTTTTTTTCTTTTTCACCCAATTTTTTTCCTTTTTGACGAGGTTAAGCAAGAAACCAGTGTTTTAATTTCGCCGGAGGGTGAAAAGTTGCGTGAAAAGATGAATTGAAGTTTACACTAAGACGCTTTCTGTTATCAGATCCATCATCAACTGCCTTATGATGAGATTAACATTCCTTCAGTCATTGCTTATAAAATGACATGATTAAATGAAAGGTTGACAAATCAACAGCCCAATGCATGAGTGTTTGCTAACTTCTCTCTGACAAGTCACTTTCCGTCATGATTTTATTAAATGTCATGACTGTTGTCATAGACACAGATATTTCATTTCTCTCTGTATATTAATAATCTGTAAATTGATGGAAAATTTGCCCGTAATCAAGGGTAAAAAATCATAAAGAGCGAAAAGAACGGTGCTTAAAGATGCGTAATGGGCTGAAAAGAGGCGTAAATTTTATTCAGCAAAGCCGTTCAAAACACAATGGGAAAATCACCTTATATTTCATATTTGCCTGTCTTCTGCAAACAATAACCTGTCAATTAGAAAATGTATCGCGCGTTAAGAAGGATATAGAATCGTAAAAAGCATAAATAACAGTGCGTAAAGATTCGCTGAACGGCGTTAAAGAGCCGTGATGTATTGACAGCAATGTATTGACAGCGGGGTGATGTATTGACAGCGGGGAAATCTTGAATGAATGATGAGACGTAAAAATTTCATTTCGCTATCTATTTTCACAAGTAATAACCGCTAGTTACACCCATCTTCATTTTTGTGCTTTACGTATCTTTATTGCCCTTTACGCAGCCTTCACGCGTTCTGTGAACTTGGCCTACGCGCACGCGCTAAAACAAAATATTTTACAATTTACAACAGAGTCTGGTTTAAAATGTAGCTTAATTGTAAAGAAACGTTTTTGTAGCAAAGTTTAATGGCGTTTGGCAACATAGCACTCAAAAAACCGCTTAACGGTAAAAAATCAGCAGTGAAAGGGTTAATGTTGTGTTTACCTAGACTTAAAACGATCCTAAATCTCTACATTGATTTAATGTTGTTTTAAAGTAAGTTTAAATCCTGTGAGAGATTTCGTGTTACGTTAAATGTGGCTTAAAATAGCCTTAAATCATTAATCTGATTTAATGTTATTTAAGGTAAACCTTAATTTGCCTAAATCTTCTAACAGATTTAATGTCGTGTTTAAGTCTTCTTAAACTAAAGGTAAATCTTTCACGTTATTTAATATTCATTATACATTTATTAAACATAGCTTAAATCATGAAACAAATTTAACATGCATTTTGGAACATCTTAAACAATACTTAAATATGAAGTCTTGTTTAAGTCATATTTACGTCGCCTAACCCTACATTAAATTGATCTTTAGATTTAATGCCCGTTTAGTATTGCTTAAACTCTACTTAAATTTGGCATTTCACCTAGTGAACTGTGTATAGCTATGTATAGCTGTGTATAGTTATGTATGGCTGTGTATAGCTTTGTATATTGCTTCCTATGTTTATGCCTATATTGGATTAAGTCAAACCACTATATGATAGTTCCATCACGTATCTACGGATGACACCGAAACATTTCATACTTTTGATTTATACGAGCGCGCGTGTGGGGCCAAGATTAACAAAAGCAAATGTAAGGGCCTTTGGTGCGGGTCATTTGTGCAGCGTACAAACCAGCTTTATGGTTTCGAGTGGTTTAACGATTTCATACCCGATAAAATCCTGGGGCAGTGTTTCGGAAATGTGGATTGTACCCAAAAGAATTGGGAGGCTAAGATCGAGAAGATTAAAAGCGTTGTCGCTGCTTGGCGCCACAGGGAACTGAGTTTGAAAGGCAGGGCCCTGTTAATTAATACCCTGTTAACATCCACGCTATGGTATAACGTCACGTCATTATCAATGCCCCCCTGGGCAGTCACGCAGATCGAGCGGATTATATATGACTTTTTTCTGGAACTACAAGCACCCTCTAGTCAGCAGAGAAATTTTGGCTCTCCCCCTCGGGGAAGGAGGTTTTAACATCCCTCTATTGCAAACTAGGATTTATGCATTCAGACTGAATACCCTCAAGAGACTCCTATCCGGGGAAGACACCCACTAGAAACATTTTACTGCCTATTTCCTTCGCGTGGCTAACATGAGTCTTGGCAAGATGACACGCGTTCTTGATTATACACCTCAGCGCATTAACCGTGAGAAGAGAATTACTGATCGCCTGGCACAAGCACAAGGGACGTCACACCCGTACTAGTACCCCTGAGTCACTCACTGATGTCCTCAATGAGCCGCTCTTCTTCAACGAGTTAATTGTTTCTCAGGAAAAACCCCTTATCTACGCAGATTGGATTGCCGCCGGCCTCACTCAAGTTAAAGACATATGCTATGAAGCAGTCCCAGGTCTCTTGCCCGTGGCGGCTATACATGACATGTTGTCAGACAAGAAACCCCGCGCTCTATCGAGAACTGTACGAGAGCTAAAAGATCTTCTGTCCTTGATCCCTAGACAGTGGTTTCAGCTGGTTAATACCAACAATTTGCGACCACCACCTACTATACAGCCCAGTTTTGTGATCAACAATCCGAGTCCAGGGAGCACTCCCACTGATCTGCTTGCTTGTAAAACACGCACATTTTATCGCCATCTACATCACGCTCACAAACCACCAGTACCGGCTGTAGACCGCTGGAAACAGTTACTCCAACCAACACCGGTTTTTAATGCCAAACAGTGGCGGACTTTGTATTCACCGCTAGCTACCAACAAGCAGGGCGATCTAAACTGGAAAATTGCGCATCGAGTTCTACCTACGGCCCTTTCCTTGAACAAAATGACTGTGTATGATTCACCTGATTGTCATCGTTGCGGAGAGACGGATACTATTGAGCATGCTCTACTCGAATGCCCCACTGTTCTTACATTCTGGAGGAAGATTGAACCGCTACTAAATAAGATTTCAAATAGCAACCTACCTGTCCCTGATAGTCTCAAGGCTCTAGGCAAAATCCTATGCAAAAACGACCCATTTAGCAAACAGCATGTGGACCTTATCAATTGGACACTCACCATCGCTAGATACGCCATCCACAAATCTCCAGTATACCACAGAGTACATCAGACCACCATATCCTCGGAAGCCATTTTTGCTGCCGCTGTGAAATCCCATCTACACTTTCAGTTCAAGCTCTACTCAGCATGCCAGACGCAGTTTTATTTTCCGTATGATTGGTGTCTAGGGGAGGCCCTCGCCAAAATAGAGAACGACAAGATAGTGTTTACATTCGATTGTACGTAACAAGCTCCCACAAGGATATGAACTCATAGCAGTTTATTTTAGTTTCAAATGTACAGATTCACTACAGTGTTAAATAGCTACATTGCAGGGGTAAAATCATGTTACAGATCCTTTTTAATTGTAAATAAACAAGCTCCTTGTGAGGCTTTTTAGGGAAAAAAAAAACCGGTTCTCGTCCGATCACCGAAGTCAAGCCCTGTCGGGCGAGGTTAGTACTTAGCTGGGTGACCACTTGGGAACTCCTCGTGTTGTAGGCTTCGTTTCATTTTGTTTTGCTCTTATCGATTTTGCTTTAGTTTCAATTTTGTTGTTTTATTCTAAGGGCAGATTGGTTTTCTAAGGGAATATTGGAGGGCAAAATTCAGCCAGGACAAGAAAAAGCAACTTCGAAGGAAGAAATCAAAAACGTGCACCGTTAAGTTTGACACAAGCCATCAGCGAACGCAACCTTTGTTCTTTAGCGCGCGACAAGGTTGGAATTTCATTTGTGACATCAAATCAACCGCCTGTGACATCAAGTAACTCGAAGCGCAACAACGAGACGTTAATTGCGCGTTTTTAAGGCCATATTGCAGCAGCAGCATGCATTCTTTGTTTTTCTGTCACTTGAAATGCCTCAACTTTTTCTCACGGCTTTCGTCTACGACCACACCACAGGGAAAAAAACCGGTTCTCTTCCGCTGTGATAATCGGTTTGAATCCTGTGTTAGTTGAAAGTATTGGGAGCGATAATTAGTTTCTGTCGGTTGGCTAGCGTTTGAATCTGTAGTTTTGTGATTTATTTTGGTCGAAAACCTATTGGATCAGAAGTTCTGCGACAAGAGGGATCTCGCTTTCCGGGAAGCCAATATGGCTGGCCGGAAAGGTCGAAGTGTTACCTTGAAGATACCATATTTGCTGAGCCTGAGAGAGCTGAGGGCTGCGATTGAGGAAGAAATCGAATCTGGTATTATTGTTTTTCAAGATCTCGGCAGCGGAGAGTTTCTGTTGGAGCTCGAAACCGGCGGCGAATCTTTGATCGAAGCAGGATTTGATGTCGGCGAAGCTCATATCAACTGTCACCCGCCGAACGCCCAATACACAAATGTCAGCATCATCCGTCTACGTTCCTACATTGAGGACCAGGATGTCAAAGATGTTTTAAGTAAATACGGCGAAATCAAAGGCGAAGTGATTCGCCTCAAATATAAAGCCGATCACGAGTTAGCGGGGCTACAAAACGGCAATCGACTGGTCAAAGTATTGCTCGCTAAAAAGTCTTTCCCTTATTCTTTACGGATTGCAGGAGAATGGTGCAGGATCATTCATAACAATCAGCAGCCGGTATGTAGTCAGTGTCATGAAATGGGTCACACTCGGAAAAGATGTCCTGAAGTTGAATGTAGACTCTGTAAAGAGAGAGGGCATATGTCCTATGTGTGCGAACAAATAAATGCTCGAGTTGAAGAGGATCAAGAGGAGAAAAATGAGAATATTGCAGAGCCAGAGTCTTCAATGCCAGCTGATGTGCCTGAAAATGTTATACCGGTGAATAATACGCCTGCCAGTGATGAGGAATCTAGTTGTGAAATTTCGGAGAATAAATCTGACCGTAAAGAACCTAAAGAGCATAAAGACGAGAACCCCGAAGAAATGGAAACGGATCATAGAGTATAGGGATGTAAGCGTCAACACTCAGCAGACTCAGACTCAGATGTAAAAACGCCGAGTCGTCGGCAACGTATTAACCCAGTCCCGAACTTGAACAATGCAAGACAGCGCGAAAAAAACGTTGGATCATCGACTAGTGAAAGTCTTTCATAATGTTTACTTTTAGTTCAAAACGCATCATGGACGTTGTACGCTCACTTTTACTTTCATCAATCATATCAATGGTCATCCTGGCAAGTGTAAATGGTCAGGGACTCCGTTCCCTTGACCGACGGAAACCGCCTTTTTCTTTTTCAACCGGAACAAGTTTGATATCATTTTTTTGCAAGAAACGCACTGGACTGCTGACCTGGAAATGCAAATCAAACGCGAGTGGGATGGTGTAGTGTATTTTACTCATGGGACTAACTCGGCGCGAGGTGTTGCCATTTTAACTCATTCGCGCCTTGAGTACAATGTCAGGCAAGTGCAACGCAATGATGAGGGGCGTATTTTGGGAATTTTGTTAGATATTGATGAACGCACGTTGAACCTTGTTAATGTTTATGCATCTTCAACGGATACTCAGCGGCGAACCTTCTTTGCTGATTTGGATCAATTTCTCTCTTATGATCACGAAAACATAATTGGAGGGGACTTTAATTGTATTATGGATGCGCGACTAGATAAGCTCGGAGGAAACCCTAATGCGCGACAAAGTGCAAGTGCTTTCTTGAATGCAATTTGTGCGCGATATGATTTAGTTGATATTTGGAGGGATCGTCACAAGGATGTACGCAATTTCACGTGGACTGGCCGAAACCCGGCGGATAATTCTTTTATTCGTACACGCATCGACCGTTTTCTTACTAGTCGAATAATTAATCAGTTTGTTACTGTTGCTGACATTAAGTCTTACGCGCACTCCGACCATGATTGTATCAGCTTAACTTTGGATTTTGACAAGGTTCAGCGTGGACCAGGCTATTGGCATTTTAACAATGAACTCCTTTCAGACGTGCTTTTTCAAGCGGAAATTGAACAGTTTTGGGCCGGTTGGCAGCAAAAGTTTGACGATTTCTCAGACCCCCTTAAATGGTGGGATAAAGCAAAGCAGAATTTTAAAAGCATAGCCATCAGGCGCGCAAAAATCAGAGGCAAACTTCAACGACACGAACGCTTTCTCCTAGAGAGTAGAGTGGAACGACTGCAAGAGCGGGCTAAAAATGGCACGACCCAGGACATTGAAAAATACCTCCTTGCAAAGGGGAATCTGAAACAGTTAGATCTTAAGGAACTAGAGGCTACTAAAATCCGCGCAAAAGCACAGTTCATGGAAGAAGGCGAAAAAAGCACCCGTTACTTTTATTCACGTGAAAAGAGGCGATGAGCAGATCAAACGATACGCATTTTGACCAAAGATAATCTAGACACTGTTACCGAGACACAAGATCTGCTTTCTGAAACTCACGCTTTTTATAAATCGATCTATTCGGCGCAACCTTCCAACGAGGATGCACAAGACCGTTTTCTTAGTGGCAATATTCCAAGGTTACCTGATGACGTGCGTGAATCCTGTGAAGGTAGAATAACTGAAGTGGAATTACGAAAAGCCTTGACTGCAATGGAAAATGACAAGTCACCTGGTATTGACGGTTTGACAACAAACTTTTATAAGCAGTTCTGGCCCTTGTTAGGTGATAAATTGACACGTGTCTATAATTACGCTTTCCAAACAGGCCATCTCGCGGTCACACAGCGGCGAGGTGTCATTTCCCTTTTATTTAAGAAAGGGAACCGAACGCAGCTCAAAAATTAGAGACCGATCACGCTCCTCACGACGGATTACAAAATACTAACGAAAGCACTTGCAAATAGACTCCAACAAGTATTGCCCCTCATCATACATACGGATCAGACTGCCTCGATTAAAGGGCGAACTATCAATGACAATGCGCGTCTCTTATTGTGGTTCTCGATCAAGAACAGGAGACGCAGGTTTTTATATAAACACACACGTTTAATAGCGAGGCAAACGAAGAAGTGAAAAGTACACGATGAATAATCAGTTTATATCTGCCATACATGCAGTGGCCTGGGCACTACTAATGGAACAAACCGCAGGCCGGAACCGGAAACCAAGCGATATCACGACATCCCCCTTTTTGTAAGGTAAACAACAACAATGACAACAACAAGAAAAAACTATTACTAATCTAGTATAAGATACGCAAATTGCATGCTCATAAGTTCAGTTTCTCTGGAGCTTTAACCCTCCTGCTGGATCTGCGAAGCAGCGGGGCAGGAGTAGGGTCTGCAGTCGAGCTAGGAGACACAGATTCTGGCTCAGCAGAAGAATAGGCAGCACTTTCAGGGGAAACAGAGTCACTGCTTGATCCACATTCTTTATGATCAGCTGCTTGTAATGTAGAGTCAGCAACAGGAGTATCCTCAGGGACCTCACCATGAGAGAACTGAAAAGACTCTCCAGTCCTGCGGAGATGGCGACGGTTTCTTCGAAGTACTCCACCTTTCTCAGTGGCTACCAGGTGAGAGCGCGGGGAATCTGCAACATGCTGGACAATACCTGGCTCCCATATATTGCTGGATGGATTAAGAATGCGAACACGGTCTACTGGGAAGAGTGGACGGAGTGGCTGCTTGGCTGTTTTATCGTATTGCTCTTTCTGCTTGTCCTGTCTGACTTGTAGCTTAGCATTGGTGTCTCCATTCGCAGAGAATGAGGGCTTTGAGACAGCTGGCAGATTTGCCTGATACACTCGGCCATTCAGGAGTTCTACAGGTGATGGTAGGTCATGACAGAGTGGGGTGCTACGGAGACAGAGCATTGCCATATGAGGATCTTGGCCAGACTCCTTACATTTTTGTAGAAGATCTTTCACAGTCTGCACCGTCCTCTCAATTAGACCATTAGACTGAGGGTAGAGCGGGCTTGATGTGACATGTGTGAACCCATAACCACGGCTGAACTCCTGGAAGGCAGCAGATGCGTACTGGGGACCGTTGTCTGTAACAAGTTTGCTAGGGATCCCATGTTCTTCAAAGATAGACTTAAGGTGTGCAATGACTGTTGGTGACTGGGTGTTAGCAAGCTTCTTGACCACAGGAAACTTACTGTAATAGTCAGTTATTAACAAGTAGTAAGTATTGTTCCAGAAGAAAAGATCAGAGCATAAAGTATGCCAAGCCTTCTGGGGCACATCATGAGGCAGCAGGGGTTCCTTAGCGTTTAACTTCTGGTGGCGCTGACATAGGGGGCAACTCTTAACCATTTCATCAATGTCCTTGTTGATGTTTGCCCAGAACACTGACCCCTTAGCTCTGAGCTTGCATTTCTCAGCTCCCTGATGGGCATAATGTAGTTGCTGGAGGACATCAGGCTGTAGCGACTTAGGGATGATGATGCGTGTGCCTTTAAGGATTAAACCATCCGCTACAGTCAGCTCATCACGATAATTCCAGTAAGCATGAAGATGGGCAGGACAATCAGATCTCTTCTCAGGCCATCCACCCATGATGACTTCACGCAAAGCTGACAGGATTGGATCCTCGGCGGTTTTGTCCTGTATCTGACCCACCCTTGTTGGGCTTGCATTGAGATTTTGATAGATCTCGTGCACAGACACATCTTGTCCTTGGACAGCTTCATCGTGACAGGAACTGATCCTTGAAAGGGCGTCAGCGATGGGTATGTCCTTTCCAGGAACATACTTGATTTGTGCATCATACCTCTGTATGCGCAGCATCATTCTAGCGATGCGGGGGGGTGCGCTTGCCAGGTGCTTTTTGAAGATAGCTTCAAGAGGTTTGTGGTCCGATTCTACCACAACAGGCCTGCCATAAGCATAATAATGGAATTTTTCTAGGCCAAACAGAACAGCTAGCATCTCCCTCTCGATGTTGGAGTAACGACTCTCTGTTTCGGACAGCAACTTGCTTGCACACTCCACTGGACCATTATCTTGTAGGAGAACTGCGCCTAAACCCCTCTGTGAGGCATCCACCTGAATAGTTACAGGCTGGGCACTGTTAAAGTATCGCAGTGCTTTAGGAGCTGTGATTAGTTGTTTGATCCGGTCTACAGCAGACTGGTGTTCTGGACTCCAAATGAATTCACTCGTCTTCTTGGTTAGTCCCCAAAGGTCAGCTGCTGCGGTTGCCAGGTTGGGAATAAAGCGGCTCAGGAACTGCACCATTCCAAGAAACGTCTGCAGATCTGTAAGGCTGGATGATGGGTCCATGGACAGTATGGAGTCAATCTTCCGTGGGTCAGGCTGAAGACCTTCAGCACCAACAATTTGACCAAAGAAGGGAATACGAGTGTACCTGAATTTGCACTTATCCAAGTTGAAGCGTAGACCGGTCTCCCGGGCACGTTGGAGAACAGCACGAAGGTTTTCATCATGGTCGCTAAAGTCACTGTTGTAGCCATATACAACAATGTCATCTGCGATTCCAGTTACACCTGGTAAATCGCCGAAAGTTTCATCAACCTTCCTTTGGAAAACATCTTGTGCACAAATTAAGCCGAAGAGTAATCGCAGAAATCTATACCTTCCAAATGGCGAGTTGAAGGTGGTATAGAGCGAGCTTTCCTGGTCTAGCTTAATGTTCCAATAACCACTGCGTGCATCTAGTATTGAGAAACATTTTGCACCATTAAGCTTCGGGAGAACATCTTCAAGCGTAGGTGTGAAGTAGTGTGGCCTCTTGATGGCTTGGTTGAGGTCCTTAGGATCTAGGCAAAGACGCAATGCACCAGTGCTCTTGGTGACACAAACAAGGGAATTAACCCAATCAGTTGGCTCGGTAACTTTCGCTAAGATTCCCTGTTCGACTAGCGACTCCAACTCTTTTTTCAAGGGATCCTTGAGGGCTTCTGGAACTCTGCGTGGAGGATGCACAACCGGGGGTACAGTAGGATCAACTGTGATATGGAAGTCACCTTGAACACATCCAATGCCTTGAAAACAATCACCATAGTTCCTGAGCAGTTCATCCTTGGCGACTGGGTCTGGATCACAAATAGGTTTGGGCGAAGCGCTTGGCTTCGAGGCTTTCTGAGTTGTAGTGCCAAAGTTCAGGATAACTAGGTTCAGATCCGTACAAGTCGGGAGGCCTAAGATGGTTGGACCATCCACATCCACAACATGAAAAGGGTATGGCTTACAGGAGCCTTGATAAGCCAGCTTGAGTACACAGGTGCCACAGTAATCAACAGGGTGTCCACCGAACGCAGATATAATTGTGCTGGATGATGATAAATTAGTAGGAATACCATTATCATTACATGGTGAGTCTGGGAAAAGCGACTTGTAGGTACTTAATGAAATAGCGTTCCCCTCAGCACCGGTGTCAACTTTGCACAAGAGCGGTTTCATGCACTGATCAGACGCCACTTCCACCTCTAGGAAAGCTTGGGTGTCATCTTTTGTGACCTGGTTGATTGATAAGGTATGAAAATACAGCTGGTCTGGAAGTGATGCTTCAGGGCTGTCTTCAATTTCATCGTGGGCTTCAAGGCTATGAAGATGCTTCTCTGCGCTCGGTTCTCCTTTAGGTGCCTTGCAATGCCTTTGACGACCACAACTTGTCTTTTGTTGCTTTTTGGTTAAACTTCGATGCACGACAGACTTTTCTCCAATGATTCTCTCTACCACATGCACCACAAATTGATCCATAAGCTGGGCATAAAGATCGCTGAGAAATGTCGTGCTCCGTTCCACAACATCCACACAAACGAATGATGGGGCCGCGGGGCTTGCTGGGAGAATTTCCCGCTTTTGAAGAAGCCCGACCATGCTTTAGTGCATCAACACAAGTAGAAACATCGCTCGAAATTCCTTTAACTTGTTTGCTTGTAACTTCTTCGGTTCTGGCAATGTCCAGTGCGGTATCAAGGGTAAGAGTAGCGTCCTTTTCGAGGAGCTTGGTTTGCGTACGCTTGGAATTGGATCCGAAGATAAGGGCATCGATAATATGCTCATCTGGATTCGTAAAATGACATTCTTCCACGAGAATTCGAATTTTCTTAACAAATGAATCGACTGACTCATCGGGTTCTTGTCTCAAGGTTCTGAGCTTGTACCTTGCGAGTCGAAAGTTGCTCTTAGAAGAAAGGTAATTCTCGAAGCGCCTCCAGTAGGTACTAAGTTTCTTCTTGTCAGTGCCGCTTAAATTCAACGTGGAAACTAATTCAATGCCATCGTCGCCCGACCAGATAAGCAGATAGCTTATTTGCTCTTCCTCCGATTTTTCTTTCAGCGGACCGGAGAAGTAAAGTTCACATCGAGCTTTAAACTTCTTGAATGCTTGTGGAGCATCTGGCGAGTGCCAATCCATGGTTGGAATCGGTAAGCCAGCGAGTTCCGCCATCTTGGTTTCGATGAGCGTGCAAATACTTTTTAACGACCTGGTTCGCTGGGAATACGGCGGAGATGAAACATCCGATTCAGTAGCACTGTTCCAACACTCCTGACACCATATTGTGGTTCTCGATCAAGAACAGGAGACGCAGGTTTTTATATAAACACACACGTTTAATAGCGAGGCAAACGAAGAAGTGAAAAGTACACGATGAATAATCAATTTATATCTGCCATACATGCAGTGGCCTGGGCACTACTAATGGAACAAACCGCAGGCCGGAACCGGAAACTAAGCGATATCACGACATCTCTTACATGATGCAATCACCTATGCAAATGTCAATAACATTCTACTTGCCTTAATAAGCGTTGATCAATTAAAGGCTTTTGATAGAGTTTCGCACGGTTTCTGATTCAAGATTTTGTAGCGCTTTGGCTTTGGGCCGGACTTCATTCAGTGGATACGGGTTATTTATAACTCGGTTTCCAGTTCCGTTAAAACGAATGGCTGGCTTACGGCGTTTATCAACTTGGAGAGAGGGCTGAGGCAGGGCTGTCCTTAATCGATGCCCCTGTATGTGTTGACTGCAGAAACGATGGCCATTAACATATGGTCTAACCCAAGAATACACGGACTGCGACCACCAGATTCACAATCTGAGGTAAAATTATCTCAGTTTGCTGATGACACGACATTACTGCTAACCGATGAGCAATCCATTGCTGAACCCTTTAACATCTTTGAGCTTTACGAGCGCGCTTCCGGAGCGAAAATTAACAAGGGCAAATGCAAGGGGCTTTGGTACGGAGCCTTTGCTCATCGCAGAAATCAATGGACTACGATTTTGACTGGTTCAACGACTTTATTCCCGAGAAAATCCTTGGCCAATTTTTTGGGAACGTTGATTGCACTCAAATGAACTGGGACTCGAAGATTCAGAAGGTTAATAGCATCATTGCTGCATGGCGTCATAGAGAATTGAGCTTCAAGGGCAAAGCCCTTGTAATAGATGGCCTTCTAACCTCAACTCTGTGGTATAATGCTACGTCGCTATCCATGCCTTCTTGGGCAGTTTCGCAGATAGAGCAGGCCATACATGGTTTCTTTTAGAACAACAAGCATCCTCTCGTAAACAGGGACATACTAGCCCTTCCACTTAAAGAAGGCGGTTTCAACATTCCTCGGCTCGAGACAAAAATCCAAGCGTTTAGATTGAACACGCTAAAGAGGTTCTTATCGGGGGAGGATGCACATTGGAAATATTTCACCGCTTACTTTCTACGTGTTTCAAAAATGCGCCTTGACAAACTAGTCCTTGCACTTGACTACTCACCGCAGCGCATTGACCGCGACATTCCGACTTTCCATAAGGAGTTACTGATTGCCTGGCACAAGCATAAACAGCATCGAACGCGCACGCATATCCCCGAAACGCTTGTGGACATACTTAATGAGCCCCTTTTCCTTAACGAACTGATAACTGTCCATGACAAGCCACTCTTTTACGCGGATTGGGTGGCGGCAGGCATTTCTCGGGTAAAAGACATCTGCTACGACGCCGTCCCAGGCTATCTGCCCACGCGTGCCATCCACGAGATTCTAACAGGAGACAACGACACTCGCACTCTCTCAAGAACTGCGTGCGAGCTGAACGAAATCCATTCTACTATCCCCCAGAAATGGACTCGAAACATTTGTACTGACCAATTGCGAGAACCTTCCACTCTTCAACCATGTTTTGATATCAATAATCCAAACCCTGGGCAACCCCCTAGGAGTATTTTGCAATGCAAAACTCGTAATTTTTATAGCCAGTTGCACCTAACTCAGAAGCCTGTTGTACCTGCAGTTCACTATTGGAAACAAACGCTCCAGCCGGAACCGACATTTAATGCGAAACAGTGGCGAACTTTATATTCACCGTTAATTACTAGCAAGCAGGGTGACGTCAATTGGAAAATAGCGCATAGGGTATTACCTACAGCTTTATCGCTAAACGGGATGGGTGTTTACGATACAGCCGATTGTCACCGATGTGGGGCTACAGACACAGTTGAGCATTCTATTATTGAGTGTCCCACCATTCATAATTTCTGGAACCACGTACAGACTTTCGTTGACAAGATTTCAAACAACAATCTACCACTTACTACAGGGCTAAAATTATTGGGCAAGACTCCAAGAGCGGATGATCCATTTGGTAAACGGAATGTAGATTTGATTAACTGGACTCTTACGATGGCTCGTTACGCCATCCATAAGTCTGCTGTGTATCACAGGGTTCACAATACTACTTTACCACCAGAAGCTATCTTTGCAGCTATAATTAAGTCGCATTTACGTTTCCAATTCAAGTTATATGTATCTAAGCACTCTCAGTTCTACTTCCGTTATGACTGGTGCATAGGGGAGGCCTTTGCAAAAGTGGAGAACAATAGTTTAGTATTTACTTTCTAACTTAGTCAATAGAATATTAGTACAACGAAGGCAAAGATATACCACAAAAAAGTAGCTCTTAACCTTGCTAGTGAATAGTAACTTAAAGTAACACTTTCTTTTTATAATGTAAATAAAAACAGCTCTCTGTGAGCCTTTTTAGACGACAAAAAAAAAACCGGTTCTCGTCCGAAGTCAAGCCCTGTCGGGCGAGGTTAGTACTTAGCTGGGTGACCACTTGGGAACTCCTCGTGTTGTAGGCTTCGTTTCATTTTCTTTTGCTCTTGTTGATTTTGTTTTAGTTTCAATTTTGTTGTTTTAATTCTAAGGGCAGATTGGTTTTCTAAGGGAATACTGAAGGGCAAAATTCAGCCAGGACAAGAAAAAGCAACTTCAAAGGAAGAAATCAAAAACGTGCGCCGTTAAGTTTGACAGGAGCCATCAGCGAACGCAACCTTTGTTCTTTAGCGCGCGACAAGGTTTGCATGTCATTTGTGACATCAAATCAACCGCCTGTGACATCAAGTAACTCGAAGCGCAACAACGAGACGTTAATTGCGCGTTTTTAAGGCCATATTGCAGCAGTAGCATGCATTCTTTGTTTTTCTGTCACTTGAAATGCCTCAGCTTTTTCTTACGGTTTTCGTCTACGACCACACCACAGGGAAAAAAAACCGGTTCTCGTCCGATCACCGAAGTCAAGCCCTGTCGGGCGAGGTTAGTACTTAGCTGGGTGACCACTTGGGAACTCCTCGTGTTGTAGGCTTCTTTGTTTCATTTTCTTTTGCTCTTAGTGATTTTGTTTTAGTTTCATTTTTGTTGTTTTATTCTAAGGGCAGATTGGTTTTCTAAGGGAATATTGGAGGGCAAAATTCAGCCAGGACAAGAAAAAGCAACTTCAAAAGAAGAAATCGAAAACGTGCACCGTTAAGTTTGACACGACCCATCAGCGAACGCACCTTAGTTTGCTCTTTAGCGCGCGCCAAGGTTCGAATTTTATTTGTGACATCAAATCAACCGCCTGTGACATCAAGGAACTCGAAGTGCAACAACGAGACGTTAATTGCGCGTTTTAAAGGCCATATTGCAGCAGCAGCATGTATTCTGTGTTTTTCTGTCACTTTAAATACCTCAACTTTTTCTTACGGTTTTCGTCTACGACCACACCACAAGGAAAAGATCGGTTCTCGTGCCCTGCGTGTATCGAGTTTAAATCTGTTGTTTTTCATGGTTTTTGAGATCCCAATTTAGTTCGAATTGATTCACAAGCTTTGAAGTTGTTTTTATAGCGGCTTACTTGACCAACTTCGGAGCTCAACAGTTTGTTTGAAGTCAAGTTTGCGTTTCGTCGGGAAGGCCAAGATGGCCGACTGGAAAGGTGGTAGTGTCACGTTTAAATTGCCGTTTCTTTTGACCCCGCGGGAGTGAAAAGAAGCTATCGACCGAGAAATTCAGTTTTCCAGGATCTGCGAAATGGAGAAATTTTAATGGAGCTGGCGAATCGACAGGATGCCGAATGCAGGACGACGAACTCAGCGCGAGGTGTTGCTGTTCTGATTAGTTCGCGCCTAGAATACAATGTTAAGGAAACACGAAGTGGTAATGAAGGACGAGTTTTGAATGTGTTATTGGACTTGGATGAGCACACGATTAACATTGTCAATGTTTACGCTCCCACTACGGATACTCAGCGGCGAATTCTTTTCTCTAGCCTGGAGCAGTTCATTTCAAACGATTATGACAACATCATAGGAGGGGATTTCAACTGTATCCTGAACACGAGATTGGATAAACTCGCAGGGAACCCAAATGCCACACAAACAGCCACCTTTTTTCTGAATACTGTTATTGCGCGTTACCAATTACATGATATTTGGACAGAACGGCACAAGGATGAGCGGAACTATACGTGGACTGGGCGAAACACGTCTGATAATTCTTTCATTCGGACACGTATTGATTTTTTTCTTACTAGTCGCTCAATTAACCAGTTTATTACATCAGCTGAAATCAAGCCCTACGCACATTCCAATCACGACTGTATATGCATGACGCTTGATTTTGATAAAATTCACCGCGGCCCTGCCTTCTGGCATTTTAATAATGAATTACTCACAGACGCACTTTTTCAAGATGACATTAAGCAGTTTGGACCCGTTGGCAAGAGAAACATACAGATTTTCCTGATCCCCTAAAATGGTGGGAAAAAGCCAAGCAGAATTTTAAGATCATAGCCATCAGACGAACTAAAATCCGGAGTAAATTCTTACGTCATGAACGCTTTCAGCTAGAAAACAAGGTAACACAGTTGCAAGAGACAGCGAAAAATGGTACGACTCGAGGCATAGAACAATATCTCCTTGCGAAAGAAAAACTTAAGCAGTTAGATATGAAGTTAGATCTATTTTAAATTAGTTTTATATTGTAATATCTATTTTTATCTCTTTTCTTAGTTTTTAATTTTTTATTTTTTTATTTTTATTATAATTTGCAGAGCCCCACTGAAAACCGCCAAGGCGAGTGGGCTCCCTGGTTAAGGCTGGTTCACACTTGTGACATAAGCATAAGCATAAACATAAGCATAAGCATAAGAAAGCGTAAGTGTGAACCGTAGTGACATAAGCATAAGCATAAGCATAAGAAAAAGGAAACTTTTCCTTTTTCTTATGCTTATGCTTATGCTTATGTCGCGTGATCGCAAATGTGAACCGGGACAACATAAGCATAAGCATAAGCATAACGAAACAGCAGTATTTGATGTCAGCAGAAATTCAAGCGAAAACAGTTCCCAATCCTGCTCTGATTTGCTGTTTCAAACGGGCGTCTTCTTCTTTAAACACGCTGTATTATAATGAGAAACTGGCTGAGGCCGGCCGTATTAGCTACCTGAACTACCTGAAATAAATTTCTCGGTCCACCAGTCGCATTTCAAGCACAAGATTGTGATAATCTTCTTGTTGATTTCCTTCGTGAAGATTTCTCTTACCCAACAGGACCGCCATCTTTTTTCAGGTTGTTTTTCTTTCCGCCGTTGACGATTACGGCGCAGCAACATCAAAAGGAGCGCTTCTTCGTTTTCTTCTTCATCATTTTGAAATTACAACTCGTCTCATTCCCCCAGGATTATAAATCTGAAGCCCAATGCGCCTGCGTATGTCGCTTTCTTATGCTTATGTCATAAGTGTGAACATTCTTATGCTTATGCTTATGTTTATGCTTATGCTTATGTCACAAGTGTGAACCAGCCTTTAAATATTATTATTATTATTATTATTATTATTATTATTATTATTATTATTATTATTATTATTATTATTATTATTATTATTATTATTATTATTATAAGGAAATAGAAGCTACTAAAATCCGTGCCAAGGCGCAATTTATGGAGGAGGGCGAAAAGAGCACGCGCTATTTCTTTTCATTGGAGAAGAGCCGTAAAGCAGATCAGACAATTCGCGTACTGACCAAAAACAATCTTGAAACTATTACCGAAACCAAGGACCTACTTTCGGAGACCCACGCGTTTTACAAAGAACTTTTTTCGGCACAGCCTTGTGAGGACAATGCACAAGAGTTTTTTCTGAGTGGTGCGATCCCAAAACTGCCTGATGATGCGCGTGATTCACGTGAGGGGGAAATCACTGAGGCAGAGTTGCGCAAAGGTGCTACTTCAATGGAAAATGATGCCTCACGGAATTGATGGATTGACAACGAACTTTTATAAACACTTTTGTCCCCTTCTGGGTAATAAGTTAACGCTAGTTTATAATTATGCTTTCCGTTCGGGTCAGCTTTCTGTCTCGCAGCGGCGGGGGGTTATCTCACTCCTATTCAAGAAAGGCGATCGGACTCTGCTAAAACACTGGAGACCTATTACGCTCCTCACTACTGATTATAAGATTTTGACGAAAGCTCTCGCCAATAGGCTTTAGCAGGTCCTATCGCTCATGGTACACACTGATCAGACTGCCTCGATTAAAGGAAGGACAATTAATGACAACACCAGACTTTTGCATGATGCAATCACTTATGCAAATGATAATAACATTCCTCTAGCGCTTATAAGTGTGGATCAGCTGAAAGCCTTTGATCGCGTCGCACATGAGTTTTTGTTTAACGCTCTCGAGTGTTTTGGTTTTGGCCCGAACTTTATACGGTGGATCAATGTCGTTTGCAATTCAGTATCCAGTTCAGTTAAAACTAACGGATAGCTTACAGCATTCATAAACTTGGAGCGGGGTATGAGGCAGGGTTGTCCGTTATCCATGCCTCTTTACGTACTGACGGCAGAAACAATGGTGTGTAACATCCAGAATAATCCAGCAATTCATGGACTCCGACCACCTGACTCACAAGACGAAGTTAAACTTTCACAGTTCGCCGATGATACGACGTTACTGCTGACCGATGAGCAGTCTATCACCGAAACATTTCATACTTTTGATCTATACGAGCGCGCGTCTGGGGCCAAGATCAACAAAAGCAAATGTAAGGGCCTTTGGTGCGGGTCATTTGCGCAGCGTACAGACCAGCTTTATGGTTTCGAGTGGTTTAACGATTTCATACCCGATAAAATCCTGGGGCAGTTTTTCGGAAATGTGGATTGCACCCAAAAGAACTGGGAGGCTAAGATCGAGAAGATTAAAAACATTGTCGCTGCTTGGCGCCACAGGGAACTGAGTTTCAAAGGCAGGGCCCTGTTAATTACCCTGTTAACATCCACGCTATGGTATAACGTCACGTCATTATCGATGCCCCCTGGGCAGTCACGCAGATCGAGCGGATTCTATATGACTTTCTCTGGAACTACAAGCACCCTCTAGTCAGCAGAGAAATTTTGGCACTCCCCCTCGGGGAAGGAGGTTTTAACATCCCCCTGTTGCAAACTAGGATTCATGCATTCAGACTGAATACCCTCAAGAGACTCCTATCCGGGGAAGACGCCCACTGGAAACATTTTACTGCCTATTTCCTTCGCGTGGCTAACATGAGTCTTGGCAAGATGACACTCGTTCTTGATTATTCACCTCAGCGCATTAACTGTGATATACCAGCTTTTCACAGAGAATTACTGATCGCCTGGCACAAGCACAAGGGACGCCACACCCGTACTAGTACCTCTGAGTCACTCACTGATGTCCTCAATGAGCCGCTCTTCCTTAACGAGTTAATTGTTTCTCAGGAAAAACCCCTTATCTACGCAGATTGGATTGCCGCCGGCCTCACTCGAGTTAAACACATATGCTATGAAGCAGGCCCAGGTCTCTTGCCCGCGGCTGCTATACCTGAGATGTTGTCAGACAAGAACCCCCCGCGCTCTATCGAGAACTGTACGAGAGCTAAAAGATCTCCTGTCCGTGATCCCTAGACAGTGTCTTCAGCTGGTTAATACCAACAATTTGCGACCACCACCTACTGTGCAATCCAGTTTTGTGATCAACGACCCGAGTCCAGGGAGCACTCCCACTGATCTGCTTGCTTGTAAAACACGCACATTTTATCGCCATCTACATGACCGCTGCAAAACAGTTACTCCAACCAACACCGGTTTTTAATGCCAAACAGTGGCGGACTTTGTATTCACCGCTAGTTACCAACAAGCAGGGCGATCTAAACTGGAAAATTGCGCATCGAGTTTTACCTACGGCCCTTTCCTTGAACAGACTGTGTATGATTCCCCTGACTATCATCGTTGGGGAGAGACGGATACTATTGAGCATGCTTTACTCCAGTGCCCCACTGTTGTTACATTCTGGAGAAAGATTGAACCGCTACTAAATAAGATTTCAAATAGCAACCTACCTGTCACTGATAGTCTCAAGCTTCTAGGCAAAATCCCATGCGAAAACGACCCATTTAGCAAACAGCATGTGGACCTTATCAATTGAACACTCACCATCGCTAGATACGCAATCCACAAATCTGCAGTATACCACAGAGTACATCAGACCACCATACCCCCGGAAGCCATTTTTGCTGCCGCTGTGAAATCCCATCTACACTTTCAGTTCAAGCTATACTCACCACGTCAGACGCAGTTTTATTTTCCGCATGATTGGTGTCTAGGGGAGGCCGTCGCTAAAATAGAGAACGATAAGATAGTGTTCACATTCGATTGTACGTAACAAGCTCCCACAAGGATATGAACTTATACCAGTTTTTTTTAGTTTCAAATGTGAAGATTCATTACAGTGTTAAATAGCTACATTACAAGTAAAAACATGTTACAGATCCTTTTTAATTGTAAATAAACAAGCTCCTTGTGAGCCTGTTTAGAGAAAAAAAACCCGTTCTCGTCCGATCACCGAAGTTAAGCCCTGTCGGGCGGGGTGAGTACTTGGATGGGTGACCGCCTGGGAATACCCCGTGTTTTAGGCTTCACATTTTCTTTTTTGATTTTTCCTAACCAATTAATCTAGCTAGTCTAGGGCATAGTTGTCCGGTATTAGAGATATTTACGGGCCAAATTAACACCTAGAAACAAAAGCAAGTTGAATAGAACAAGCGCTCGTGCTTTCCTTCGTGAGCGCGCGGCAAGGTTGAAATTTGGACTGTGACATCAAATAATTAACGCTTGTGGCATCAAATTAATCGAAGCAACAACAATCGAGGCGACAATTAGTCGCTGTTCGCCCAAAATACCTTTAAAAAATGCACACAACGAAATGTAAAATGATAAACTACGATACTTTGAGTATAATGTTTTGAACCTCGTAAACTGCCACGAATTACGGGCCAGTGAATAGCGCGAGGACAAAAAGAAAGCGTTGAACACGATTCAAAACGTCAACGCTAAAAGTTTCTTCTACAATTGAACAAGCACTAAAGAAATCACGGAAAGCAACTCACGGTTCAGACGAACGGATGTTTGCTTCCAAAGGCAAGCTCCGCCATCGATCGACGCTGTCAAGTAAAAGTACAAGTCGATTTCAAGCTGCAAAGTAAGTGTTACCTTGAGAGGACTGCCTCCTTGATCACAGTACCTCCCACGTCAGGTAAGTTTTTTTTGTGTTTTAGGCGGTAAGGTAGCCCCAGTGCAATGACCACCTACCCTACAGACTAGAAGAATACCCAATACCCTAAATACAATAAAATACCACAAGGTAAGGGGGCACCCCCATACGGGGCTGGCCTGCCAACTTCGCCAGGGAGTCGAACCCTCCCTTACCTAAAACCCTTTAAAAAGACCGGAGGCACAAAGATAAAAGACACATACAAAAGGACACTCATAGTACTACCAATGAAGGCGACCAAGAGATCCAGATAAAATGGGTTACAGCAAGATAGGAACATACGAAAAAGACACCCACAGTACAACCAATGAAGGCGACCGTGAGGGCCGTCATAAATTTGATAATATACCCAAAAGGGCCAACATTAGAAACGCACTTTGAAAGAGGATCCATGAAAGGATCCAATGACACCCCCAGCACCCCACTGTCTAGAGAAGTAACGACGACGACGGTCGGACACAAAACGCTTTGCGAACAGGGGAGATGGAAAGACAAACGCGACTTCAAGGTGGCCAATAGTTTGACTGCAGCAGGGGGCTCACAGTTGGTAACCGCAGAACCAGGCTTTTGGAACATCATAGCCAAAGGAGGAAAGTCTCTCGGTAGTGTATAGCACACCGTGCGCGATCTTCCAAATAAGGTCGATGGCTTGCCTGTCAAAAGAAAATAAAATAAAAATAAAGAACAATGACTTCCAAGTAGACGACCAGTCAAGAAAACCAAAAGACGGTCGAAACTTTTCAACGTAGTGCGGTCTGCAGTGATTGATCGATAGCAGTAGCTGATAACACGATTTACACGAAAAAGACAATGCCTGCAGTTGGAGATTGTCCCGCGGGGACCAAACAAGTAAACCGCCTGGAGAGTCTGCCCCATTCAGGGCTATCCAGGCAAGAAGAAGATTGGCATAGAAGGGGGAAGCCGATCCGATGAAAAGGCAAATGGCTGCGATAAAACCCCAAGGGGTCCTATACCAAAGCGATCAAAAAACCAATAAGTCATCAGACACACCCAACTATTTGGAGAGACCACAAAACGGCATATCCACTGCACCAAAAGGGCGCGGACTTTAAAGGAAACAGAGACGACCCAAAACCTCCGTGCTCACGGGAATGGATAACAACATTACGGGCTACAAGATCGCGCTTACCACCCCAGGAAAACTTGAAAATAAGGGAGTTAAGCTCGGTCACCACTCAAGCGGGCATGCGAACGAGGTACGCTACATACCAGACCCGCCAGGGTGCAAGAGCATTAGCAACCAAGGCCTTGCCACCGTACGATAGCGATCGCGAACGCCAAAAATTCAAACACTTCTCGACGGCATCCAACCTGGGACGCCAATTGGAATCATCCATACACCCATTCCCAATAAAAACGCCCAACACTTTAAGTTTAAGAGATGTCCAGTCGATGGGGACAGGCGCGTCACTGCTACCACGCCATGAACCCAGCCATAGTCCTTTACACTTATCCAAGTTCAACTTGCAACCGGTGCCAGCCTCAAAGAGGGCATACGTATCAAAGACGGCCGCTGTGGCAGGGTCGAACGTAGTGATGGCAGAAGTGTCATCCGCATACAAAGACAACACAGGTAAGGGCGTGACAGAGCCACGGAGATGCAGACCAGTTATGGCAGGATTGGCTCTAATACTAACACCTACAACCTCCATAGTAAAGACGTACAATAAAGGGGACAGAGGGCAACCCTGTCTGACTCCTCTCGAGGGTTTAAAAGAGCGCGACGTATAACCGTTAATGATGACAGAACTGCGAATGTCTGAGTACAATAATTTCACCCATCCAATAAAAGAGGGTCCAAAACCCATCTTTTGAAGTGTGGAGAAAAGAAAAGGCCAATCAACTCACTCGAAGGCCTTCTCTGGATCCAGAGAAAGAATCACCACGGGAATGTTGAGGTCATTCGCGTATTGGGCAACATAGGGCCACATTTTCACCAATATACCGGCCGGGGACTCCGCACGTCTGATCAGGTGCAACTACATGGTGGATGACTTTTAATAACCTGCCGGCCAATGCTCCCCTGCACACAATTTATAATCAACGTTCAAAAGACTAATAGGGCGCCAGTTTTTATGTGGTAATCGGTCACCTTATTTGAAGATCAAGGAAATAAGGGCCTCACGCTGAGAGGAAGGCAAAAGGCCAGAGACGAAGGAGGCGTTGAGAACCTCCACCAAATCAGGGCCTAAAACATCCCAAAAAGTTAAATAAAATTCCGCAGATAAACCATCCGATCCAGGTGCCTTTCCTTTGGCCATCCCTAGGAGGGCTTGATGAGCCTCGGACTCAGTGAGATGGCGCTCGCAATGCAAGGCTTCACTATCCGGAAGGACAGAGGAGAGTTGGTCAAGAAGGCTACGCTGGACGTCCAAGTCGGTGGGACAAGATCGAAAAAGATCAGTATAAAAGGTAACCCAGGAGTCACAAATATCGGGCATACTGGATGTCAAGGAACCATCCTGACTTTGCATAGCAGAGATCCAATCTTGAGCACCGTTCCATTTCTCAAGCTTGAAGAAAAAACTGGACGAAGACTCGCCCTCCTCGGCCCAACGGATGCGGGACCGGATACGAGCACCCACGGCGGCCACCGAGTCGATGGAGGCAATTTTGGACAGGGTGGACTCGTAGACACTGAGGAGAGAGAATCTCCCCAAATCAATTTGAGACTTAAGGTGTTGGGACAAGTTAACCAGTAACGAACGAATTTGAGTGCGCTCTTTTGACTACGAACTACAAAACTGAAGCCTCCTCTAAGGATCCATCATTGCGGACAGGATCAGCGCGCAAAATACTCTGGCTATCATCCGAAAACTCTGAGATGGTAACAGAGGGACTTGGTTCCGGAGACGAGAATTCACTTATGTTCGCCGACAACTGAAGCCCCTGAGATTGGGGGGAGACACGTCAGAAGAAGCGTCACCGACACCTGGGACAGGAACAGCTGCAGTATCGACAGGAATTCCCTCAGTGCTAATATCAGAAGCAACATCAACTTGAGGCTGACTAGAGGTGGACGGGGGGTTGTCAGCATCGGTAACGTTAACCACTGGCTGCTGCTGGGATCAGGATGGAGGGGGATCACTAGTGGGTTGGGCACCAGTAGGTACA
Source organism: Siderastrea radians (assembly GCA_964017195.1). NCBI lineage: Eukaryota > Metazoa > Cnidaria > Anthozoa > Scleractinia > Rhizangiidae > Siderastrea > Siderastrea radians. Next base: position 28,826,814 of record OZ024899.1, on the reverse strand, counting down.
GACGCCACACGCTCGGCATTCTGAGGCCCTGTACCAAGGCGAGTGGTACCCCAAGGATTCTTGCAGTCTCTGGCCTTGTGGCCCGGTTCCTTGCACAACCGACATTTATCCCTATCTAGGCACTCACAAGACTTGTGACCCTGAGCGCCACACAGATTACAAATAATGGGCTGGCCCTTATGCCAAACCCTGCAAAGGTAGGTATTGATGACAATGATGCTACGAACTTGGCCATAGTGCTCAAAAAACTCAGTAATGGCCCCCTTATCATTATCCTCAAAAGGGTAGTCAAAAAAGGTGTATGATTGTGATGGGGGCCCACCATCCATTTTGCACCAAATACCAAAAAGCCGACAGCCACGATTTTTGAGAGCGTCCAAGGCAGCGTCCTCAGAAGAGAAAGTGACCTGAATTACATGAACACTGCTGTATAGCAGTGACACCGTAATCGCCAAAAGGTTTAAGGATAGCCTCAGCAATATCTTCCCGGGACTTGCCCGACAATTTGTTGCCAACATGGATATTGACTGTCTTTTTAAGGCCCATCTTAAACAACGCAAACAGACAATTAAAGCAACGGGACTATTGCCCACTTAGATAACAGTTAAAAGAACGGGACTATTGCCCGCTTAAATAACACACTGGTTTAATGGGTCCTTTGCCCACCTAAATAACTAAGTTAAACTAGATTGCAGGACTTTGCCCGGGCATCTTTCTTTCTCCCTGGAGAGATGGCGGCTAGGAGCTTCGGGTCTCCGTTCTTTCTGGCATTAATTGCGTTATTCTGCCATCTTGCATTTGCTAATACAGACCACAAGCTTCCCAAGATCATCACAAAGCCGTTTAGGGAAAACCAGCTTCTTCCATCGTGTTATGAGGGAAAAAATACTCATTCAGCCTGGACAGCTCATTAGAGTCTCTTTGTCAAAGTATGGCTTTCGGAAATCAGGAGTGAGCCTTTCGAGATGGTCAAAGCGTGGTCAGACTGTGTTACTAGTAGCCGGACATGATCCACCAATCAACATTACTATCTACTCCTATGTGTCTATGAATCCTGGCCCTCAAGATATGAACAGGTTGTATTGTACAAACACGAAACGAAAGGATCGGTCGCGGCATTATTCAAATTTGGTTCAAGTTCCATTGACTGTACCAGATATTGTTCACAACAATAGACCGCGGCTTATGAGGTGTTGTGTGCTGAATGCTCGGTCAATTAGGAACAAAGCGCCTGACTTCGTTGACTATATTTGTGATTCTCAAGTCGACATCGCTGTTATAACTGAAACCTGGTTAAAATCTAGTGATTCTGCTGCTAAGATTGCTGCTACACCACCGGGATACCGGTTATTTGACAATCCTCGCCCAGACAGACTTGGTGGTGGTACTGGAATTCTGGCTCGGGACTCGCTTCTTGTTAAACAAGCTAGAGCGGGAGTTTTCGATACTTTTGAGTACTCGGAGTGGATTATTGTATCTGGTTCTGCTTGTCTGCGCCTTCTTGCTATCTATAGGCCGCCCTACTCACCAAGCCATCCGCGTACTGTGAGCATGTTTATTGCAGAATTCGCCAAGTTCCTGGAATCTGTTGTCATGACAACTGAACCTTTGGTGCTGACTGGTGATTTCAACATCCATGTCAATATCGGGTCTGATAGTGACGCAGTTCGCTTTCTGGACCTTTTGTCATCAATGGGCTTGCAACAGCACATTAGCTTTGCTACTCATATCTCTGGGAACACTTTGGATTTGCTAATATCGAGGACTCTGGATTCTAATCTTATACATGATGTCCAGCCTGGTGCTTATTTCTCTGACCACTGCTTGGCATTTTTCACCATAAATGTTTCAATGCCTCAGCTGTCCAGGAAAAAGGTCTCTTTTAGGAAAGTAAAGGCTATTGATATAACATCATTTACGGATGATTTGTCTGCTTCAGAATTGTGTCAACACCCGCCATCTGAGCCTGCGCTACTAGTGGACTGCTATAATACTACACTTGCAGAATTACTCGATCGCCACGCGCCACTTAAAACTAAAACCGTTACGGTTAGACCACAAGTACCCTGGTACTCCGAGGAAATTCGCGAAGCTAAGAGAGCGCGCAGGCGCGCTGAAAGGAAGTGGAGAAAGACTAGGGGTGCCGCTGATTTCGCTTCATTCAAACGGCACAAAAATCATGTTACGCATTTACTGAAAGAAGCCAAATCTGCCTTCCTCACGGATTTTGTCAGCCAGAACTGCGATGACCAAGGCAAGTTGTTTCGGGCTGTGAAAGATCTTTTAGTGGAAAAGAGCTCGTTATGCTTCTTGGACTACGCGGACAAATCAGCGCTGGCAAATGATATTGGAAAGTATTTTGTGGAAAAGATCAACCGTCTGTGCGATGAGCTTGACCAGGGTGATGTCTCGGACACTCAGGTCCAGGATGACGGTGCTGTAAACAGTGACTTGTTAACTCACCCGACTAGAATTGAAGCTTTCAAGCTGTTGACTGAGGAAGATGTGCGCATGATCATCGCGAGCTCGAAATCTACGTCCTGTTGCCTCGATCCCATACCAACGCACTTGTTAAAGTCCTGTAGTGGGCCACTTATTCCGGTAATCACCAAGATAATTAACAACTCCTTGGAATTGGGTATCTTCCCTGAATGCTGGAAAGAGGCTATTGTCATACCATTGTTAAAGAAACTGGGACTAGATTCTATTTTTAAGAACTTGCGTCCCGTGAGCAACTTGGCTTACGTTTCCAAGCTCATAGAGCGTGCAGTATTCAACCAGACATATGACCACCTTGTCCGGTCGGGGCTTTATCCGTTATTACAATCCGCATACCGAAAGTATCATAGTACAGAGACAGCGTTGGTCAAAGTTGCTAATGATATTCTATTGAATATGAACTCGCAGCGTGTTACACTATTAGTGTTATTAGATCAAAGCGCTGCTTTTGACACAGTGGATCATTCGATTCTGCTTCAACGCTTGATGGCTGATTTTGGTATATGCGGGAAGGCTTTGGGGTGGTTCTCTTCGTACTTGTCAGGGCGTAGCCAGCGTGTGTTGTTTGAGGGGTCTACATCGGACAGCTTCGATCTGCGCTTCAGTGTTCCACAACGCAGCTGCCTCGGTCCACTTCTGTTTGTACTCTATGCCTCCAAGCTCTTTGAGATTGTAGAAGTTCATCTGCCGGATGCACAATGTTTTGCTGACGACACCCAACTATACTTGTCCTTTGATCCCAACAGTAGCACGGACCTAGTGAAATCGCTGGATGCCATGGAGCGATGCATTAGTGACTTATGGAAATGGATGTACCAGGACAAATTAAAGATCAATGATGATAAGACTGAATTTCTTGTTATTGGATCGAAACATCAGTTGCAGAAAATTGATAATTGTTCAGTTCGCGTTGGCACGATAGATATTAAGCCCGTTTCTGAAGTGCGTAATCTCGGGGCCTGGTTCGACTCACATTTTCTATGTCGACCCATATATCTAAGTCTTGTAGTGCTGCATTTTTCTGGTTACACAATATCAAGAAAATTAGCCAATTTCTGCCTAGGGACAAATTAGAGATGGTGTTACATGCCTTTGTTACTAGTAGAATAGATTATTGTAATGGACTCCTCTATGGACTACCAGACCGTGAAATAGGGAAATTGCAAAGAGTTCAAAATGCTGCAGCTAGGCTGCTCACGTCATGTAAAAAGTATGATCACATTACGCCCGTCTTGCGCGAATTGCATTGGTTACCGGCAAAGTATCGAATTAATTTTAAAATTTTATTATTAACCTTCAAGGCTCTTCATGGGATTGCACCTTCTTATATTAGTGATCTAATTAAGGTAAAACATAATACGCGCTATTCATTACGTTCCAACGAAGGTGTATGTTTAATGCATCCCAAAGGTAGGATGAAGAAGTCTTTTGGGGATAGATCATTCAGCGTGGCTGCGCCTACTCTATGGAATAATCTTCCGCAAGCCTCCGCAGCATGTCAAGCATTTCAAGTTTCAAAAGCCAACTGAAGACACATTTGTTTAGACTAGCTTTTAACAGTTTTTAGACATACTCAATTTTATATATTTATTTTCTATTATTACCATTTATATATTTATGTATTTTATATCTATTTGTATCTATTATTATTCCTATATTTGATTGTATATATTTATAAATTGTACATATTATGTAACTTAGATAGGTATTCATATTTTTATTAGTTAGATACTCTGATGTAATGCGCTCTTGATCATATTTATGTTAAATAGCGCAATATAAATTAATAAATTATTATTTTGTTATTATTTAAATAAATTAGATTAACGGAACTTTTGCCTGATTAAAGCAACGGGACTATTGCCCGATTAAAGCAACGGGACTATTGCCCGCTTAAATAACACACTGGATTAATGGGTCCTTTGCCCACTTAAATAACAATTAAATGAAAGGGGCTTTTGCCTGCTAAGTTAAACTAGATATCAGGACTTTTGCCTGCTTTAAATAAATTAGAATAACAGGACTTTTGCCCAATCAAAAAAAATTAAATCAACGGGACTATTGCCCACTTAAATAACACGCCCTTAAATAGCAATTAAATGAAAGGGGCTCTTGCCCACTAAGTTGAACTAGATTGCAGGACTTTTGCCAGCTTTAAATAAATTAAAAACAACGGGACTTTTGCCCGATCAAGCAACAATTAAAGCAACGGGACTATTGCCCGCTTAAATAACACACTTTGCCTTAAATAACTAGATTGCAGGACTTTTGCCCGCTTTAATAAATTAGATTAACGGGACTGTTGCCCGATTAAGCAATAAATAAAGGAACGGGACTATTGCCCGCTTAAATAACAATTACATCAACGGGACTATTTCCCACTTAAAATACGATTAACTAATCAGGCGTTTGCCCGAAAACAAAGCAAAAAACTACAAAGGGCCCCGAAAATGACCCAAAAAACACGCAAAAAGAAGAAAAAAGGGGCTCCGAAAGCGCCGACCGAAAAAACCAAAACTGTACAAAAATTGGATGGGTGAGGTCACCCAGCAAAACTGAACCAGCAAAGCTACTGCTTAACTTGACGAGTCAAGCAGAGCCACGCAAAAAGAAGGAAAAAGGGGCTCCGAAAAGTGCCCACCGACAAAACCAAAACTGTACAAAAATTGGATGGGTGAGGTCACCCAACCAAAAACTGAACCAGCAAAGCGACTGCTTAACTTGACGAGTCAAGCAGAGCGTTGACTGTAAAACTGGCTAACTCCAAGTTATGGTCTCTTAGAGACCAAGCATTCCTCCTTGGGAGGGTCACCAGAAAAATAAAATAAATGGAAAAAACGACAATCAAAATATACGTTACCGATATGTGAAGCGGTCCCACAAAGGTCCGGAAAACTTCTCAGGTACTGAACCAAAACGCACCAGAGGCGATACCAACCAACGAACAAAGCGTCAGGTAAGTTTTTTTGTGTGTGTTTACGGCGAACGAGCAGCCCCCCAGTAGGGTGAGTGCAATGGCTCCTGGACCTAACGTCTAATCCCACTCTAGGTGGAGGAAGTGCAATGCCAGAGAAGTGGGTTCACTCTTAAACGAGGGACACCGGCCGCCAACTTCGCTGGGGAGTCGAACCCCACCTCCACGAAAACTAAAACAGACAAAAAAACAAAAAAGTCCTCCAAAAATTGTGTCACGAGGGCACACACAACGGACACACACAGATAAACAGGCATTCACCACAGACAAAAAAGTTACAACGTTCGCAACACGTACAAAAAACGATACAACATAGACAAAGAAAAGTAGCGACAGATCAAGGAAGCTCCTACCCAGTCACTTCCTCGAAAAGTCACGCACAAACAGTACGGGGGAACAAAAGTGGCTGGAGGAATTTTTTGCCTACCTGCAACAACCACAGACTCACCGCGAAGAGCGTCAAAAGGAGACGGAGTCTTTGCAGGACGTTGACAGCCTCTGTGATGGTACTCAACAAAGCGATTGAATTCAAAAGACGCACGGTCCAAACAGATATCATGACTAAGGACGCCGAAGTCCACATAACCCTCCAAAGCTTGGGAATAACACCGCCACTTACTGGCACTGGGCGGTGGAGACTGCTCGGACGGAAGAAACTGCACAGGAGGAGACGCCTCAAGCGAAACCATGGGCTTGAGTACTCGGAGTGGATTATTGTATCTGGTTCTGCTCGTCTGCGCCTTCTTGCTATCTATAGGCCGCCCTACTCACCAAGCCATCCGCGTACTGTGAGCATGTTTATTGCAGAATTCGCCAAGTTCCTGGAATCTGTTGTCATGACAACTGAACCTTTGGTGCTGACTGGTGATTTCAACATCCATGTCAATATCGGGTCTGATAGTGACGCAGTTCGCTTTCTGGACCTTTTGTCATCAATGGGCTTGCAACAGCACATTAGCTTTGCTACTCATATCTCTGGGAACACTTTGGATTTGCTAATATCGAGGACTCTGGATTCTAATCTTATACATGATGTCCAGCCTGGTGCTTATTTCTCTGACCACTGCTTGGCATTTTTCACCATAAATGTTTCAATGCCTCAGCTGTCCAGGAAAAAGGTCTCTTTTAGGAAAGTAAAGGCTATTGATATAACATCATTCACGGATGATTTGTCTGCTTCAGAATTGTGTCAACACCCGCCATCTGAGCCTGCGCTACTAGTGGACTGCTATAATACTACACTTGCAGAATTACTCGATCGCCACGCGCCACTTAAAACTAAAACCGTTACGGTTAGACCACAAGTACCCTGGTACTCCGAGGAAATTCGCGAAGCTAAGAGAGCGCGCAGGCGCGCTGAAAGGAAGTGGAGAAAGACTAGGGGTGCCGCTGATTTCGCTTCATTCAAATGGCACAAAAATCATGTTACGCATTTACTGAAAGAAGCCAAATCTGCCTTCCTCACGGATTTTGTCAGCCAGAACTGCGATGACCAAGGCAAGTTGTTTCGGGCTGTGAAAGATCTTTTAGTGGAAAAGAGCTCGTTATGCTTCTTGGACTACGCGGACAAATCAGCGCTGGCAAATGATATTGGAAAGTATTTTGTGGAAAAGATCAACCGTCTGTGCGATGAGCTTGACCAGGGTGATGTCTCGGACACTCAGGTCCAGGATGACGGTGCTGTAAACAGTGACTTGTTAACTCACCCGACTAGAATTGAAGCTTTCAAGCTGTTGACTGAGGAAGATGTGCGCATGATCATCGCGAGCTCGAAATCTACATCCTGTTGCCTCGATCCCATACCAACGCACTTGTTAAAGTCCTGTAGTGGGCCACTTATTCCGGTAATCACCAAGATAATTAACAACTCCTTGGAATTGGGTATCTTCCCTGAATGCTGGAAAGAGGCTATTGTCATACCATTGTTAAAGAAACTGGGACTAGATTCTATTTTTAAGAACTTGCGTCCCGTGAGCAACTTGGCTTACGTTTCCAAGCTCATAGAGCGTGCAGTATTCAACCAGACATATGACCACCTTGTCCGGTCGGGGCTTTATCCGTTATTACAATCCGCATACCGAAAGTATCATAGTACAGAGACAGCGTTGGTCAAAGTTGCTAATGATATTCTATTGAATATGAACTCGCAGCGTGTTACACTATTAGTGTTATTAGATCAAAGCGCTGCTTTTGACACAGTGGATCATTCGATTCTGCTTCAACGCTTGATGGCTGATTTTGGTATATGCGGGAAGGCTTTGGGGTGGTTCTCTTCGTACTTGTCAGGGCGTAGCCAGCGTGTGTTGTTTGAGGGGTCTACATCGGACAGCTTCGATCTGCGCTTCAGTGTTCCACAACGCAGCTGCCTCGGTCCACTTCTGTTTGTACTCTATGCCTCCAAGCTCTTTGAGATTGTAGAAGTTCATCTGCCGGATGCACAATGTTTTGCTGACGACACCCAACTATACTTGTCCTTTGATCCCAACAGTAGCACGGACCTAGTGAAATCGTTGGATGCCATGGAGCGATGCATTAGTGACTTATGGAAATGGATGTACCAGGACAAATTAAAGATCAATGATGATAAGACTGAATTTCTTGTTATTGGATCGAAACATCAGTTGCAGAAAATTGATAATTGTTCAGTTCGCGTTGGCACGATAGATATTAAGCCCGTTTCTGAAGTGCGTAATCTCGGGGCCTGGTTCGACTCACATTTTCTATGTCGACCCATATATCTAAGTCTTGTAGTGCTGCATTTTTCTGGTTACACAATATCAAGAAAATTAGCCAATTTCTGCCTAGGGACAAATTAGAGATGGTGTTACATGCCTTTGTTACTAGTAGAATAGATTATTGTAATGGACTCCTCTATGGACTACCAGACCGTGAAATAGGGAAATTGCAAAGAGTTCAAAATGCTGCAGCTAGGCTGCTCACGTCATGTAAAAAGTATGATCACATTACGCCTGTCTTGCGCGAATTGCATTGGTTACCGGCAAAGTATCGAATTAATTTTAAAATTTTATTATTAACCTTCAAGGCTCTTCATGGGATTGCACCTTCTTATATTAGTGATCTAATTAAGGTAAAACATAATACGCGCTATTCATTACGTTCCAACGAAGGTGTATGTTTAATGCATCCCAAAGGTAGGATGAAGAAGTCTTTTGGGGATAGATCATTCAGCGTGGCTGCGCCTACTCTATGGAATAATCTTCCGCAAGCCTCCGCAGCATGTCAAGCATTTCAAGTTTCAAAAGCCAACTGAAGACACATTTGTTTAGACTAGCTTTTAACAGTTTTTAGACATACTCAATTTTATATATTTATTTTCTATTATTACCATTTATATATTTATGTATTTTATATCTATTTGTATCTATTATTATTCCTATATTTGATTGTATATATTTATAAATTGTACATATTATGTAACTTAGATAGGTATTCATATTTTTATTAGTTAGATACTCTGATGTAATGCGCTCTTGATCATATTTATGTTAAATAGCGCAATATAAATTAATAAATTATTATTTTGTTATTATTTAAATAAATTAGATTAACGGAACTTTTGCCTGATTAAAGCAACGGGACTATTGCCCGATTAAAGCAACGGGACTATTGCCCGCTTAAATAACACACTGGATTAATGGGTCCTTTGCCCACTTAAATAACAATTAAATGAAAGGGGCTTTTGCCTGCTAAGTTAAACTAGATATCAGGACTTTTGCCTGCTTTAAATAAATTAGAATAACAGGACTTTTGCCCAATCAAAAAAAATTAAATCAACGGGACTATTGCCCGCTTAAATAACACGCCCTTAAATAGCAATTAAATGAAAGGGGCTCTTGCCCACTAAGTTGAACTAGATTGCAGGACTTTTGCCAGCTTTAAATAAATTAAAAACAACGGGACTTTTGCCCGATCAAGCAACAATTAAAGCAACGGGACTATTGCCCGCTTAAATAACACACTTTGCCTTAAATAACTAGATTGCAGGACTTTTGCCCGCTTTAATAAATTAGATTAACGGGACTGTTGCCCGATTAAGCAATAAATAAAGGAACGGGACTATTGCCCGCTTAAATAACAATTACATCAACGGGACTATTTCCCACTTAAAATACGATTAACTAATCAGGCGTTTGCCCGAAAACAAAGCAAAAAACTACAAAGGGCCCCGAAAATGACCCAAAAAACACGCAAAAAGAAGAAAAAAGGGGCTCCGAAAGCGCCGACCGAAAAAACCAAAACTGTACAAAAATTGGATGGGTGAGGTCACCCAGCAAAACTGAACCAGCAAAGCTACTGCTTAACTTGACGAGTCAAGCAGAGCCACGCAAAAAGAAGGAAAAAGGGGCTCCGAAAAGTGCCCACCGACAAAACCAAAACTGTACAAAAATTGGATGGGTGAGGTCACCCAACCAAAAACTGAACCAGCAAAGCGACTGCTTAACTTGACGAGTCAAGCAGAGCGTTGACTGTAAAACTGGCTAACTCCAAGTTATGGTCTCTTAGAGACCAAGCATTCCTCCTTGGGAGGGTCACCAGAAAAATAAAATAAATGGAAAAAACGACGATCAAAATATACGTTACCGATATGTGAAGCGGTCCCACAAAGGTCCGGAAAACTTCTCAGGTACTGAACCAAAACGCACCAGAGGCGATACCAACCAACGAACAAAGCGTCAGGTAAGTTTTTTTGTGTGTGTTTACGGCGAACGAGCAGCCCCCCAGTAGGGTGAGTGCAATGGCTCCTGGACCTAACGTCTAATCCCACTCTAGGTGGAGGAAGTGCAATGCCAGAGAAGTGGGTTCACTCTTAAACGAGGGACACCGGCCGCCAACTTCGCTGGGGAGTCGAACCCCACCTCCACGAAAACTAAAACAGACAAAAAAACAAAAAAGTCCTCCAAAAATTGTGTCACGAGGGCACACACAACGGACACACACAGATAAACAGGCATTCACCACAGACAAAAAAGTTACAACGTTCGCAACACGTACAAAAAACGATACAACATAGACAAAGAAAAGTAGCGACAGATCAAGGAAGCTCCTACCCAGTCACTTCCTCGAAAAGTCACGCACAAACAGTACGGGGGAACAAAAGTGGCTGGAGGAATTTTTTGCCTACCTGCAACAACCACAGACTCACCGCGAAGAGCGTCAAAAGGAGACGGAGTCTTTGCAGGACGTTGACAGCCTCTGTGATGGTACTCAACAAAGCGATTGAATTCAAAAGACGCACGGTCCAAACAGATATCATGACTAAGGACGCCGAAGTCCACATAACCCTCCAAAGCTTGGGAATAACACCGCCACTTACTGGCACTGGGCGGTGGAGACTGCTCGGACGGAAGAAACTGCACAGGAGGAGACGCCTCAAGCGAAACCATGGGCTCATGTGAAGACTCGGGTGGAGACGGCTCGGGCTGAGACTGCTCAGGTGGAGACGCTGACTCAGTTGGAGACTGCTGCGGGAACAGATGCTGAGAAACCTCTTGGGAAGCAGGCGACACAACCATGGAGGCAGCAACAGACTCGTCCGAAGAGAAGGAGGACGGAACGGGAGACGGAGGAACCGGCACAGACTGAGACGGGACCTGAGATGCCGATTCCCGCGGGCCCCGGACGGAACTTGTTCGCCCGAATCTTCTCCCAGGTAAGATCATCTGACCACATCTCACGGAAAGTACGGAAAAAGCGGATATCCGGATACTCCTCGTTTACATCCATGTCATCAGGGTCAGCACGACGACACTTCCGTTTACGCTTTCTGAGGCGACGCGGAGAACGCGACAGGTTTGAAGCCGTGACAACCACCTGCTCATCCCCAGAGAGAAACTCAGCTTCCATTTCACTAGAGTCCTCAGACTCAAACTCAGCGTCAGGGTTGAAATCAGCATCTTCAGGGTCATCATCAGGCAACGTATCAGCAAAGGCAGACGGAGGAGCAGCAGGAGCGGCAGCATCGGAAGCCGACGGCACAGCCTCTGAAGCAGGCGGCACAGCCTCAGACGTTACGACACTCTCTAGCCACATGACCAGGGCGGAAACAGTGACGGCAAACACCATTAAGTTGACAGGGCTCACTGTAATGGCCTAACTTCTTACAAATAGCACAGGATGGGGGCTGACGGCGACACCACACGCGACAGTCAAACCCAGCCACACGCACGGAACCGGGGATGTCCTTGGTCAGCGTTATCTTCACAACACGGGTCCCATCGCGCAACCCCGGCATACCCTGGCACTCACTGTGAGTGATAGAGTGGATTTCCCCGTAAGACGGGAAAAAGCCACTCACAGCACTATCCAGCACTTCAACAGGACAGTCACACAGATAAACCAAGCGAGATTTGGACTCCATAGCCACAACATGGAGAGGGACGTCACCGTACTGGATGCCATAGGAGACAGCAGACTCGCAATCTTCAGAAGATTTGTACGTTAAACGGACAGCACCATTCCGCAGGAATTGAACAGCAGACAGCTTGTCCCGATCCACGGAGTACAAAAGCCCAGTCACAACGGTGGACATACCACAGGAACGGTAGAAACTAGCCGGAAAGAAGGCCACCAGATTGTTGGGGCACTGGATCGAATCGTCCGGCATCGTGAAAAGCGGGAAAAAAGCGGGAAAAAAACGGGGACTTAAAAAGTTAAGCCCCGCATGCCCGGCCAAGAAACGGCTGGGTTACCAAAATGGCGCCCAAAATGTAGCGAAATAAATCGCAAGAAACCCTTCTAGCAAAAACTAGAGAAGGCGACACTCACCAAACACGGACACCGAATTGCTACCCAAATTGATAGGGCCTTTGGCCATATAAGCCCAAGTCAGGTAAGTATGCTATTTTTCGGCCCTCCGCGACGGATGAACTCGCTTTCTCTTAGTTCCCTTGTGGTAGAGTGCGCAGGTCCGGCTCCCCAGAGTCCTCTGTGCTTCCGCTGTCTGTCCACACTCTACCCTGCGAGAGAGAGACAGAGAGAAGGTTCAATGTTTTGCTTCTGTTTTAAGTTGAATATTTCTTCCCCAAAGGGAGGTGGGCCGCGCTCGGAGGTAGTGCTATACCGAGGCAACCCGTGGCTGTGACGAGGCAAGCCTCTTTTTCACAGCCCAGTTCCAAAAATCAGTTTAATATATGAGCTGCTCAATGAGCAGCGTATCAAATATTAAGCTGATAAGAACAGATTTTTTGATAAAAATTTATTTACACAGCGGCCAAAGGGCCGCTGATAAAAAGTCAAAATACTACAGTTCAATTCTATTTATCTAAATTGATTACAAAAGTCAGCAAGAGTTCATTGAAACCTGTAACGGTTCCCACGCGCTATTCACAAAAAAAAAGTCAAAATAAATATTCGTGACAAAATAAAAGTTCGTGACGAAGTGTCCTTTGTCTTCGCCATCATTGTTATACTAAACAAAAGGGGAACTATTTACAATATATACAAGCAAAATTAATTATTAGCATACAAGGTTTTCAATTTAATCATTATATACAAAGCTGTCATGTTAATCATACAATTGAATTATTATATACAGAGTGATCGGTTTAAACATATGCTAATCTGAACCCCAGTACAACCAATAAAGGCGACCAAGGGGCTCAAAGAAGGAATCAAAATAAATTAATAGCGGAGCTTGCGGAGCACCATAGGTAAGAAAATTTGGTAACCCGGTGATCCGAAAAATTTTGGTTCTGACGTCAGCGTACATCCGTCCGTCCATCCGTACAGACTCTGGGGGAGGGTGATGGGAGTCCCAAGACAGCCTGTCCGGGGGAGGTGGAATGCCATTTTTTCTTGTAGCTGAAGTAAACAATATGGCGGCTGGTTCCTCGTACGCTCGAACATCAATACAATAATCGTAATATATTCTTGGAATGAAGACTTGTATACATGTAAAACTCTAAACGCTTCCTAAAATTTAATAGTTCAGGGTGTTTTCTTGAAAGCGCCCGATAAATACTTCGCGGTTGAAAAACTTGTGCCATTTTCTCTTGATAATTATACGTGTGCTTAAAAGTTTCCGAAAACATTTTTTGGAGAATTTTTGTCAGTAAACGGTTTGATGCCGGGAAAATATTATTTATTTTAGCAAGATAGATTTTGAGAAATGTTTCATGGTTAACAGCTATTAAAACAGCCAGAGGGATGCATTGAAATCAGTGAGAATGTGTATTTGCATGGAAAAGTCTTTAAGTGGGTTTTTTTAGCAATTGTAGTTTTACAGGTACTCTTCTTGAACTCTATAAGCTAGCTTTCGAAAGAATGCTACAAGAAGAGCTGTCGGTGAAAGTCGTACTGAAGTCTTCTCTTTGATGAAAAATAAGCCAACTCGCAGTTTCCTCAGCGGTGCGCATGTTTTCCCTTGCTGTTTTTCACCTCTTGGGGAATTACTGCACAACTAAATTTACCGTATTTTACGGGCCAATTAGCATGAAAGAGAGACGTGGAGCTCCGCTTTTAGGCTTGGCAAAATCTATGTATTAATATACAATTTCATTATGGCAATCAAAATAAATCATTATATACAGAGCTCTGAACCTCAGTACAACCAATAAAGGCGACCAAGAGTCTCAAAAAAGGAATTACAATCAAAAGAAATCAAAGTTATCAAAATAAATCATTATATACAAAACTCTGAACCTCAGTAGAACGAGTAAAGGCGACCAAGAGGACTCAAAAGCAAAAAGAACCCTAGTACAACAAATGAAGGCGACCAAAGGGCTCAAGAAAAGAAAAACAAAAAGAAATTAAAAAAGAAAAGAAATCTTGTCATTCGCATCCATACTACAAAAAATACTATCAAGCAACCAAAAATACTTAACTTTATCAAGCGGTTCACAAAGAATTCGAAGTCTAATATTCTTTCTAATTAGATCAACAATGGCCCGGGATGTCAAGTGAGAATTTCTAAAAGTAGCGGAGTTACGGGCTTGCCAAATATAGTAAAGGATGGACGCTATAAGATAACGGAATAAAAGTAACTGAGGGGAGGACTGAGACATAGAAAGAGGGAAGAGAACAGACGAGAAAGAAAGAGAAAAGGGAGAACCCAAAAGGCAGGAAAGAAAAGGCGCGAAAAAATCCCAAACCCAAACAATTCTGGGGCATTCAATAAAACAGTGTTTCACAGTTTCAACCCGGTTGCACACTTATCAGAGTCGATATAACCCCAATTTTTCAGGTTATATCGAACTCGAACTACGCGGTGTAACAAAAGCCACAATAAATCATTTTTCTTATTCTCAATAATCTTGAGTCTAGACTTACGCCACACCGAGGCCGACCGATTAATGGGACGACCGACAACGGACTCCCAGAAAGTAGCGCACCCCGGTGCAGCGCTAGGAGCCGAAAACAAAAGAGTATCTATTTGGATATTCTTACAGGAAAGATCATCGGGTAATGCATCATGCTTCTCAAAGAGTTGTTGAAATAGAGAAAGACCCTTACGGTAATACAAAGAAGGTTCAGAAGAAACAGGAAAGAGATTAGAAACAAAGTCAAATCGCATGTCAAGCTTCATAAGGCGATTCCCGATAGAATAACGAGCTAAAAAGTGCCACTTTTGACTGCCAAAATTATCGCGTAAGCTGGAAAAACTAGACAAGCGAAGACTAGCACATTTTGTACGAAAGTCGACAACATTGAGGCCACCGCAACGAAGCGGCGCGCAACAACGCTGCCGACTGACCTGTTCCATTTTTCCTTTCCAGATAAACGGCCAAACGATACGGTTGTAGGAATCGACGACCCACTGAGGGGGGCGAGAATTTTGGCAGTGTACCAACAGCGGCTTGCCCCCAATACATTCACTATCATAGCGCGACCTAAAAACGAAAGCTCCCTTTGTTTCCACAGATTCAAAACCGATTGTAATTTGCCTAGTCTAGCCTTCCAAATATCAGGCTCAACAGAAATTAAACCATTAGAAAAATAAACATCTAAAATCTTAACTTTGGAAACCCAATTAAGACCGAAGGGCGAGGCACCATTCGCTCGCCACCTACCAAGCCACATAGCTTCTGACTTGGAGGTGTTGAGCTTGGCACCAGACCCCTGCTCGTACTTGTGTACCACACGCAAAAGATGGCAAAGGGAACGTTCGTTTTTAACAAAATTAGTGGCATCATCGGCGTACTGGGAAATCTTAAATTGAAGACCGCCAACTCTGGGGAGCTGGAAGCCTTCAATTTCTTTACATTTTCTAATCCGAGTGGACAAACCTTCAGAAACCAGCACGTATAAAAGAGGGGACAGGGGGCACTCCTGTCTCACGCCTCTTTGAAGAAAAACCGGAGCAGAAAGATAACCATTGCAAATGATGCGAGAAAAAAACCGTTATAGAAAATGCTAACCCAGCGACAGAAAGACGGACCAAAGCCAACTTTGGCAAGAGTCCGCATTAAAAATTCATGATCTACGCGATCGAAGGCCTTTTCCTTGTCTAAAGTCACGAGAATACCGGTTTCATCGGTTTTGTCAATCATGTCTAAAGTATCCCGAATTAGGTGCAACTTTGAAAAATAGATCTTCCCACTACGCCGCACGTTTGATCCTGGTGAACAATACAGCTCATTACCAGTTTCAAACGTTCAGTGATAACTTTGGATGCCAGCTTAGAATCTATATTCAATAGAGAGTTTGGGCACCAATTTTTCGGCAACCGCTTATCGTCCTTCTTGTATAGCAAGCGCAAAAGACCTTCGCGCTGGCTATCAGTGAGGACACCGAGGCCATATCGCTCGTTCAAAACTATAACGAGGAAATCGCCTAAAGCGTCCCAAAAAGCGAGATAAAATTCAGTTGGGAGGCCGTCTGAACCAGGCGATTTGCCGGTCTGAAGGCCTTTCAGAGCAGAGAAAAGTTCGTCCTTTGTAAACAAACCTTCGCAGTTTTCACGCTCCAAATCCGTCAAAGAAAATTCTGAATTATCAATTAACTCGGTTTGGATCTGCATGTCAAGGGAGTCCTTAGCAAACAGATCCTCATAAAAAGTAACGAATATTTTCTAGTTCAGGTTGCGAAGTCTGCTCGGATCCATTTTCATCAAGTAAACAATCAGACGAATTTTTCTCAGCCCTTTTCTGCTCGAGTCCGAAGAAATGCCAAGTAGGTT
This sequence comes from Siderastrea radians, assembly GCA_964017195.1. NCBI lineage: Eukaryota > Metazoa > Cnidaria > Anthozoa > Scleractinia > Rhizangiidae > Siderastrea > Siderastrea radians. Next base: position 28,810,204 of record OZ024899.1, on the reverse strand, counting down.
TTTCTCCCTCCTCGATCTACTTGGCACGCGATCGGATTTTAACGCCCTCTGCCTCTCGCAAAATGAGAGACGAAAGGGCGCTTTCAAGATTCTTAATTTCGGAAATTACAGATTCATCCCCGGCATGAAAAGCATTTCAGCATTTGACCAAGTAAACGAAGTCCCTCGTGGATTCCTTTTACGCCAAATATCACTCAAAGAAAACCGACAAAAGCGCGTGTAAGTGCTTTTTATCGGGTAAAGATGAATCGGCAAAATGTAAACGATCTAACACGTTATCAACACAATTAAAATCACCGGCAACAATGAGATCACCTTGGGATATAAAATAATTATGTAAATTCTCAAAAAAGGTTTTGGGCTCAGAGACAGTGTTTGGAGCATAAACACTGACAACATTAAAACCACGAGACGCTAGTATTACCAATTCACTGAAAACTCTTCCATCGGAATCAAATAAAAATCGAGAGATTTTACTGGAAAATCTAGGAGAGACAAATAACGCCACACCAGCGGATTTGCCTCTGCCAAAAGACCAAAAACATTCACCAGGCCACATGCGCGCAATATGATCGGCTTGTTTCTTACAGGAAACATGTGTCTCCTGTAATAAAAAGAGATCATAGTGCAATCGTTCTAATTCACGTAAAACAAGACTGCATTTAGCGGGGGTGCCAAGACCCCTAACATTAACTGATAAAATCTTAAGAGACATTGGTAATACTAACGTCTCGATCGGTTTTTGCGCTTAACATGCACCCACTCCATGTCGCTTTCATCGCCGTATTCGTCATCTGAAGATCGATAATCCCTGCTCTTCTCTTTCTGTCGATCGTCAGAGCGATCGCGCTCCCTGTAACGATCGCCAGAATGGTGACGCTCACGGCGCTTGTCCCGAACGCGGTCACGGTCGCGCTTAGAGCGCTCCCGCTCGCGCTCACGATCGCGATCGCCCCCACTATCGGATTCACCTTCCTTCTCCTCCTGCTGTTGACTCTTTGACGACTTAGATGATTTCTGCGACGAGGGTTTCTGCGAATGTTTCGGCATTGGCTTCGGTTGTTTCTTGTCGGAGTCTGCCGTCTTAGCCGGTGTACGCGAAGCCAGACCAGAGCCGCTAGCCGCCCTCGCCGCCTTTATGGCCTCAACCTGTTCCGGGGAACACGAGGCCACGCTAGCGTACGAGGACGCGCCATCGGTCTTCCCGGTCATAGTCCTCGCAACATCAGCGTAAGACGCATTGCCGGGATTTTCATCAACATTCGCACTGAACAGCAGGAATGGACACGAGATAGCAGCATGATCCTCTTCGAGGCAGATCGAACAAAGCGGCGGCGACGGGCACTCATCCGACATATGGCCAGGCGTTTCGCAGTTGAAACACCTGACCGATCGACACTCTTTAACGAGATGGTCTTCCGCACAGCACCAGTGGCACATCTTCGGCTGCGTAGGATACCATATCCTAAGCTGCCCGCCAGCGATGTACAGAGATGATGGAATGATCTTATTTACTTGCATCCTGGTGGTACGAATTCCATTTAGATACAGTCGGCCACTTTGTCGCAACGAAAAAAACACCTTTCCATACCTTAAGACAAGCGACCGACGACAACCGTGTCCGGCATCTCTGGGGGCGCTTCATAAATCATGACAATTTGAAGGCGATTCTCGTAATCTCCCAAAAACACAGTACGGCCAGCAATGGAAACGCTGCTAACACCGAAAGCGGCGTTCTTTGCTTCAGGCGATTTGAACGCCACAACCCACGTGTTATTTGATGCTCGTCGCTGAACTGATGACACTGAATCGATATTAACACCGGCGGCGTCAAAGCCAAAGAGAATCTCTTGCGTTGAAACCACAGTGTCGACGGAGAAAGAAACAGAAAGTTCCTTTCTAAGTTTAGCCGATTTTTCATCCTTTTTCAACGACCATGTAAATTCAGGTACTCGAGAAAATTTCGCACCATTGTCGTACATGTCAAGCAACGCCTTTGGTACCGGCTCAGCATCTCTGGGCGTGTCATCATCAAAGAGGATGGGTGTTGATGAGGTCTCCCCAGAGGCTTCAGGGCGCTGATTTTCTGCATTGTTCTCCATCTTGACAAGATTCTATTGTGATGTGTTGAATGCTTCTCGCGCGAAAGACAATCGCAGGCTAATTAGATCTAAGCCAAAAGGCCGAGAAGCGATGCTGAGTAGGTTGTCCGCAAACAGGGTGGTTTCTTTCCTCCATCTACGAGATATGGTGGTCAGAATACTGTCGCTTCCCGACATGCAAAGTTGACCCACGAAGGTGGGTGCTGGAGAGGAAAAATAATTGTGTTTGGAGGTGCGAGGCCGGGTAGGTTAGGAGAACCACCATACACGGACAATCAAGAGACCTGCACAATGTTAGGCGTTTCCGGTGCGATACAATGAGCTGAGACAGTTACACAAAAACGAGGCAAAATTAAAAGGCATGCATATGATGTTGTTTTGGAGTTGTCTGCGCGTTTCGCACGAGAATTGCTGCCTTTTTTATCCCCCTATCAATGCTACCTCGGTGGACAGGCGGACAGGTGGACAGGTGGACAGGTGGACAGGTGGACAGGTGGACAGCTTTGACAGTACAGACTAGAGGGCGCAGCTAAATGCCTCGTTTACAGGTCCCTACAAAAGTTAAAATTTTAGCCCATTTCTCTTGTCTACGACCCCACCACAGGGAAAAAACCGGTTTTCGTGCCCTGTGTGTATCGAGTTTAAATCTGTGGTTTTTCTTGGTGTTCAAGATCCGAATTTAGTTCGAATTTAGTTGTTTTCATAGTGGCTTATTTGACCGACTTTGGAAATCAGCAGTTTGTTTGAAGTCAAATTTGCGTTTCGTCCAAGAGGCCAAGATGGCCGACCGGAAAGCTCGTAGTGTCACGTTTAAATTGCAGTATCTTAGGACCCTGGGCGAGTTAAAAGAAGCTATCGACCGAGAAATTCAATCAAATGTTACAGTTTTCCAGGAACTGGGAAATGCAGAAATTTTAATTGACCTGGCGAATCGACAGGATGCTGACTTACTTATCGAGGAAAGCTTCGGTGTTGAAGAAACCCCTGTTAGCTGTCATCCTCCGCATGGACAATACACAAATGTTAGTATTTTGAATCTACGCTCTTACATTCAAGATGCCGAAGTCAAAAAGGTCCTGAGTCAGTATGGGGAGATCAAGGGAGATATTATCCGGCTGAAATACAAAGCTGATCATGCTTTCGCTGGAATGGAAAATGGTAATCGGCTTGTTAAAATGCTGTTGGAGAAAAATCTATTCCGTATTCATTGCGTATTGGTGGCGAGTAGTGCAGGATTATTCATAATAACCAACAACCTGTTTGCAGTGAGTGCCATGGGCCTGGCCATACGAGGAAACGATGTCCTGAAGTGATCTGCCGTATTTGTAAAGAAAGCGGACATATGTCTTATAATTGTGATCAGAGAAACAACCGTGCAGAGGAGCAGCGTCGACCCGCAGTTGATCGGGATGCTGTGCCTGCAGATGGTGCGCCAGTAGATGATGCACCTGTGCCTGTTGCCCCTCGAGATTTCTACGCCTGAAAATAATACAGAAAATGTTGATATAATACAATGCCAGAGAATAATGTGCATGAGAATGGAGAATCTAGTAATGGTAATGAGAAAGATAAACTGATCGCAAGTATTATTGACAGTGGCGAGAGCTCGGAAGCTATGGAGACTGAGCATCATGTACAAGGTTGTAAGAGACATCTTTCAACAGACTCTGATTCTGATAGCAAAACCCCAAGTCGCCGACAGAGAATTAATCCTGTTCCTAACTTAAACTGTGCAAAACAGCGAGATAAATCAACGCCTAAGAAAACCTTATGTTTATATATTTATCTGGATTCATGATGGCTAGTTTCTTACTATTATTCTTATCAGCCTTAATGACTATTCTGGCAAGCGTGAATGGTCAGGGACTTCGATCCCCGGAGCGGCGAAAAACAGCTTTTTCCTTCTTCAACCGGAGCAGATTTGACATAGTTTTACTGCAAGAAACGCATTGGACTATTGATATGGAAACTCAAGTTAAACGTGAGTGGCAAGGTGATGTGTTTTGCACCAACGGGACGAACTCGGCACGAAGTGTTGCTGTTCTGATTAGTTCGCACCTAGAATGCAATGTTAAGGAAACACGAAGTGATAATGAAGGACGAGTTTTGAATGTGTTATTGGGCTTGGATGAGCACACGATTAACATTGTCAATGTTTACGCTCCCAATACGGATACTCAGCAGCGATTTTTTTTTCTCTAGCTTGGAGCAGTTCACTTCAACGATTATGACATCATAGGAGGGGATTTCAACTGCATCCTGAACACCAGATTGGGTAAACTCGGAGGGGACCCAAATGCCAGACAAACACACACCTTTTTTCTGAATAACTCTTATTGCACGTTACCTATTACATGATATTTGGAGAGAACGGCACAAGGATGAGTGAAACTATACGTGGACCGGGCGAAACACGTCTGATAATTCTTTTATTCGGACACGTATTGATTTTTTTCTTACTAGTCGCTCAATTAACCAGTTTATTACATCAGCTGAAATTAAGCCCTACGCACATTCCAATCACGACTGTATATGCATGACGCTTGATTTTGATAAAATTCAGCTCGGCCCTGGCTTCTGGCATTTTAATAATGAATTACTCACAGACGCACTTTTTCAGGAGGAAATTAAGCAGTTTTGGACCGGTTGGCAAAAGAAACTTACGGATTTTCCTGATCCCCAAAAATGGTGGGAAAGAGCCAAGTAGAATTTTAAGATCATAGCCATCAGACGAACTAAAATCCGGAGTAAATTATTACGTCATGAACGCTTTCAGCTGGAAAACAAGGTAACACAGTTGCAAGAGACAGCGAAAAATGGTACGACTCGAGACATAGAACAATATCTCCTTGTGAAAGAAAAACTTAAGCAGTTAGATATGAAGGAACTAGAAGCTACTAAAATCCATGCTAAGGCTCAATTTATGGAGGAGGGCGAAAAGAGCACGCACTATTTCTTTTCATTGGAGAAGAGCCCCAAAGCAGATCAGACAATTCGCGTACTGACCAAAAACAATCTTGATACTGTTACCGACACCAAGGACCTACTTTCGGAGACCCACGCGTTTTACAAAGAACTTTTTTCGGCACAGCCTTGTGAGGACAATGCGCAAGAGTTTTTTCTGAGTGGTGCGATCCCGAAACTGCCTGATGATGCGCGTGATTCATGTGAGGGGGAAATCACTGAGGCAGAGTTCTGCACAGCTGTTACTTCGATGGAAAATGATGTCTCCCGGAATTGATGGATTGACAACGAACTTTTATAAACACTTTTGGCCCCTTCTGGGTAATAAGTTAACGCTAGTTTATAATTATGCTTTCCGTTCGGGTCAGCTCTCTGTCTCGCAGCGGTGAGGGGTCACCTCACTCCTATTCAAGAAAGGCGATCGGACTCTGCTAAAAAATTGGAGACCTATTATGCTCCTCACTACCCGATTATAAGATTTTGACGAAAGCTCTTGCCAATAGGCTTCAGCAGGTCCTATCGCTCATGGTACACACTGATCAGACTGCCTCAATTAAAGGAAGGACAATTAATGACAACACGAGACTTTTGCATGATGCAATCACTTATTCAAATGATAATAACATTCCTCTCGCGCTTATAAGTGTGGATCAGCTGAAAGCTTTTGATCGCGTCGCACATGAGCTTTTGTTTAAGGCTCTCGAGTGTTTTGGTTTTGGACCAAACTTTATATGGTGGATCAATGTCATTTACAATTCAGTATCCAGTTCAGTTAAAACTAACGGATGGCTTACAGCATTCATAAACTTGGAGCGAGGTCTGAGGCAGGGTTGTCCGTTATCCATGCCTCTTTACGTATTGACAGCAGAAACAATGGCGTGTAACATCCGGAATAATCCAGCAATTCATGACCACCTGGCTCACAAGCCAAAGTTAAACTTTCACAGTTCGCCGATGATACGACGTTACTGCTGACCAATGAGCAGTCTATCACCGAAACATTTCATACTTTTGATTTATACGAGCGCACGTCTGGGGCCAAGATCAGCAAAAGCAAATGTAAGGGCCTTTGGTGCGGGTCATTTGCACAGCGTACAGACCAGCTTTATGGTTTCGAGTGGTTTAACGATTTCATACCCGTTAAAATCATGAGCTATAGGAAACATGCATTTTGAGTTCTCATCGAGCGTTGTTTCAAGCAAACAGCGATGAAATATTTCGATGATTCAGTAAAACTATCACTTTACACGCCTTACACCTTACACCTTATCACCGTCAGTTCTGCTGTCCCTTGTCTTTGATTTCTGCTTTACCTTCTGCAAATATCCGTTTCTCCCTGATTCTTCCGTGAGTTCGATGTGCTTACTTTTACGGCCCGCCATTTTTAAAAACCACTCATTCCCAGTTCTTTTCATTCCCAGTTCTACGCAGCCAACTAGAAAACCTTCTAAAACCGCCCTAAAAGCCACTGGGTAGGTAGCCCTTGGGCCGTTGCTAGGAGATTTGTGCCTTTGGCCAATCGTAGGGCCAAAAAGACAATCGCTATTGTTTTTCAAATTCGCCTTCAGCTGGTAAGAGCAAAAAGCTCTTTCCAGTCCCCCAACAGAACCTAATTTGAATTGTTAGTTTTCATCCGTTGCACGACGACCTTCCATATATGGAAGTCCGTCGTGCAATGTTCTTACGAGCTTGGAACCATAACCTGGAAAAGATAGCCTACCCATTGGGCTTTAGGGCAGCTTTAGGAAGTTTTCTAGTTGGCTGCGTAGAACTGGGAATGAGTGGTTTTTTAAAATGGCGGGCGGTAAAAGTAAGCATATCGAACTCACCGAAGAACTGGGGAGAAACAGGAATATTTGCAGAAGATAAAGTAGAAATCAAAGACAAGGGACAGCAGACCTGACGGTAAGGTGATAGTTTTATTGAATACATGTAGTCAACATATTTCATCGCTGTTTGCTTTAAACAATGTTCGATGAGAACTCAAAATCCATGTTTCCTATAGCTCATAATAAAATCCTGGGGCAGTTTTTCGGAAATGTGGATTGTACCCAAAAGAACTGGGAGGCTAAGATCGAGAAGATTAAAAACATTGTCGCTGCTTGGCGCCACAGGGAACTGAGTTTCAAAGGCAGGGCCCTGTTAATTAATACCCTGTTAACATCCACGCTATGGTATAACGTCACGTCATTATCAATGCCCCCCTGGGCAATCACGCAGATCGAGCGGATTATATATGACTTTTTCTGGAACTAAAAGCACCCTATAGTCAGCAGAGAAATTTTGGCACTCCCCCTCGGGGAAGGAGGTCTTAACACCCCCCTGTTGCAAACTAGGATTCATGCATTCAGACTGAGTGCCCTCAAGAGGCTCCTATCCGGGGGGGCGCCCGCTCGAGGCATTTTGCTGCCTGTTTCCTTTGCGTGGCTGGCATGGGTCTTGGCGGGATGGCACTCGTTCTTGATTGTTCGCCTCAGCGCATTGACCGTGGTGTGCGGCTTTTCGCCGAGAATTGCTGCTTCCCTGGCGCAGGCACGGGGGGTGCCCCGCCTGTGCTGGTGCCCCTGGGTCACTCGCTGGTGTCCTCGGTGGGCCGCTCTTCCTCAACGAGTTAATTGTTTCTCAGGAAAAACCCCTTATCTACGCAGATTGGATTGCCGCCGGCCTCACTCGAGTTAAAGACATATGCTATGAAGCAGTCCCAGGTCTCTTGCCTGCGGCAGCTATGCATGAGACTTGTTGTCAGACAAGAACCCCCGCGCTCTATCGAGAACTGTACGAGAGCTAAAAGATCTCCTGTCCGTGATCCCTAGACAGTGTCTTCAGCTGGTTAATACCAACAATTTGCGACTACCACCTACTGTGCAACCCAGTTTTCTGATCAACAACCCGAGTCCAGGGAGCACTCCCACTGATCTGCTTGCTTGTAAACCACGCACATTTTATCGCCATCTACATCAAGCTCACAAACCACCAGTACCGGCAGTAGACCGCTGGAAACAGTTACTCCAACCAACACCGGTTTTTAATGCCAAACAGTGGCGGACTTTGTATTCACCGCTAGTTACCAACAAGCAGGGCGATCTAAACTGGAAAATTGCGCATCGAGTTCTACCTACGGCCCTTTCCTTGAACAGAATGACTATGTATGATTCCCCTGATTGTCATCGTTGCAGAGAGACGGATACTATTGAGCATGCTCTACTCGAATGCCCCACTGTTGTTACATTCTGGAGGAAGATTGAACCGCTACTAAATAAGATTTCAATTAACCACCTACCTGTCACTGATAGTCTCAAGCTTCTAGGCAAAATCCCATGCGAAAACGACCCATTTAGCAAACAGCAGGTGGACCTTATCGATTGGACACTCACCATCGCTAGATACGCCATCCACAAATCTGCAGTATACCACAGAGTACATCAGACCACCATACCCCCGGAAGCCATTTTTGCTGCCGCTGTGAAATCCCATCTACAATTTCAGTTCAAGCTATACTCAGCACGCCAGACGCAGTTTATTTTCCGTATGATTGGCGTCTAGGGGAGGCCCTCGCCAAAATAGAGAACGATAAGATAGTGTTTACATTCGATTGTACATAACAAGCTCCCACAAGGATATGAACTTACATCAGTTTATTTTAGTTTCAAATGTGAAGATTCATTACAGTGTTAAATAGCTACATTACAGTGGTAAAAACATGTTATAGATCCTCTTAATTGTAAATAAACAAGCTCCTTGTGAGCCTTTTTAGAGAAAAAACCGGTTCTCGTCTGATCACGGAGGTTAAGCCCTGTCGGGCAGGGTTAGTACTTGGATGGGTGACCGCCTGGGAATACCCCGTGTTTTAGGCTTCACATTTTCTTTTTTCATTTTTCCTAACCAATTAATCTAGCTAGTCTAGGGCATAGTTGCCCGGTCTGAGATATTTATGGGCCAAATTAACACCTAGAAACAAAAGCGAGTTGAATAGCGTGAGCGCGCGGCAAGGTTGAAATTTGGACTGTGACATCAAATAATTAACGCTTGTGACATCAAATTATTCGAAGCAACAACAATCGAGGCGACAATTAGTCGCTGTTCGCCCAAAATACCTTTAAAAAACACACACAACGGAATGTAAAATGATAAACTACAATATTCTGAGTAGAATGTTTTGAACCTCGTAAACTGCCACGAATTACAGGCAAGTGAATAGCGCGAGGACAAAAAGAAAGCGTTGAACACGATGCAAAACGTCAACGCTAAAAGTTTCTTCTACAATTGAACAAGCACTAAAGAAATCACGGAAAGCAACTCACGGTTCACATGAACGGATGTTTGCAAACGAAGGCAAGCTCCGCCATCGATCGATACTGTCAAGTAAAAGTCCAAGTCGATTTCAAGCTGCAAAGTGAGTGTTACAAAAGACAAAGTCACTTTTCTGTAGACGTTTTCATGCACGGAACGCGGCAAAGAAAAGCAAACGTACCGTTACGTCCACGATATCTGCTCTGTGCTTCGTCTCAACGGTGAACGGTGATTTGCCGCCTGCCCGCCATTCGTTCAAACTGCAACAACAGACACTTGGTTAGTGGAATATTAACTAATACGCGCCCACGACACTTCATCGCAAACAAACACGCTAAGACCAGAGATCGGGGACTAGTGCGAACGCAGGTCCCCACTACCAGAAATTATACGCCTCACCTTGAGAGGACTGCCTCCTTGATCACAGTACCTCCCGCGTCAGGTAAGTTTTTTATGTTTAAGGTGAATGGCCGGCCCCCCAGTAGGGTGAGTGCAATGGCCGCCAGACAGACAGACTCATCCCAAAACGGGTTCACCTTAAACGGGAGGTGCACCAGCACGTCCAACGTCACCGGGGGATTGAACCTCGCTCCCTACACACAGTACAAAACAAGCATATACAGAGCAAAACAGGACTAACCACAAGTGAAAAACGCGGGAGGAGCCGACCTAACTACCTAACACTAAACTAACTAACATGAAACAGCGCCCCCGGAAGCTCATCCACGGCCAGGCTGTCACGATAGTCACAAGACATAAAACATCGCCCCGGGAAGCTCATCCCAGCCAAGCATTCACAACAAACACGCACAAACATGAAACAGTGCCCCGGGAAACAAGACCCAGCCAGACATTCACAACAAACACACACAAACATGAAACAGCGCCCCAGGAAACAAACCCCCAGCCAGGCATTCACGACAAACACACACAAACATGAAACAGCGCCCCGGAAGCAGAACCTCAGGCAGGCATTCACGACAAACACGCACAAACATAAAAACAACACGCACAAACATGTAACAGATGAAACAAATTTAATAGAGAACCACCCAACCCATCAAAACAGTAGCAAACAAAACACAAGACAAGACCGTCAAAACCAGTTGCAAACAGAACACAGAACACAGAACACAAGGTGAATGGCGAGCCTGAAAGGCTACCAGACAACAGTCTCATCCCAGTCACGGAAAGGGTTCACCTATATAGTGCCAGGTTCCGAAAGGGGACTCAAAAGGTGAATAGTGAGACGGGCACCAACAAAGGAGGCAATGGTACCACGTGCACCCCACTGACGAACGAAGAAACGACGGCGACGAGCTGACTGAAAACGACGAAAAAACAAAGGCAGATGAAAACGAAAGCGGGACTTAGCACTCTCAATCACATCAACAGCAGAGGGATGCACATCGCGGAAACGGAAGTCGTTGCGTGCAACCCAGATGATGAACTTGCAAACGTTGATGAGGTACACAAAGATACGGGGAACACAACTAAGCTCATCCTCTGAAAAGCCAAACAGCACATGACACGGCAAGATAGGAGAAGCAAGGGGAGAAGCAGACAGCATAAGGGATTGAACCCATGCGAAGACACTAGTATCGAGGGGACAGTCGTAAAACAGATGCTGCAAGGACTCCATAGGACTACCGTAAAAACAAGCTGTAGGGAGGTCATAGCCGAATGATGACAAACGCTCAGCCATATACAGTACATCATGGGCAACTTTCCAGGACAAGTCAATGACAGGACGGTCAAGATCAAAGAAGAAAAGCTGACGCCAAGCTGAGGGCCAATACAATGGACCAAACAATGGAAGAAACTTATCAACGCAATGAGCAACAGGAGAACGTTCAGACAACAAGTAAAGATTTAGTCGAGAAGGCAAACACAGGTCTGAAATCAATACCAGAACCAACACCTAAGGAAGACGAGTAAAAGGACCCATTACATGAGCGCCAGGCAACAAGTAAGGAGGAGTAAAATGGAGGCAGAGAGCCAGAAGACAAGGAACCAGGACAAGAAAAGACTTGGTGAGGGGAGACCCCAAAACAGCGAGAAAACCAAAAAACAATAAAGGAAACCCACGATGAAGGAGACAAGACAGAAAAACTTATAAATGAGGGTATTAACCTCTTTCAGCACCCAAGGTGGAATATGAATTAAAGAGGCAACATACCAAATACAGGACAGGGCAAGGGCATTGATGACAAGAGCTTTGCCCCAGTATGACAGAGAACGCTGACGCCAAGAATTAAGGACATTTTCCAAAGCGGTAATACGAGGCCGCCAGTTGACTTCTTCAAGGTTTCCGGGGCCAACAAAGACACCTAGGTCCTTTACTTCGACGGAAGACCATAAAATGTCAATCGGGGGGTCAGAACGACCATTCCAAGAGCTGAGCCACAAGCCTTCACATTTCGACATATTAAGTTTAGCAGCAGAACCTTTCTCAAAACGATTGTAAGTATCAAAACGGCAACAATGGCGGGATCCGAGACAACAACCAGCGAGGTATCGTCCGCATACTGGGAAATACACGGGAGTGGGTCATGAAAACCAGGGATGGAAAGCCCAGAGATAAGGGGATTGCAACGAATGTTACAAGCCAGAACCTCCGCAACCAGGACATACAGTAAGGGAGACAAGGGGCAGCCCTGACGGACGCCACGAGAAAGGGAGAAAAAAGGAGAAACATAGCCATTAACATTGACCGCGTTCTGCACCCCAGTATAAAACAGGCCCACCCACCGCACAAAAGAGGGGCCGAAGTTCATCGAGACCAGAGTAGAACGCATAAAACTCCAATCTACCAGGTCGAAAGCTTTTTCTTGATCAAGACAGAGAATGGCAGCCGGAACACCAGTGAAAGAAGTAAAATCCACAACATCACGAAGAAAAGCAACGTTCTCGCCAATCAAACGACCAGGAACCCCACAAGTTTGGTCCTTTTCTACCACAAAACTAATTACTTTAAGTAGACGGCCCGCAATGGCTCTAGAAGCAATCTTACAGTCCACATTGAGAAGGGTAATCGGTCTCCAGTTATGAGGGTCGAGACGATCACCCTTCTTGTAGGAGAGAGAGGTAACACCACGACGTTGGGATGGTGACAACAAACCAGAGCAAAAGCAAGAATCCAAGACCATAACTAAGTCAGAGCCTAAGACATGCCAGAAGGCTAGATAGAACTCCACAGGGAGGCCATCACACCCAGGAGCCTTATTCCGGGCCATGCCCTTAAGGGCAGCAAAGCACTCCTCTAAAGTAAGATGGCCTTCACACTGACAACGGCAACTCGAAGACAAAGAATACGAAACTTTAGATAAGAACTGATTTTGAGTCACAACGTCACAAGACTCAGCAGAAAAAAGATCGACATAAAAACAGAAAGAACGACAAAGTTCATCCTTACAAGAAACGATAGTGCCATCACTATTCCGCAAAGCCGAGATGTGGCGATCCGCCGCACGCTTTTTCTCCAAACGAAAAAAAAAGAGAGGAGGACGATTCACCTTCCTCAACCCATTTAACTCGACTACGAACTTGGTACCCACGAGCAGCTTGTAGGTCAAAATCTTTCAATCCAGATAACACAGAGCGATAAACGCTCATCAGAGAAACCAAGCCCGAGTCAATTTGAGACTTTAAGTGTTCAGCCAGACGAGTAAGAATGTCACGTTCAAGGTTTTTTGGTCTTGTTCCGCCGAGCAGAATTTAATAGTCAGATTTTTAATTTTGGCTTTGCCAACTTCCCACCACTTAGATAAGGACTCAAAAGAATTTTGCTTACGACGCCAAGAATTCCAGAAATCAGTTACAGATTGAACATAGTCAGAATCCTCCAGAACAGACACATTGAATTTCCACATACCAGGACCAGGGTGGATGACATCAGGAACCGATACAGACAACAACACAGCACAATGATCAGAAAAAGGAAAAGATACAATATCACAAGAAGACACAGAGGCAACCCAAGAGTAAGGACAACCAAAAAGATCAATTCGGGACGAAACAAGACCATTCCATTTAGACCAGGTGAAGCTATGCAATTGAGGATGAAGATATCGCCAGATATCCAGAACACAACAAGAGTCGAAAAGACGACTCAGAGCAACAGAGCTTTCACGGGAGTTATCACCAACGATAGAGCCAATTCTATCTTTAGATCGGTCAAAAAAGGTGTTGAAATCCCCACAGAGAACAGTAGGAATTAAAGGGTCAATTTTCAGAGAAACATCTTCAAAAAAGGAGTCACATGCAGGGTTACGATTAGGGGCATAAATACAAGCAACACGAAAGGACTTATCACGATACGAAAACTCACAGAGACGAAAACGACCATCGGCATCACAATAAGAACTAACCAAAGACAAGACAGGACGGAACAAAATGACACAACCACAGGAGCGCACAGAACCAGGGGAAACAGCAGAAAGAAAACCAGAAGAGGCAAACCAAGAATTACACTCACTGCGCGACGAGCAGCGAGTTTCCTGAAGGCAAACTACATCCACAGCAGACGGCAAAGACCTTAACCACTGTTAGACACCACTCCTTTTTGTGTCATCACGAAGACCATCGACATTGATAGAACAGAAAAGAAGAGCCATAAAAAACAGAAGGGAAGAAAAGGACCACATCATGATAAGAAAAACATTCGATGATAATGCCGTCCGCGGTCCGGGTCTATGGAAATTTAATTATTCCCTTTTGTCTGACAATACCTTTTGTGATTTTATATCTGATTTGATTGATGATTTTGCTAATCGCCTTGACTACTTTTCGTCTGTGACAGATTGGTGGGAGTTTTTCAAAGCGTCCCTCCAATCCGAAATCATTGCCTTTTCTAGAGAAGCGTCCGCTTTTGAATTTTGAGCGCGTGCAAATAACCGCTTAATTAGCTGTAAACAGCGTCTTGTTTTGGGAGACAATTCTGTTTCCTCAGAGATTGCCACCCTTGAAAGCCGTCTCAAAGCATTGATTCTGAAGGTTTGGAGGGCGCGAAAACCCGTAGTCGGGGTACAATGGCTAGAAGAAGGTGAGAAACCCACGCTTTTCTTTTTCAAGCTCGAACGTGAACGCGCCAAACAAAAATTTTGTTTCTTCTATTCTTGATGACTCAGGCCGCAAAGTTTTTTCACGCCAGGATGTTGAACGCGTTCATGTTCATTTTATACTGATCCTTTTTCGCCCGAAGTTATAGATGATTCGTGTACGCGCGAGTTATTAGATTCTATTTCGCGGACTCCTTCTCCGGCTGACCGCGAGCTCTGCGAGGAGAACATTTCCCTCGCTGAGCTTGCCGATGCCGTCAACAGCCTTAGTCTTAACAAGTCTCCTGGTCCCGACAGCCTTTCCATTGAATTTACCGACATTTTTGGGATAAACTCGGTCCCTTTTTGTTGTGTGTAGCCCAGGAGTGTTTCATCGAAAACTCCTTATGTGAATCTATGAAGGGAAGCGCTATGCGTTTGATCTACAAGAAGGGTGGGGATATTAAAGACCTTAAGAACTGGCGTCCCATTAGTCTGCTCAATGTTGATTAAAAGATTATTTCTAAGTAATTCTCGCCTTTCTCGTGTGCTAGATTCTATTGTTGACCCGGACCAGACTTGTTCTGTTTCCGGGAGAGCCATTACTTCTAATGTTACTCTATTACGGGATATTTTAGATTACATTGAGCGGACTAATGAGACTGCTATTTTAGTAAGTTTGGATCAGGAGAAGGCTTTTGATAGAGTCGACCGTACCTTTTTAATGCAACTTCTGAATCGTTATGGCTTTGGACCAAATTTTTGCCGTTGGGTTTCCACCGTCTATAACGGAGCTTTTATGCGCATTATTTATTTTAAACGGTAATCTCACTCGTGAGATTCCTCTACGCCGGGGTGTGCGGCAGGGTGATCCTCTGTCTCCCTTGCTGTACATCCTCTGCGTGGAGGTTTTATAACCAGATCCGCAGCTCTAACGAGGGTATGGGATTTCTCTTACCCGGCGCCCATGGTAAACAGGCCAAGGTGCAGCAGTATGCGGATGACCTTACAACTGTCCTCAAGGATTTTCGATCTCTAGTTTCTCTCTTTGATCTAATTTCGGTCTACGAGAGAGGCTCTGGTGCCAAGTTAAACCATTCCAAAACGGAAGCTATGTGGTTAGGTGCTTGGAAAGATCGCTCTGGTCAGCCCCTTGGCCTTTCCTGGGTGCGTAAAACGAAGATCTTGGGTGTCGTCTTTGGTACTATTTCCACTGAGATGGAAAATTGGCAGCCAAAGATTGATAAGTTAGAGAAGGCCCTTAATCTCTGGAAATCACGTTCTCTTTCTTATGTTGGTAAATGTCTTATTGTGGACGTCTTGGGGCTTAGCAAACTGCTTTATTTGCAAGGGTTTTAATATTGCCTGGGTGGGTTGTTGCACGCGTGAATAGCTTACTTTGGCCCTTTATATGGGGTTCTCGAATTGAAACCGTTAGTCGGAAGACTTGTTGTTTGCCGTCCAAAGCCGGTGGCCTGAATCTTGTCCATCTTGGCTGGAAATTAGAATCGCTTCGACTAGCGTCTGTTTTGTCGACTTTTAATTCCGCTGACAACAGTTGTTTTTTCATGTGCAAGTACTTTATTAGCGGACAATTAAGTACCTTACTCGAACGTTGGTCTAAGTTGTGCGATCTTTCAGCTCCATGTGCAGCTACCCCTACCCTGTTTCATCTTTCATGCCTTGCGATTTTAGATAAGTTTATCGGGCGTTGCGATGAATTTTCTTCAAAGGAAATTTATAGGGCTTTGATGTCCGCTGATGTCTCCCTTCCCGTGCTCCCGTATCAGTGGAGCATGTTTGTGGGCTCTACCTTTTCTCTTCAATGCCACTGGTCTCTTGTCTGGGAGGGCTTCACCGAGAATTTTAAGAGCAATCTTTTGTGGTTGATTACACTGCGCGGAGTTATGGTTTGCGACTCCTTACGCAGATGGGCCTACATCGACTCGGGGACGTGTGCCTCTTGTCCTAGGCAAGAGACCATCAATCATTGTTTTCTTCATTGTTCACGCGTCAAGGACGTGTGGGCTTATTTCATGCCCATTTTATCTATTGTTTTAGGCATTCCCTTCACCGCTAATTTGCTTTTTGTTTTCTTTTTCGCATGGCCGCCTGGCGACATAAAGAGGACGCGCATTTCCATTTATCTGGTTAAATCCGTTCTCTACAGTATCTGGACCTTTAGGAACAGAGCTACTTTTCGGAACGCGCATGACGATTGCCAGGCTATCATTCACTACATTCGAAACAGTGTCAAGCAACGGATTTTCCTCGATTTTGCTCGTTTTTCTGAGGATCAGTTTCGGGATATCTGGCCCTTACCGGGGTTCTGTACTGTAGAGAACGGGTTTCCAAATACAATTATTTAGATGTGTTTCTTTCGAACAGATATAGTTTCCGCCGTTGTTTACGGTCTAGGCTACATTATGGACCTTTAGTCGAGGAATTTGCTTGGCCATCGAGCCTCAACGACTTCATTAGAGGACCCTAGTTTGGGCTAATGGACTGTTTACTCCGGCTGTATCGTTTCAAGTGGATGTCTCAATATCGTTCGTTCTGGATCTGTTGTCAATCTTAAGTACATTAAGGATCTTTACTCAGGAATTTGCTTGGCTTCTGGCCTCAGGGACTTCTTTAGAGAACTTTATTTTGTACTGACGATTACTTTTTATACCATATTTGTAAGATTTTTGTCTGTGAATAAACCTTTTTACAATTGAAAAAATTCTGTTCCTATCAGCTTAATATCTGATACGCTGCTCATTGAGCAGCTCGTATATTAAACTGATTTTTGGAACTGGGCTGTGGAAAAGAGGCTTGCCTTGTCCCAGCCACGGGTTGCCTCGGTATAGCACTACTTCCGAGCGCGGCCCACTTCCCTTCGGGGAAGAAATATTCAACTTAAAACAGAAGCAAAACATTGAACCTTCTCTCTGTCTCTCTCTCGCAGGGTAGAGTGTGGACAGACAGCAGAAGCACAGAGAACTCTGGGGAGCCGGACCTGCGCACTCCACCACAAGGGAACTAAGAGAAAGCGAGTTCATCCGTCGCAGAGGGCCAAAAAATGGCATACTTACCTGACTTGGGCTTGTATGGCCGAAGGCCCTATCATTTTGGTAGGAAATTCGGTGTCCGTGTTTGATGAGCGTCGCCTTCTCTAGTTTTCTGCTAGAAGGGTTTTTTGCGATTTGTTTTGCTACATTTTGGGCGCTATCTTGGTAACCCATCCGTTTCTTGGTCGTGGGAGCGGGGCTTAACTTTTTAAGTCCCCGCGTTTTTCTCGCTTTTTCCTCTTTCCACGATGCCGGATGCGATCCAGTGCCCCAACAGTCTGGTGGCCTTCTTTCCGGCTAGTATCTACCGTTCCTGTGCTACGTCGACCGTTTTGGCTGGGCTTTTGCACACCATGCATCGGGACAAGCTGTCTGCTGTCCAGTTCCTGCGGAATGGTGCAGTCCGTTTAACGTACAAGTCTTCGGATGATTGCGAGTCGGCTGTCTCCAATGGCATCCAGTACGGTGACGTTCCTCTCCGTGTTGTGGCTATGGAGCCAAAGTCTTGTTTGATTTATCTGCGTGACTGCCCTGTTGAAGTGCCAGATAGTGCTGTGAGTGGCTTTTTCTCCTCTTATGAGGAAATCCACTCTATTACTCACAGTGAGTACCAGGGTATGCCGGGGTTGCGTGATGGGACCCGCGTTGTGAAGATGACGCTGACCAAAGACATCCCCGGTTCTGTGTGTGGCTGGGTTTGACTGTCGCATGTGGTATCGCCGTCAGCCTCCATCCTGTGCGATTTGGAAGAAGTTAGGCCACTGCAGTAAGGCTTGTCATCTCAACGGTATTTGTCGTCACTGTTTCTGTTCTGGTCATGTGGCTAGGGAGTGTCAGAATGCCTGGGGCCATCCCGCCGCACTGCCTGCTTCAGGGGCTGTGCCAGCGGCTTCCGCTGCCGCTCCTGCTGCTACTCCGTCTGCGTTTGCTGACACGCCTCCCGATGATGATCCTGCTGATGCTGACTTCAATCCTGATGCAGAGTTTGAGTCCGAGGACTCTAGCGAAATGGAAGCTGAGTTTCTTTCTGGGGATGAGCAGGTGGTTGTCACTGCTCCGAACCCGTCGAAAGTGTCGTCGTGCTGGTCCTGATATGGATGTCAATGAAGAGTATGCAGAAATCCATTTTTTCCGTACTTTTCGTGAGGTGTGGGGGGATGAGCTTACCTGGGAGGAGATTCGGGCGAACAAGTTCCGTCCTTGGGGCCCACGTGAATCCACCTCTCAGGTTCTTTCTCAGTCTACGCCAGTTCCTGTGTCTCGTCTTCTCTTTCCTCTTCGGACGAGTCCGTCGTTGCCACTGTGGTTGTGTCACCTGCCTCTCGAGGTTTCTCAGCCCCTGTTCTCGCAGTCTCCATCTGAGTCAGTGTCTCCACCTGAGCAGTCTCCGCCTGTGCAGTCTCCATCTGAGTCTCCACCTGAGCCCACGGTTCCGCTTGAAGCGTCTCCTCCTGTGAAGTGTTCCAAAGTAGCGCAGGGTTATACGGACTTTGGTTCCCTTAGTTGTGACATTTGTCGTGAAAAGGTTACCTTTGAACTTAACCGTTTTGTTGAGTACCACCATCGAGGCTGCCAACATCCTGCAAAGACTCCATCTCCTTTTGACGCTCTTCGTGGTGAGACTGTAGTTATTCAAGGTAGGCACAGCATTCTTCCAGCCACCTTTGTTCCCCCGCAGTGTTTGTGTGTGACTTTTCGAGGAAGTGGCTGGGTAGGAGCTTCCTTGATCTGTCACCACTTGTCTTTGTCTATGTTTTATTGTTTTTTTGTATGTGTTGCGAACGCCTGTCTTCCGGCACTGTAACGTCTCTTGTGTGTAGTCAATACCTGTTTATCTGTGTGTGTCCGTTATGTGTGCCCTCGTGGCACAATTTTTGGAGGACTTTTTTGTTTTTTGTTTGTTTTAGTTTTTGGGGAGGTGGGGTTCGACTCCCCAGCGAAGTTGGCGGCCAGTGTCCCTCCGTTTAAGTGTGAACCCACTTCTCTGGCATTGCACTTCCTCCGCCTAGAGTGGGATTAGACGTTACGTCCGGGAGCCATTGCACTCTCCCTGCTCGTTCACCTTAAACATAAAAACTTACCTGACTTGGCTTGTTTGGCCGAAGGTCCTACCCTTTTCGGTGGAAATTCGGTGTCCGTGTTCGGCAAGCGTCGCCTTCTCTAGCTTTTTGCTAGAAGGGTTTTTTGGCCACTTATTTCGCTGCTTTTTGGGCGGCCATTTTGGTCACCCAGCCGTTTCTTGGCCGTGAGTGCGGGCCTTAACTTTTTAAGTCCTTGCTTTTTCGGGCTTTTTCGCTTTCTACAATGCCGGGGGAAGCAATCCAGTGTCCCAATAGCCTGGTGGCCTTCTTCCAGGCTAGCATCTATCGCAACGTTGGTTCGTCCCTTGTCCTTCCGGAGCTGTTGAAGTCTGTGGATCAGGACAAATTATCTGCTGTCCAGTTCCTCCGTAATGATGCTGTCCGTCTAAGTTACAAGTCTGCCGAGGATTGTTCTGCTTCGTGTTGCGAGTGTTGATGCTCGTTCCAAGCTGATCTATCTCCGTGACTGTCCGTGCGAGGTTCCCGACAGTACTGTAAGTAGGTTTTTTGCTACTTTTGGTGAAGTGCATTCCATCACTCGAAGTGAACACAAGTACTTCCCGGGGCTGTTCAAGGGTAATCAAGTTGTTAAGATGACTCTTACTAAGGACATCCCTGGTTCTGTACGTATTGCTGGTTTCGAATGCCGTGTCTGGTATCGTCGCCAACCTGCCTACTGTCCTTTGGATGGTCTATGCCGTCGTTGTCGTCATCCTGGTCACATGGCTAAGGAGTGTCGGAACGCCTGGGGCCGTCCTGCTTCAGAGGCTACGCCGTCGGCTTCCGATGCTGCCGCTCCTGCTTCTCCTCCGTCTACTTTTGCTGACACGTCTGCCGATGATGATCCCGCTGATGCTGACTTCAATCCCGATGCAGAGTTTGAGTCTGAAGACTCTAGCAAAATGGAAGCCGAGTTTCTTTCTGGGGATGAGCAGGTGGTTGTCACTGCTCCGAACCCGTCGCGTTCTCCGCGTTGCCTCAGAAAGTGCAAACGAAGTGTCGTTGTGCTGGTCCTGATGATATGGATGTCAATGAAGAGTATGCAGAAATCTGTTTTTTCCGTACTTTTCGTGAGGTGTGGGCAGATAAACTTACCTGGGAGGAGATTTGGGCGAACAAGTTCCGTCCTTGGGGCCGAGTGAATCGACCTCTCAGGTCCTCTCTCAGTCTATGCCAGTTCCTTCGTCTCCTGTCCCGTCTTCTTCTTCCTCTTCGGACGAGTCCGTTGTCGCCACTGTGGTTGTGTCACCTGCTTCTCAAGAGTTTTCTCAGCCTCTGTTCTCGCAGCAGTCTCCACCTGAGCAGTCTCTCAGCCTGAGCAGCTCCACCTGAGTCTTCGCCTGAGCCTATGGTTTAGCTTGGGGAGTCTCCTCCTGTGCAGTTTCTTCCGTCTGAACAGTCTCCACCGCCCGGTGCCAGTAAGTGGTGGTGTTTTTGCCATGAATTCGAGGGTTATTTGGACTTTGGTGCTCTTAGTCATGATGTCGCTTTGGACCGTGGGTCTTTCGAATTCAATCGCTTTGTTGAGTACCATCACAGAGGCTGTCAACGTCCTGCGAAGACTCTGTCTCCTTTCGACGCTCTTCATGGTGAGACTGTGGTTGTTGCTGGTAGGCACAAAATTCCTCCAGCCACTTTGGTTCCCCCGTAGTGTTTGTGTGTGACTTTTCGAGGAGGTGACTGGGTAGGAGCTTCCTTGATCTGTCGCCACTTGTCTTTCTCTATGTTGTAGTGTTTTTATACGTGTTGCGAATGCCTGTCTTTTGGCGTTGTAACGTTTTTCTGTCTGTGGTGAATGCCTGTTTATCTGTGTGTGTCCGTTGTGTGTGCCCTTGTGGCACAATTTTTTGGAGGACTTTTTTGTTTTTTGTTTGGTTTAGTTTTTGTGGAGGTGGGGTTCGACTCCCCAGCAAAGTTGGCGGCCAGTGTCCCTCCGTTTAAGTGTGAACCCACTCTTCTGGCATTGCACTTCCTCCGCCTAGAGTGGCATTAGACGCTAGGTCCGGGAGCCATTGCACTCACCCTACTGGGGGGGCTGCTTGTTCGCCTTAAACACAACAAAAAACTTACCTGACTTGGGCTTGTATGGCCGAAGGCCCTATCCATTTGGGTAGCAATTCGGAGTCCGTGTTTGGTGAGCGTCGCCTTCTCTAGTTTTTTGCTAGGATTTCTTGCGATTTATTTCGCTACATTTTGGGCGCCATTTTGGTAACCCAGCCATTTCATGTGCGACGCGATCAAAGGCTTTCGGCTGATCCACAGTTATAAGCGCGAGAGGAATGTTATGAGTGATTGCATCATGTAAAAGTCTCGTGTTGTCGTTAATTGTCCTTCCTTTAACTGAGGCAGTCTGATCAGTGTGTACTATGAGCGATATGACCTGCTGAAGCCTATTGGCGAGAGCTTCGTCAAAATCTTATAATCGGTAGTGAGGAGCGTAATGGGTCTCCAGTTTTTTAGCAGAGTCCGATCGCCTTTCTTGAATAGGAGTGAGATAACCCCTCGCCGCTGCGAGACAGAGAGCTGACCTGAACAGAAAGCATAATTATAAACTAGCGTTAACTTATTACCCAGAAGGGGCCAAAAGTGTTTATAAAAGTTCGTTGTCAATCCATCAATTCCGGGAGACTTATCATTTTCCATCGAAGTAACAGCTTTGCGCAACTCTCCCTCAGTGATTTCCAACTCACATGAATCGCGCGCATCATCAGGCAGTTTCGGGATCGCAACACTCAGAAAAAACTCTTGTGCATTGTCCTCACAAGGCTGTGCCGAAAAAAGTTCTTTGTAAAACGCGTGGGTCTCCGAAAGTAGGTCCTTGGTTTCCGTAACAGTACAGTATCAAGATTGTTTTTGGTCAGTACGCGAATTGTCTGATCTGCTTTACGGCTCTTCTCCAATGAAAAGAAATAGCGCGTGCTCTTTTCGCCCTCCTCCATAAATTGCGCCTTAATACGGATTTTAGTAGCTTCTAGTTCCTTCATATCTAACTGCTTAAGTTTTTCTTTCACAAGGAGATATTGTTCTATGTCTCGAGTCGTACCATTTTTCGCTGTCTCTTGCAACTGTGTTACCTTGTTTTCCAGCTGAAAACGTTCATGACGTAATAATTTACTCCAGATTTTAGCTCATCTGATGGCTATGATATTAAAATTCTACCTGGCTTTTTCCCACCATTTTAAGGGATCAGGAAAATCTGTAAGTTTCTCTTGCCAACCAGTCCAAAACTGCTTAATTTCCTCCTGAAAAAGTGCGTCTGTGAGTAATTCATTATTAAAATGCCAGAAGCCAGGGCCGAGCTGAATTTTATCAAAATCAAGCGTCATGCATATACAGTCGTGATTGGAATGTGCGTAGGGCTTAATTTCAGCTGATGTAATAAACTGGTTAATTGAGCGACTAGTAAGAAAAAAATCAATACGTGTCCGAATGAAAGACTTATCAGACGTGTTTCGCCCGGTCCACGTATAGTTTCGCTCATCCTTGTGCCGTTCTCTCCAAATATAATGTAATTGGTAATGCGCAATAAAAGTATTCAAAAAAAAGGTGTCTGTTTGTCTGGCATTTGGGTCCCCTCTGAGTTTATCCAATCTGGTGTTCAGGATACAGTTGAAATCCCCTCCTATGATGTTGTCATAATCGTTTGAAATGAACTGCTCCAGGCTAAAGAAAAAAATTCGCTGCTGAGTATCCATATTGGGAGCGTAAACATTGACAGTGTTAATCGTGTGCTCATCCAAGTCCAATAACACATTCAAAACTCGTCCGTCGTTATCCCTTCATGTTTCCTTAACATTGTATTCTAGGCGCGAACTAACCAGAACAGCAACACCTCGCGCCGAGTTCGTCCCATGGGTGCAAAACACATCACCTTGCCACTCATGTTTAACTTGAGTTTCCATATCAATAGTCCGGAATAGATTTTTCCTCCAACAGCATTTTAACAAGCCGATTACCATTTTCCATACCAGCGAAAGCATGATCAGCTTTGTATTTCAGCCGGATAATATCTCCCTTGATCTCCCCATACTGACTCAGGACCTTTTTAACTTCGGCATCTTCAATGTAAGAGCGTAGATTCAAAATACTAACATTTGTGTATTGTCCATGTGGAGGATGGCAGCCAACATGGGTTTCTTCAACATCGAAGCCTTCCTCAGTAAGTAACTCGGCATCCTGTCGATTCGCCAGCTCAATTAAAATTTCTCCATTTCCCAGATCCTGGAGAACTGTAATATTTGATTGAATTTCTCGGTCAATAGCTTCTTTTAACTCCCACAGGGTCCTAAGATACGGCAATCTAAACATGACAATACGAGCTTTCGGGTCGGCCATCTTGGCCTCTAGGACGAAATGCAAACTTGACTTCAAACAAACTGCTGAGCTCCGAAGTCGGTCAAATAAACCACTATGAAAACAACTTGAAAGCTTGTGAACCAATTCGAACTAAATTCGGATCTCGAACACCAACAAAAACCACAGATTTAAACTCGATACATGCAGGGCACAAGAACTGGTTTTTTCCCTGTGGTGTGGTCGTAGACGAAAACCGTAAGAAAACGTTGAGGCATTTAAAGTGACAGAAAAACACAGAATGCATGTTGCTTTTTCTTGTCCTGGCTGTATTTTGCCCTCCAACATTCCCTTAGAAGAACAATTTTCCTTTGGAATAAAACAACAAAATTTACATGAAATCAATAAGAGGAAAAGAAAATGAAACTAAGAAGCCTAGAACGCGAGGTGTTCCCAGGTGGTCTTCCAGCATATACTACCCTTGCATGAGAGGGTTGACTTCAGTGATCGGACGAGACTAGTTTTTTTCTTGGGTGTGGTCGTGGTGTCAGAGGCATAGCCAGGATTTTTCCAGAGGTATGCAGAATTTTCCATATTCCCCCCCCCCCCTTTCCTCCCTTCCTTCCTGTCAAGTCTCCAATCTTCCTTTTTTTCGCTTGCTTTGTTTAAATTTTGTTTAGGGTGTGAGTGTAATGGTGAGGTTATGTTGTAAGCGTTCTTTTTTGATACGAAATTGCGAATTACAATGCGATAACCATCTTGTTGTCTAACTGCAGAGAGATGGACATGTGACATTTGCCCTTGAGAAACGATCTCAGTGTCAGAAAGGCTGCCTTCACCTCGAAGTAATCTATGTGTTGGAGTGGTTCTTGTGACCATCTGAAGCGTCGGTCGTGATGACCATATCCGAAGAAGGGAGCTGCACAGGACTGCTGTTTACACTGGGAGTGGTTTTCAACCACTACTCGAGTTCCTCTCTGGATCTCTGTGACAGTGATATTAGAGTCGTCACACTGCTGGTTCATCTGGAGTCCCACCTGTAATTTTACAATAACTGCGAGAATTCTCATGCGCTGATTGGCTCTTGCTATATTGTCGATGAGATTATAGACCATAAAAACTGACGTCATATGCAATGCAATCCTGTCTGGCCCCGTGGAGAGATTTTCCCAAAACTGTTGTGCCCTGCCGGTTGTTAAAATTTAAGTGACAGAACTACAGCAATTCTGGAAACATTCAATGGGGACACAATCATCCGTAAATTTTAACTTTTAATTGACTGAACGTATCGGAAATCAACTACAAGGCAAAAAGAAAAGATTATTTGTGATAGTCTGTTAGCGAAAGTTTCTAAAATGGCGGGAATCAGTAGCTGATTTGAGCATTTTGTTAAAAGGAATAAAAGTTCAGTTTAAAAGAAATTTTCTTCCGAAGTTTATTTTGGTTAAAACACGTTTGCTGTGCATATTTTGAATGCATTTGTGAAGCCATGCTTGATTCATTGGATTTGCCGGATGAAACTCTTGCTAAACAAGGGTTTTGTTTCAAGTAGTGTTTCAGAGTTTGGTAAATTTTGCTGCCACTTAATGAAATACACAAAATCGTCGAAGCGTAGCAAAAACTTCCTCCGAGATTTTTTCATTATTTCTCTCAGCGCTTAATTTATGATGAATTGTTTTTCATTCAGTGCACTTGAAAACCTTCAAGTTGAAAGTCTTGTTTGCTCACAATTTTCTTTATTATAAAAAACAAATTGACGCTATTTTTTCATGATCTATACTCTTATGGACCATAAAAGTGACACCATAAGATATTCAAACCTTGGTAATGAAACAACTCGCCTGCAGCCCTTTGTTTCACTTGAGTTTTGAACATTTTATGACGTCATTGTTATGGTTCATAAAAGTGAAGACCATGAATTTGAGCCGGTTTCATAAATGGAGGAAATGAAGTGGGACAAGAAAAATGGCTGGACGGGAGGTCTCCAGTACTCTGATTAGACTTGCTTGACTTCGCAATGTGACCGTTGGGGAAGATGCCAGGTGGTGACAACAGTCCAAACTGTATGGACCTTCACTGATGGGAGTGAAATATTCGAGTTAGAGTAGGTTAATTGAGGTCTGAGTATTTTTATAAATTCATCCTTTGTTTGAGCCCAAAGTAGATCGTCCAGGCACTCGAATGGACTTCTTTCCAAGAAAGGCTGCAATGGGTCTCAATAGTTTGGTAAATATTGTGGGAGCTGCACACAGGCCAAATGGGAGGGCTTTAAACTGATAACACTTTCCCTCACAGATAAAAGGAAGGAACGTTTCTGAAGACTCGTGAAGGGCAACTGAAAGGTATGCATCATTTAAATCTTTATTTGTCATAAAATCTCCTTGCAAAAGTAACGTTCTTAAGCAAACTTAGATTTTCTACCTGGAAATAAATGCTTGTTTACAATGAACTTTTTAGAGAACTTAGATCTTTTACCGTACAAAGAGATTCATCCTTTTTGGGGACTTGAAACAGGCAGCTGAAAAGGAAGGGAACGGGTCTATTTCTATAACCCCTTTTAATAGCAGCTTGTCAACTTCTTGAGAAATTAGATGTGCTCCCTGACCCGCTCCTTGTGTAACTTGGGAGACTTCTGAACAGGGACCTGTAAAAACGTATCTTGTAGCCCATGACCACAAAAGGATCTCTGGGCCCAGTGGTAGGATTCATCACGAATCTATACACTCTAAGATTCTGGCTGACGTTCCAGTGAGGGACAAAAAGTGCCATTTTTGGCCGAGCCCTTGAAAAATTCTCTCCCCGCTGTTTTCCTTGAGAAAAGGCACTTGCACCGCCTTGATGCGTGTTGAACCAAATTCAAACTGAGACGCCTGGATAGCTCACTCTACTTAGAGGCCAATGAGGGAAAATCATCTACCAATAGTGAAGTTTTGGCACTGGGTAAAGGCAACTCTGCGAGGGTGACCCTTGACCTATTTTGGCTGCAAGAATCCTCTGCCGTCTTAAAATGGTCAACTGCGCATTAGCTTAGCCTAAAGGGCAATGAGTTTGCTCTAAGGCAAGAGCCAGCCAGTATCAATGCAATCATGAAGGCTTCAAAGTGGACCTAAAGCATTTAAGAATGCATGCTGGATTTAAAAAAACTTCCTTGTCCCTTTCTTGGACAAACTTTGTAACTTTTGAAGGGACTTGGTTAAGCAACTTCTGATCAAACTTTAGAGCTTGAAGAGCTCAGGCATACTCCAGTCTTCTAGAAGTAGTGACTGCAGCTAAGATAATTTTCTCCAAAAACTGATTCGCAAAATTGTCGAGAATGTGCAGATGAAATCCAGGATCTTGACTTGGCAACTGAATCAAAAAGACCGTGGTCATGCCTAGTACGATCAGGATGTGCAGTATCTTTGGGTGTCATAGCAGACTCTGATGGCGCCATATTCGTCTTTCATGGTGCCTCAGGTCCTCCTTGTGCTTTTTTAGGCTCTACGAGTGCCTGAACAGGCTCAATGGGGGCCTGAATTGGCTCTGCTTGTGCTGCATTGGGCGTGCGAGGCAGGCGGGAGTGCAAGACAGTCATGTCCGCCATATTCAACAACGTATCATCTTAGTGCACATCAGAAACGCTCGGAATAAATTTCCTATAAAGTGAGCACGAATCTAATGAATCCAATCCCTTTAAAAGAGTTTCGATGGAATTTAGGGTCGTCTGTAGAGGCTCGTCTCCCTTACGGCTCTTTGGTGGTAAATGATCATTTTGATCCTCCATAATAGAAACCAAGTTTTGACGGAAAGATGGCGAGCGCGAACGATTTCTCTTGTGCGATTCATGACGTCTTGAAGACCACGGTCTTGGCTCCAAGGGCCTTATGGGTAGACCCAGGCCCCTTCCTTTTTCCCTAGGGCTAGCCTCCTTTAATTTGGCGTTCAAAGTGGTTTGAATCTCTAAACGAGAAATACGTACCATTTGTTATCTCATATATTTTGAACGGAGCCTTTGAAACACAATTACTGAGTATTATATCTTTTGTTATGCGTCTGTAAGTAATCCCCAAGTTTCCTTGCCCACAGTGCACCTTTATTTCATTTTCAGTTTGCACAAAACCTTACACATTCACTAAATCAACCGAGATAAATACCAAATCAAAATGCTTTTACATAAAACATAAGCTTAAGACTTGGCTATATGACTGAAACCGTAAGAACGTCAACTTTACACGAAAAACCAAACCATTTGAATCTTCCGTGCCATCCTCTATTTATTAAGGGTAACCACTTAAACGTTAACGTGAAAATTTTACGCCTGTTAGAAACCCGAAACAGTTCAACTAGGGGACTTCAATCGTTGAAAAGCTCTGTCAGCAAAACTTGCATCTAAAACCACATTAAGCCATCCAATTTACATTTCCAGTGAAGTATTATGATGGAAACCTGTTAAGAGTTAAAGATTCCATTACACAGTGCAGACTGTGGTAACGTCTTGCAGTAGTTCAACTATTGCTCATAGGACTTAACGTTTCAAAAGCTCTGCCAGACTGGTTTACTTTCTCAAACGAACAGATACCCTGAGGCGGGGATAGTCGCTGGTGGGCACTTGTGGCCTTGTTTAGGAACAGACACTGCAGCATCAAACCGCATTAACACCATGGATACTAGCGTCTCCTGAAGAAAAATGAATAAAGTGGTAAACAATGCTACTTTCCGCCTCGTAATAAATCATAAATCAGACAGCTAAATTATCACCAGCATTGTATTGTAAGCCTCCGAAGGGAGTCGAGCCGTATGGTCTAGCCACTGATCTACAGGAGACAACTTGTAGTTATCTCGAATTCTCCGCTATTGCGAACACCTCTCATTTCGAACTGCAGTAATTACGACGTTGACCGAATGGCAACAGGAAAAGTGTCGATTAGTCACTAGGTTTATTGCAACTAAGTTTGTATTAAAATGACTAGGAAAAGAGGCTGAAATCCTTTCTGGCCAATATTTTCGCTGGTTGAGGGATAAGCAACAATGACATGTTAAGGAAGCTAGTGCAGATGATCACTGCTCTGCAAGCACCAACAGATCGTTTTATGAATCGTGGCACAAATTTGATGACAACACAACCATAAAATAAAATGGACAATTTGACACTACTCTCGCAATTTTGAATCCCCGCTATCCTGTGTTCCCTTCAGGGATCTATTGTAAACGTAACTACTATCACCTGCTAAGGTAAGATACACGTGTGGTCACCTGGTTAAGTTGGCAAACACCAGGCTAGTGTCATTGCCTTCTTGCAGACGTTTCTTATTGAAGCGATGATGAGACTTTGAGGCCTGGTCTGGGGCATTCTGCTTTTGTTGTGCCAGCATCTCTACATAAACCGCCATAAAAACAAAATAAAAGATTACTGCAGATTACTACAACTCAAAGAAAAAGCTTCTATCTGGGAAGTTTTCCTAGGATTACCTAACGTGCTTAAAAAAAGAAAGAAAAAAATACACCTGAACCTGCCTAACAGCTTGTCTGTTTATACAACTAACTAGTTATTACAGGTGATTTGTCTTAGCAAGAACAGAAGCTTATACCGTCATATTCTTATGTAAAACCTCTTTGATTTAACCACCCCAATAACACGACCACAATCTAATGGCCTTAGGTGGCCAGGAGAATTGTTCCCACTATAAATCCATGAGGAAAGAAAGAACCAAGACCGAACTCAGCCCATATACGTTACCGACACCAGGATTACAAGTCAGAATTCTTTGGTGGTAAGCACATTCTTTCATCCTCTTTGACCTCGAAATAAGTGAGAGCTGGTTAACATACCATTGTAAATCTCCTCCTCTTGTCTCTGATTGTAATTCAGCACCAGTCTCTTGACCTCCTCCTGCTCCTGTTGTTCAGCCATCTGTCTATCCCGGATGTTGGCAGCCAATCCTGAGCTCAGAGGAATCTGCAGGTCTGATTTATAGTGATGTATGGGTTAATCATCCAGCAGGATGGCCCTTACCTCTGAACTCGAACTGTTTTCCTTCTTCTTCTAAAAGGAATTAAAGTTGCGCAGCAGCAACAGCAAATTGCAACGCTTAAATTTCTTTAAGAAGAAGAACGAAGAACCTCTGATACCAGGGTATTGGGGACATTAGAGACCAGTACTCCAACAATATTACAACGACGAAAACATCACGTTTTTCACTTACTCCCTGTTTTTTCCAACGTTGAATTTGTATAATGTAGATGAAACTTTTTAAGAAATGAAAGCATGCACACGGCAAAACTGGACTTTAAGAAAGCAAAGTCACCACCGCATACTCGCGTTCTACACAAAACCTTAAAACTGTCCGATTACCGTAGTTGCTTCACAGGGAACAGCAAAGAAATGTAGCACTTAAACAGCGTTTGTCTTGTGGTCGCCACCGTCGTTTCTTTACGTCCTAATCAACTCTGCAGGGGCCATCGCATAAAAGTTGGTCAGGCAGCCGATCATTACGACGGACGTTCATCCTGTGTCTGACGTATAAAGTCAAGTCTAAGTGTTAGACGTATGCCTGATATTAGAATGGGTTCTATCAGCCAGATGCTAGTGAGTCTATTACCACTTTCATGCGCCAATTAAATCAAATAAACGCACGAGCTCCAAATTTACAAAGGTAAAGAGGAAGTCAAATTTCCAGACAAAGAAATTCGCCACGTCATTGACATTTATCAGCATAACAAAACTCTTTGCTACATAATACTATTTTGGAGCAATAAAACCGCGGCAGCTGGAGGTTACAAAGACTTTATGCCGAAGTTTTCAAGCACTGTAACAACTGCTTGAGGTGATCACCAGCTTCCATTTGAAACGCTCAAGTAAACTTAGAAACGCATGGTTTCATGCCAAGACTCTGAACTGTTTACCTTTAAAATGCTGTTTATTGCCCTTCTTCAGCATAACAACAAAGTTCAGGCTTTCATTCTCTTCAGTTAAGCTGTTGTGACGTGCCCTTTGACCTTTAAGGTGCATCGGTACCGCTACATCCAGGCTGGGAACCTTTAACAGGAAGACAAAACATGCGGCCATCAAACAATGTGGAAACAGCGTTTGAGTCTGTGAATGAAATCATTAAGTTCAAGCACTCACACGAAACCTTTTGAGAAAAATATTACTTTGCATTATCACCTTTTGGTTTGATTTGTAATGCGACATTTGACCTTGCACTTAGGGCACTAAGGCACTCTGAGGGAGTCACAGATGATCTGTCATGAAATACCTTGGGATTTTCTTCACGGCGATTCTGAACATCATCCAACATCAGCTTGTCAAAGGCTGCAACAAATGCTTTATCTTCCACGCTGGGTTCGGGCTTAGGAGGACTAAGCACTTTGACCTGTGACAACGGAAGGTTCAAAGTACAATGAAGCTCTCATTTTCGAACTCAATATTTGTTAATCAATGCAACAAGTAATTCTTAAAACTTTTTAAGTTTTTATAAACGTTGTATTTAGCGTTTTACCTAAGTCAAAGTCAGACCATCCCTGACTGCAATTAGCATTTTTTGTTTAAGTAATTTAGTTTTCTGGCTCTTTCTTGTTGTTTCGATCACCAAGTACACGTAAGACAAAAGATTCAAAAGAAACGTGTATCGGAAGACAAAAACTAACCACCAGTGGTTTTAATTGTGGATATTATAGAATTATTATTTGGAGCTATCAATTATAGTGCGAGTTAAAATCTCGTTATTTTGTAGCTCAATTTCTTAAAAAACTGATTGAGTATTGAGTCTTTGTGACTGGTAAGCAGTGTCTAAACGTTTGAGACCGTACCTTACTCTAAACCCTTAACGCTAAAGAGTTATTTCAGTAATTAGGCCTAAAACACGAAACTATACTAAATCGGTGCTTAATCCTTATTACCACTATTTTTTATTGACGTGAACTCGGCCTAAACTCGAACCCATGAAATAGATAAATGATCCTTGTTCCTGTAACACCAAGAAACACCCGTTTTCTAGCAATTCAAGGTTACGCTACTGAGGGTACTGAATTGTCAAATTTTTGCACGCTCACTGATGGGGGGCCAATCTTTAAAAG
Source organism: Siderastrea radians (assembly GCA_964017195.1). Classification (NCBI taxonomy): domain Eukaryota; kingdom Metazoa; phylum Cnidaria; class Anthozoa; order Scleractinia; family Rhizangiidae; genus Siderastrea; species Siderastrea radians. The sequence continues at coordinate 28,778,327 of OZ024899.1, read as the reverse complement.
ATACTTCTCAAACTCATTAATTATGCATGAGGTAATACACCAATTGCCTGGCCCCATTTGGGTCACATGGATGTCCCTTTATACCCCGGTAAAGAACAGATGAAATCACTCGTGTTTGGATATCCAAACACACGTAGTGGGGTTAGTGGTTACATCTCTACAACTTTCTTGCAGTCGAAACAGGATGATTCCGACAGTAGTTCTTTCGCGATTGAAAAGGACGTCAATGCAAATATAAGCATTGCCATAAATGGTTTGCGAAAAAACGTGGCATTTTTGACGGTATTGCAAAGAACCAACTACATGCTAATCACAAGCTTTTGCACACAAAAGGAAACAAATTTTGCTTGTCAGTAAAGTGTTGATTATCTATTGTTTATTATGCGCGACTGAGAAGTCATTTCAAAAACTCGTGCTTCGTGCTTCATCAGGGTATCCAAACACCACGAAACAATCTAAGCCTGATCTGTTTCTCGGTGTTTGCATATCCTGATGAAGTACTCGCACTCGTTTTTGAAATATTACATGAAACCCTGTGAGAACGGTAATTGATAATTCTATCCCAAACTCGTCATGACATCGATGACGATGACAAAAATTGTGGACTTCTTAAAGGAGGTCACTCCAGAAATGGTGTATTTTTTGAAATTGCCAATAAAAAGAAAACACTAAGTTGAGTTACTTACCGTCATTTTAGCTTCTCAAGCTCATTAATAATTCATGAAGAGAAAACAAAGGAAATCATTACCGTGATGATGGTTTGGATACCGGATCTTAATTAGCATAAAGTTTCGTGAACTTCTGCTTTGAATTTCTCCAAGAATTATGAATGGTTTGAGAAGCCATATCAAAAACTCGAAAGAGTGTTTCATCAGGTATCCAAACACCTCGAAGTCGGTTTAAAAAACTCAGCTGCGCCTCGTTTTTTCAACCCACTTCTCGGTGTTTGGATATCCTGATGAAACACTCTCATGTTTGATATATTACTTCTAAGGTGCATCCGATCCCACTGAAATTCCTCTCCAAAGAGGGCCAAAATCCAACACTGCGCGCCGCCATTTTGAATTGTCTGTGACGTCAAATTGTACAACGAGGCCAGCGGTCAGGTAGTTGGGCTCTGAGAAACGAGCTTTACAATTTGACATCACGGACAATTCAAAATGGCGGCGCGCAGTGTTGAATTTTGGCCCACTTTGGAGAGGAATTTCAGTGGGATCGGATGCACTTTAGAAGCTAAAACCATGGTCAGTAACTCAACTTAGTGTTACCTTTTTATTGGCGATTTCAAAAAATACACCGTTTCTGGAGTGACCTTCTCCTTTGAAGAACAGCCAACTCCTGTGGGGACAGACCACCTTGGACTGCAGTTTAGTATCCACAGTAATAACGGCACGGAACAGATGAACGCAAGGAAAAACATCAACACAACACAAATCTACTCAAAGCGACATAGCAGTGAACCATTGTTATTAATGACGATTAATTAAAGAGGTTAACGAAGAATTTATTAACCTTATTAGTAGCAAGAGTTTGGAATAACAAATTTTTCTAGTGTATCAAGTGAATGTTAACTACACCTTCTATCAGGTGTTCCGCCCCTTGTTGTAGTTGTGGAGTGTCTGCAAGCTGGGGCTGACTGTATTATAAACACTATATACAGTTTATTGTGTGTATTTTGGATACAACAGACCTTGTTCATATCCATATCATTCATATCAACTTCAGTAACCTCTGGCTCAGATTCTATTGCCTGGTGCCCAGGCCCCTCATCCTCGTCCTCTCCTTCACTCTCCCCAGTCTCACTCATTTCATCTTCCTCACGCAGCATGGGAGACTGGCAAGGAGAGTTACTGAGAGAAGCAGCTGGAGAACTGGACACAACTCTGCTGTAAGAAGTGTTGGGGATGGGTAATGGTTGTGAGCTGGTGGATGAGCTGTCTACGTCCTGATCTAAAGGAGTCGCCTTCTCTGAAAGAAAACGAAAGAAAACGAAAGAAAAGTTACTGTTTTGTTTGACATATAAATCATCAAGTACAGGGATAAGATTACAAAAATACAGGCGTGAAATCTTAAATATAACAAATTTCAATGGTCAGGTTGCAGAGCTTTCTTATTCTTTTTCTGTTTTGTGTTTGCCGTTGATGAAAATGGACCAGTGAATGATGAGGAATTGTTAAATACCTATTTGATCCTGATGTTCCTTGTTCAAGTTCTGTACACTCTCCACAGCTTCTTCCAGGCTCGTAAACACGGTGAGTTTAGGACGGAGTGACTCCAGAGTATCAGCAACCATGTAGTCCACATCACGAGGATATGGGTGGCCCTCATGCCAGATGGGATCAGCTTTCTTCTTTAAGATGTAGCACTGGAAACACAAGAAATCAACGACATTAATTCAGCTCTTGCCAATTTCAGATGAAACTGCAATTTGGTTAAGCGTTTTACTTTTTGTCTTTTCTGCCTTTAGATAATACACCATTGAGCTCCTCCGAGTAGCAAGAATTCGTCTGCAGATCAGGCTTAATTAATTCACTACTCCCTCTGGGGAGGACCCTCAAATATGTCATCACTACACGACGTATAATTAGGTTTATGGACGAAAGTTGTTGAATGTCCTGATCAAACATCCAGCCTTATCAAACATCATTAAACATTTGTCAAACATGTGTTTGAGAAAATCTCCTGGAACAAGTCACTAAACAACGACAAAACGAAGAAACAAAATCACCAAAATCTCTGCTCTACTGATTTTCTTTGTTACGACTTGATAAATTGTTAATGAGTTGGAGAATACTACTGAGAATGTTTAGCTCACCTGGAAATAAACTAGAAAGCAGTCAAGCTTTTTCTTGTAGTTACCATGATCAAAGTACTGTCCACAGGTGTCCAGTAAACAACAGATTAGACGGATACGGAACAAGTGTCCAGGGGGATCCAGCACCGATGGTATGCCTGATAAACAAGATCAACAATTGCAATGGATCTTTAATTGTGATAATTACCACTAGTAGAATTTATCCGGCAATAGCAGAGGCCGGCGGCTATTTAGAATTACAATGGACTATCGCAACCAGGTATGATATTTATAAGAACACGATTAGAAGCTTGCAAAGCGATTTATTAATACACGCAACAAAAGAGGATTTACCACGGACTTACATAAACAGTATAAAGGTTCTGGATTGGAGAACAGATGGCGCATATACCGCTGAGTGCGGAAGCCTGTTCTACACCGGGATCTTTCAAGGCAAACATGAATGTTTTATGCATTAACTTAGGCTTGCAAATGCATACATTTCAAGGCATGGGCTTGCCTTGTGCTCGGAAAACCAGACATTAATTCCAGTGGACAAGCCATATTATTCACTACAACCTGTACAGCGAGGTTGGCTTTATATAAGAACGTGTCACTTGGGTGAGAGAGTGACACGTCATCTGTAGTGTCCATTATCTATATTGAACGGTGTCCTGGGGCTAGCAGAAAAGGGACGAAACTAAACACGGTCAGGGTTCATAAAGCAGGGTTCCAGTGAACAACAAAAGAAGAGGATACAGTTGAAAGAACCACAACTGGGAATCATCACCATCAAGTTGTCAGTCAACCATTCAAATGGATCTCTTAATCTCTTCATGTTATTTATCTGGAAATTTTAACTATATGTCTTAAAAAGGGGCCAAAAACCTGGTTAATCAAACCAAGGCAAAGGCGGGGGGGCGTGGTGAGGGTGGGGGAGAAGGGGAGCAGCAAAGCAGCTATGAAAAGACTGAACAAGACACCAACACTGACCTTCTTGATTGTTGCCAAAGGTGATGAATGAGTACAGCGTACTGAAGATAACACGTGACTCGACTAGTCTGTAGTTATACAGTTCACCTAAGAACTTCACACAACTCATACGCCGCTGGTTCATCTTTTGCAGGTTTGTCTGCAAAAAGAAGAAGCAAGAATGCCTGATGGATTTTTCATGTAACATGATCACTACAGTTTACCCACAGAGGAACCCCTTAATAATAACACCAATGGGTCATTAGTTCCAACTTTAATAGTTTAATTAATGGGGCAGTGTCAAATTACGACAGCCTATAAAATGGAAGGAGGGACAAATGAAAATCGACATAGAAAGGCAAAAAAATTACAAGGCACAACAACTTTGCAACCGGATGTTAAATGCAGCTTAAAAGACAGTTGTGACTTCTTTGTCAATTTTTGTTTGCTTTTTTCATTTATTACGTCAACAGGTATTTGGAGTGACCATATTAAGGGCATAAAGTTATGACATTTGGGACTTCAAAAGGCGATTGCTGGTCTCACTAAAGAGAATAACAGGGTTTTCACATAAGAAAATGACTGAGCTTTTGTTTGGGCTACAGAAAGTAGTCATAACTACAGAAAGTGGTGTCATAATAACACGGAGGTCGTAATGCAGGGTTTCACTGCATTATTTCAAACTAACAACCAGATTCGTGATCATGTCGTCAGATAACCCGAGTTGAATCATTCACATTCTCTCTCCAGCATAAATGAGTGCTACATGTATACGACATACCTCCATTCCAAGACGGATCTCTTCCAAAATTCCATCAACGACATACAAACCAACATCTTCCTGCAAGGCAAGTACAATCATTCTACCACCGGTTTTGAACAGCAGCTCATGAAAACATATTCTATTAGCATCAAATTTGCTACTTTAAAAATTAGTAGGGGTCTTTAATAGTCTTTAGCCTCCGCTCATCTTAAAAGCAGTCAACGAGCGAATGCAACTTTCAGGTAATAGCACAGTACAGTAGCAGTATAGAAAAGGTAATTTAACGCTTAAAAATTCAACTGAATGAAATATGATGAAGGCCAACAAATTAATATTTCTGGAACAAACTGCTTGATGACTTTCATTTACACGCTCCAATTACACATGAGAAACATGAAATAAATACTAAGAAACTGCAAAGAAGAATGGATGGTCAAAACTGGTTACAATGTTACAACGAAAGGGACTGACAAACTCACATGATACTGTACGATTCCTGCCAGTAGATTAGCAGCACAGTGAATACTGTTGTACTTGACGTTCCACACACGAATAAGACACTTGATTACATACAGGACAATCTGAAGGCAAGAAATTCGGGAAAATTGTCATAACATGCTTCATAACTTCACCGACAACCGATTATATTATTCATTGAGATAAACTGGAATAGCTTGTACCTGTGAATCGTCCCAAGGCAATTTTCTGATCTGCCTTAATACCTGCAGGTGAAAAACCAGAACTGAGTTCCACAGATGTGGTATCTGAGAACAAATACTGTCAATACTAGAGGGCCTCTGAAATGGCTTGGAGGTCACCTCAGTTTACGGTGTCATTCCTGGTTTAAATACAGTCCACATGTATGCGGACATGGGACGTTACGTGGCTGTTAGTTAGGTCTCGTAATGTAATGAATACAACTGATAGGATGTGGTTGCTGAAAAAACAAGTCACCTCTTGGGTGAACTGTAAATTTCTTGATGCCTTGCGTGACTAGTGACATCATGTAGCAAAGTGTAAAAACAAAAAGAGGTGATTCAACATACTCCAGGGGGTTATTCAGCATACTCTAGAGGGTGATCCAACATATTCTAGAGCGTGATTCAACATACTCCACAGGGTGATTCAACATACTCCAGAGGGTGATGGAACACACTTCGCAGGGTAGGGTGGTTCAACATACTCCACAGGGTCATTCAACATACTCCAGAGGGTGGATCAACATACTCCTGAGGGCGATTTCAGAAGGTAGTACATCCTTTTCACACACTTTTAGATCTACATACTTAATAATTAACAAGAAGAGGATAATAATTACTTAACAAATCAATCAATACCTTTTCGGTGGTGGTTTTGGACAGGTCTTTATATAGAAGTTTACGAATGTATTCATGCATTGGAGGGCGCTCTATCTGGGCAACCTGTGGACAACAAACCACTAAATTCTAAAATCAATAACCATGGGAAGATTGTTTCGAAACTGTCTCACTAAAGGCCAGTTTACACGCGATTTTTTGTGCAATTACTGATGCACTTTTTTGTTGCGATTGCCCTTGCGATGAAAACTGCAAGTGCTTTCTGTGGAGAATATGCAGGAAATATTGCACTTCAATTGCAGAGAAACCGTAATGAAGTTGTCGCTGGTTTACACTTGCCACAAAAGTTACAGTGAGGAGCACGGCAAAACAGACCACAAACTTTTTTATTTTTTATTTTTTAATTTATTTATTTATTTACTTGTTTAAAAAACACACCACAAGCTGACAATTCCACTTGAAGTAACAAAAATTACTGTAACAATTATGATTCTTCGAGGCTTTAACGGAATACTGTAAATCGAATTTCATGCTTTTTTAACTGTGTGGATATTTTTATGAAACAAAAATTAAGCATTCGTCATGAAGTAATTTAACTGCTGGCTAGGTGTTGACAAATAAGATATCAGCAAAACACTAAACTAATTATTACGTTGGAAAAACACTCAACTAATACTTACGTTAAAAGAGTAAACAGTAACAGGTAAAAGATACTTAGGAGTGGGCTACTCGTCTTTATAAGCTGGACAAGGTGTGGTTTCTAATCATTTCAGTCTGCCATTGAGTATTAATTTTCCATAGTCCACGCAAAATCTACCGCAATGTTTTGTTTTCTAAGCGTTTTTAGTCTGCCACAGGGTTTTAATTTTCTATAGTCCAAGCAAAACCTACCATCAAGTTATGTTTTCTGCACGGTTTAGTTTGCCACTGAGTTCTAATTTTCTTTAGTCACGCAAAATGTGCCACAGGTTTTTAACTTTCTATAGCCTATGCAAAATGTACCATCACGTTCACGTTATGTTTTCCAAGGATTTTAGTATGCCACTGAGTTTTAAGTTTCTATAGTCCATGCAAAATCTACCATCATGTTACGTCATTATAAGTAAACTATCTTGCACAGGAGACAAACAAAAAACCTTAATACCCAATGGAATTTGAAAATGCATCCTGGTGCAGACTGGTTAAGGACGCTCCATCTATTGCAACAAGGCCCAAGTTATATTCACTAGGTTTACATTCTCTGCCTTAACTTCTACTTACTTTCCCACAAGCATGAGACAAAAAAGAACTCAAGACCTGCACACCATTTAGATGCTCTTACCACTGAGTTCCTGGGATACATGTGGTGAGCTAGGTCATATTTAATAGGTTTATTGGATACTGCTAGGATCAGCAATGTGGAACTGCCTTGAGTGATGACAAAGTGAAAGATTGTAAATGTGAACTAAGATAAAGTAATAAGTAAACGGCATTCAGTTTGCCATGGGCATGAGATAAAGACAAAAGCAGTGGCCTTAATATAAACATTTTTAGAGGGTATATACAGGTATGAGTGCTGGAGAGTGAGCAAATGCTTTAACAAATTTCCTCAGTGCCACTGGCTACTGTACGTGCTGGACCCTGTCAATCCAAAGCAGGCACAAACCCACCAAAAATTCCTGAAAGTAAACTTCTAATTACCCCTTAAAAATATACAAGAAAAATCACCTTCTGCCTTTCAGGTGGATTGCAGTAAAAGAACGCATTCTCAATCAAAGTCAGTTGCCGACTGTCCAAATTCTGCACAGCTTTCTTTCTCATCATGAGCTCCTGCAGCATTAAAATAAATTTAAATTTAAATTTACATGTTCCATTTCAATCTTTTATACGATAACAAGAATTTAAGAATTAAGTGACTGTACTACTTAAAAAAAGAACGAGTTAATGATGCATAAAGGTTGTTTAAATTAAGACAATGACTTTGACCTCTTATTTACAGTTTATGGAATATTAATCTCACAAGACACAAGAATAAATCCAAGAACTTACCAGCAAGTTCTTTGTTCTGATGTGAGAATCTGGTGAGCGATACAAAAATCTACCACATACTTCTAACAAATTACAGGCCATCTCGATATTGTGATGGGTGAAATCTTCCAGAAGCATCTAAAATGACAACAGAAGATTTTAAACGAAATTAGCATAATCTAAATGCCTCGGAAACAGATTTTACAGCTTTAACGGCTAACGTTTGTTCTTCACAGAAGCACTGTTACCAATGACAAATTGGAAAGCTCCATCATACAGATAAATTACACTTTCCTTTGATTAAACATAAGTCTCCTTTTTGTTTGTATTTTGGAGAATGCAAAATGAGGTGTTTTGAATTTACCTAAAATCAAGAAGGTATAGTACAACAAAACTATAATTTAAGAAATAAGTGATGTGGTTCTATTTTTATTTTCCCTTGGTACATAACCATACACAAAAACGATAGAAAACAAAAATTGACTCAAGGATAAAATTGAACAACACATACTCATGTTATATGCTGAAATATAAAATATGTACAAGGGTAAGTTCGAACCAGTTAAAATAACTTAGGCTCTGTAGAATGAAAAAGGTCTTAACCATAACATCTGGGTAAAGAATTTACATCATGTCACAGAACACACATCTAACAGTTATGAAAATCATACATCATGGGTACACTAACATATTTAGCTATATCTTCATCTTAAAGACATCACCCTATGACAAGAAATACTTGTACCTCCTTAAATCATCATTACCATACACTTGCAGCTCAGCTGCGTATATTGCAAGGTCAAATTGTCTCAAAAGATCATATACTATTGGACCAATTACTTACCTTCAAACAGTGCAATGTTTCTCCCTTTGGAAACATATGGAACTTGGTTAGCTCCCCTGAAAATCAAAAGAGGAAAAATCTTACAAGCGGGAAGCACAAAATAAAAAGGAAAGGAAGTAGTCATCCCCAAGCAGAATACAACAGAATGAAGAGCTGCTGTCAACCTGCTGGACCATAGCTTCTAAACTAGCATTGATAATGGTTCAGTTGTGAGACTTCGAGACTTCACCCCAGAAGTGGCACATTTTTGGCTTCTCTTCTGGCAATCTCTTGCCTTTGGATGAAAATGTATAACCACTTCCACCGCCAGCAATAAATGCCAATGTGAATCGAAATCTTACCTATGAACCTCACTGCCTTAATCTTGGATTCAACATTTATCTGATCCTTTTTGCGGACCTAAAACAAGTAATAAAAACCTTCACATCACTTTCTCTGCAAACCAAAGTTATTTATGCACATTATAGAGCAAATTTCTGTTCTTGAGTCCACAACCTCTAGTATGAAGGGACTTAGCTACATGTAGCTATCCTGGCAATTTACCAGGCTACTCCAACAATTCCCCACTTTACACGCCAGGATTTTAATGGTACCACATGGCACAAAGCACTGTGTCTGAGAATTTGAAAGAATACAAGAACAAAGATCAAGGCTCAGTTGAAGGATGATAACAAGGTATAAAATTCCACAGAGTCATGTTTCTATTTCTTCTGTTGACAAATTATCGACAAATTATTTTACGTAAAAGTTCAAGAAAAGACAAAGTCAAAGGTTAAGAAAAGACAGTCAAAACTGAAGAGCCACGCAACTTTGGGAAAAAACTTCATTAATTTCATTGAAAAAACTTCACAATATCGCAATCCCTCTGGAACAGTTTACAACGGACAGTGTCTCCTAATACAGAGGTATTTTTGCACAGTCTATGACTATGCAGGAAAAGCAGATCTTAGTGAGGGCTGTTGGAATCCAAAAGGAAAATTGTGGGTAGCCATGTATTTTTCAAAGATAATAAAGCAACCATAAAAAGCTTTAAAATACATAACAAGGAATGGCATTTTCTTTCCAAATTATCTCTCATAAATGCATGGTTTCACCCAATGTTGCTTATGGATTCCAACAGCCCTTGCTAAGATCTGCTCTACCCGCATAGTCATAAACCACACAAAATTATCTTTGTATTGGTAGCTAGACGTCCTTGAGAAAACCAAGTTTCTCGGACCATTCCAAGATATGCAGTAACAAAAGTAGGCACTGTCTTTAAATATGTGGCCTAATCCAACAGGCTGGTCAGCAGTAATCCTCACTTGGCACCAGGAATATTCACAAATGCAATGTAAACTCAACTACTGGCTGACTTCTCAGTTGATGCTAAACCTGGTTTTGCTTAATCATGCTTTGAATAATCAGGCCCACGGCTTTAACCATTAAGCTTGGGATTTCAGCATCTGCTGTAAACTATCCAGGTGAGAAGTCAAGCCTTGGCTCTCTTTGTCGCCACCATCAATGTCAAAGCCTCAGGCTGTTTTAGGTGCTTCACACATTCTTACACAACAAAGTCTTCCCAAGGAAAAGACAAAGCAGACAGAAGCAGATGTACAGAACACACTTTTTGACACTGAGCATGTGCCAGGAGACCAAGAAGATCAAATAGTACACCACATCCTACAACCAGGATCACCTAACCACAATTTATAGATCATTATGCTTACCCTGAACCTGAATTCTCCTTTCAGTTGCTGCATCAACTCAGGAGCAATGTCAGGGGCACAAGGGTCAAGGGTTGCCACAAGACGTGCATACATCGGCAACAAATCCAACCTACAATGCAATATCACGAGCATATTATATTGTACACTGTTAAAAACCAGGCTTCCAAAATACTACAACACTGGACAAAACTGTTGAGACAGACTCTGATTGCTGTGAAATGAAACCTGATAATTCCACATCACGAGTTGTACCTCTCCCTCCCCCCAATCAATGTTGTTCTTTTCTTTATCTGTCTCGACTAGTTTTGCAGGAAAAAAATAAGCCAGATAATTGTTTGTCCTTTTTCAATGTCTAAATCTCAAAGTAAACAATATAGCTTAACAACCAGACAAAAAGTTCCAGAAAGCAGTATTCAAGACAAGCCATCATTCATCACTCCATGTTTACCTTGTTCTTGGAACACCAAAAAGAGCTCGACAAAGTTTCTTCCTGTTTCCCTTTGTGTTACACGTTTGCATGAATTCTGTTGCCACCTACAATTACAGAAGTGGCATGAATTCAAGGAAAACCTTTGTTTTCCAGATTAGCAATTTTGAGATTTTCAGAAGTGTCTAATTAAATGAATTACCTAAAAATACAGGGAGGCTTTTTCCCTAGCAAGTCTGCTTATACGCAATCACCAGATCAGTATGTAAGGTTGAAAGCAGGGTAACTACATTTTAAACTGTCTAAAACAACAAATACCTCATCAATGAAGTCCTTGTTGACACATGTTGGCAATCTCTGGAGAACAGCCTCAAGAGCAAGTCCAGTAGTGGAGCCCGTTGTTTCACCAGATAAACTCTCATCATCCTCTGCAAATACAAAGGAATGTCATGCTAAAATAACAGCTGGGCAGGTTGCACTAATTCCTAATGTGGCAATTGTCTGCGCTAATCTCTACTGGTACTGTTCAATATGCTGTACAAAGAGGTTGTCACTTCGAAACTGTTAAGGAAATTCTCACACACACTAATTCGAATGATGGCTCTTGCGAGGTACTTTGCTGAGAGAGCCAGGTGCTGTTTATAAGTATGAAGTACAAGATACAACTTAGCTTAAACTTTTTGAGACTCTGGATGAAATCCTTAAGTGTGACCACTCAAATGAAAGCTATTGAGCAGTACTTTTCTGTGGTGCTGTTATTATGCTGCACAAGGTGGTACTTCCTTTTGAGTTTGTATGACTGCTTACAGCTGTAGATAAGACCATTCAAATGGAAGCTATTGAGCAGTACTTCCCCAAGTTGTTGTTTACCATGCCGCACAAGGTGGTGATGCATGTATTTGTATAGGCTGATGAGTCAGTCTTTGTTATCATTCACATGGTACTGTTTAACTTTCAAATTTTGACAAAAATATCAATATTTTGAGCAAAAAACTGTACAAAGGCAATTGCCAATTAAATGCTGCTATTTAATTGGATAGTAGAGGCTTTCATAAACAAATAACCACAGCCAACACAACATGTTAGAGATCACTACACAGTTATGACTTTAGAGACTGTTGCTTTGAAAAGGACTGTAAAAAGGTAATTACATTTATTTATTTAACCATGGAAAATCAATTGATAGGATTATTTTACCTTCCTCACTTTCCTTTTCATTATATTCCTCATCACCAAAATATTCATCCACCTCTTCATACTCCGCCTCTGCAACTAAAGAAAGAGGAGCAGTTGGATCTATGGCACCTCAACAAATTTTAATAAGTTGAATTATTTAACATGTAGATTAAACTCTTTTATGCAGACACCACAGAGATTTTTCTGTACTGGAAAGGTAGAGAAATATAAATGGGTTTTCCAGGACCAACTAAACTGCATACACAAGGTACACAGAGATGTCTGCATTAGGGTCTTCACCATGACAGGTTCAACTTTACCATTACAAGTACACCTCCGGGCTCCCATAGCATGCAACTGTATACGTAATAATTCTGTGTGCTAATGTGACAAGTTAAACCACATAGTGGGGTTACGGTATTAAAGTGCTTTTGGTTGGAGTTAATGTTGACCAAGATTTTACAGCAGTTAAGATAGAGTGATGCAAACTTGAGTAACGCACATCTGCTTTGGTCGGCTTTAGAGTGGCTTTCAATAACAAGTTATTAACAAAATTTAAAACCAGAGGAACTACTTTGAACAATCACAGAGCATTAGCACATGTAAAGGATACTCAAGCAAACAAGAACTACTCCTTTCCAAGCTAAGTAAAAGCGAACCCAATTATGATTTGCTTCCCATGCTTGATGCCATGTACCCGCCTCCAGTTGTGACTGGCTATTGCACTGCTTATGATTTGCCACACAGTGAATACTAAAATTTGGTTACAGTTTTCTAACACTCAGTTGTAAAAGTGCTCTCAGGTTAAGATTCAACTGTACTTATTGACATTTCCATAACTGCTTACTTTCCAACTCTTTGATTTCTGGCTTCTCATCCTTAACAGTGTTAGAATCAGCCTCTGCCTCCTCCTTCCCTTCATCTTTGTATAAAATCTAATAAACAAATAGTTAACACAGAAATTCAGGATAAAACAAACAATACCAGTAATTATAATTAGGAACTGTAGTGTCTACTGATTCTGAAAACAAAGCCTACCCACTTACTCTCACAATCAAATTAAATTCAAACCTTCAGGTTACTCCGGACCTTCACGGGTGGCCTCCCATGTCCTCTGGGAAAAAATTCGTATGCGTGCCATTTTAAAGGAAAACATGGCAAACTATATATCGTTGGAAAGGTTAATTAACGTAGATTTTGGGAAAAAAATATGAATTGCCAGTTTTTTTAATTCTCCAAAAGAAAATTGCAAAAATGACTGCAGAAATGACCATGTGTCATTCAATCAGATAAATGAATTAATAGGGTATCAAAATTCGGCAGATTTCTGTGAAATTTCACCTGAACATTCCTTAGATGTTTTGAAATTTATTTATTTATTTTTTGTAACAAAAACTTTATTAACAATCAACCACAGTACAGATTACACATAGTCCTAAAAACACTAAACAATATAAATTACTAACATTATAATGCTTATACTAGAGGCATACACTACACCTGACTGACTGTTCATTGATAATGCAACCATGTATTACAATATCTACAGTTACAATAAAATAATGTTACATATTGATCACTTAACGTAGAATTTTCCGGTTACAAACAACTACACTTACACAAAACCAATACTATGTAATGCAGTACAGGTACACATATAGAAAAAAAAACGATAGATATGCTTATACACATACGCTGGATGTAATAAAAAATATATATAGCACCTTAACTTTCATTATTGTACAGCTACTGTAGGCTTGATTTTGTTTGAAAACATAAAAATAAGCTGCTCACGCATCGCAGATGCAGAGAGTGGTCCACTTAGCTCTGTATTTTTTATAATTAGAGTTTTTAATGGCCATTTAATTTGTCTTTCGCATTTAATTTTACTTTCCAGTAAGGCGAGAAAGACCTGTAAGCTCGGAGCCTCTGACTGGTTTCTAGCAAGATATACAAGATATTTAGCAATAAGAAGATAATGATTTAACGCGTAAAAGCTGGTAATTTCTGGTTTGTAGCCATAAAGAATTTCGATGGAATTAGGATTGATGTCGTCTGGTGTGGTATTCCACCACATTATAACATCTTTCCAGAAGATCTTAACATCAGGGCACTCACAAAACATGTGGACAAGTGTTTCGTTTTGGAAAAGGCAGTGATCACATCTTGGAGAATCTTTTATGCTCACTTTATAGAGAGAGAGATTGCTGGGAATGATGTCATATATGAGTTTAAACTGAAAGCTTCTCAATTTATCTTCAATGGTGACATTGAAAGGAAGCTCGTAGACAGCCTTTACATTCGGCACTTGTTTTTCAAGATTGGTTTCGATGATGGGAGGAGACAAGGACCTTTCTGCAAGCATTAAACGGGCTTTTCTAGTAGAGGAGATGGCATGACCATTGGAAAGAGTCTTCAAGGCTTCGCCATCACCCTTTGCAATATTGCCTACGATTTCACTCTTCCAAGCTTTTGGAATTGCTGCAAGAACACCAGCATAATCAAGGAAAGTACAGCGAATGCCGAATTTGCATTTAAAATTTTCGAATGAAAGGAAATGGCCATCGGTATCAAGGAGATCACTAATTCTTAAAATGCCTTTATTAACCCATGTTTTATAATAAATTGTCTTTCTATCAATCCTTATAAACCGATTGTTATATATGATTTCTTGTTTATTCATTTGCATTAAGGGGATCTTTGGAATAGAGTTCTTGCCAAACTGCCAAAGCATTTTTGTAAAAAGCAGAGAGATTTTTAAGGTCAAGAAATTTTTGGTTGTAATTACGGTACATTGAAATTAGAAAGCTCCTCCAACCTTACCTAACATGGAATCAAGGAGGGCACACCAGTGGCTGTCAGTTGCTTTGCGATAACGATTAACCCAGGTGGTCATAAGCGACTTGACAACGTCAGAAAAATAACCATGTTAAGACCACCGTTGCATATTGGGCCAATCAGCGTTTTTCTTTTGATTTTATCTGGTTTGAAGTTCTAAATGAAGGAGAAGATACTGCTGTTGACTTCTTTTACAAATTTGGCGGGAACGTTTAATACGGAGCAGCTACAAACAAGTTTGGTAAGTGCTAGATTTTTGACAATGGCTATCCTGCCTAAGATCGTTAAATGTGTGCTTGACCAGGTGTTTACATGTAAAACGTTTTTAAGTTTAGTGAGCCGCTTGTCAAAATTTATTTTGTTCCCAACATGAACGTTATAAGGGAACGCAATTCCAAGATCAGTAACGTACTGTTTCGGCCACAAAATACAGAAAGGTTCGTCTTTGCCTAATCTACTCTTCCAAGAACCAAGCCTCAAACCCTTGGTTTTCGACTTATGAATTTTCAAGCCAGAAAGGTCGTCGAATTGGTCAACAAGAGTAAACAAGGACGCCGCAGATGAGTCGTCACGAATAAAAGCGGTGGTGTTATCGGCATACAAGCTGAGTTTAGTGATCTTATTGCCATTTTCAAGACCTTTGATTGATTCATTGATTTGTATTTGGTGGGCGAGAGGTTCTACAGCGAGAACAAAGAGCAATCCTGAAAGAGGGCACCCCTGTCTTACACCTCTTTGTAAAGAAAAAATTCTGACGTGTGACCATTATTAAAGACACAACTAGAAATATTGCAGTAAAAAGTATGAATCCAGTTGAGGAAACTTGGACCAAAGTTCACAGTATCAAGCACTTTAAAAAGATAATCCCATTCAAAGGCCTTTTCATAGTCTAGCAAGAGTATCATTCCCTCCTTATTTTCATGTTGTTCAATTATATCTGAAATTAGGCGGATGTTCTCGCCGATGAATCTACCTTTGATGTACCCAGTTTGATCACTTTCGATCAGATGAGGAAGAACCTTCTCTAACCGCATTGTGATGCATTTGGTTGCCAATTTATAGTCTGTATTTAAAAGAGAGGTACGGTGCCAGTTTTTAAGCAGTAGGGGATCTTTTTTCTTTTTTGGGATCAAGGAGATGATTCCTTGCCTCTGAGAGATAGAAAGCTCTCCTAGTAGGGCACCATGATTGAGGCAGCCAATCAAAGGGCCAGAGATGTTGCTCCAAAGAGATAGAATTCTGCCCGGAGTCTTATTATGTTGAAAGGTCTTGAGCGTGGCAAGGCACTCTTCTGCAGTTGTCGGACCTTCGCAAAGGTTTTGCTCTTCATTGTCTAGTTTCGGTAAGGATTCATTATCAGAGAAGTTAGAGAACCGTTTAGCTAATGGCTGGTTTTGAGAGGTGTAAAGCTGGTTGTAAAAATTTTTCATAACAGTTAGTATAACGTTTGGATCCTCTGCAGTGATACCCTCAGGTGTCTTCAATTTTGTTGTATGTCTTTTTTCATAACTTCTTTTTTCTAAGTTTAAAAAGTATTTATTACATTTTCCTCCAAATTCGTACCATCTAGCTCTACTCCGAATAATGGAATAATGGATCCTTTAGTTCTCTGCACGGCAATTTCATCGATCTTCAATGCAGTGCACATTGCGTATTCTTTGCTGCTCGAAGTCGACAGATTAATTAAAAAACAACCAGTCAGAATATCGAAAAATGCTCACACTTTTGATGATTGATCCTTTGTGATTAACACTGTGCAGTTATTTTGGCAATACGCTGGGATCTGATACCCTATTAATTCAATTGAATGACACATGGTCATTTCGCGGTTGCTTGCAATTTTCTTTTGCAGAATTGAAGAAACTGGCAGTTCATATTTTTCCCGAAATCTACATTTATCAACCTTTCCAACGACATGTAGTTAGCCATGTTTTCCTTTAAAATGGCGCACATATGAATTTTCTCCCGAAACACACCCGCAAAGGTCCGGAGTAACCTTAAGTGAAGTGAAAATTAAATATCGTTCTAATTAACCTTGATGTTTGTGGATGAAAATTTTAAGTGTAAAATTCAAATGGAGACTGATTTAAGAAACATCAAAATATAGGATGGCTTTCTACCCTTCTGACTGTCTGTATTCTCTATCACATGTGGTAAAACATTCAGTGCATTCATAACCAGCTAGTATATAAAGATCATGTTACCCCTGGTAGAAAAGCTTTGAGATCCCTGAGATTTTCATAAAATATCCTTGTTTCCTCATCCTCCCAAAGTCCAGAGCTGCCATCATACTGAACAAAAAGAATTACAATTAACTTGTTAGTTAATAAATAACACAGCAGAAAAACCTTAAATTAATGAATCACACAACTACACCAATATCTCGACTGGATGAATCTTGCAGTACCAGGTATTTATTTAATAATTAGGCATTATGATTACATATGAATCTTGGCTGGGACAGGGACAAGACAGCATAAAGGACAGTTTTTTCTCCTACCTCAGAATGTCTAAATGGGTTGAAAACGTCAATTGAACTCCCCCCAGCTTCTTCTTGAGCAAGCTCTATAAAGAGGCACAGAATATTCATTTTGATAAACAATCTAACAGTGATTAACAATCTTGCATTATTACATACCAAACTGTGGCAAATCAGGCATGTCTTCATCCAGTATGTCCTACAAAACACAAAGAAGAGAGTAATGTTACATGTAGCTGAGGAAAGAATGTTGAGGCTGTATTAACAAGTA
>OZ024899.1:28648231-28758231 GCA_964017195.1 Siderastrea radians | reverse complement strand
TAACAGTTATGGTACAAAATAGATCTTAGATAACCTGATGAAGGCTTAATTACATGTACAGTAAGTACTTTAAGACAAGTCAGTGTAAAATCTGATTGGCTATGCAAAGGAAGTCTACATTTTCTATAGACTCTTGGGAGCATGCAAGCAGAAAAATGCTGAAAACAGAAAACAAAAATAGAAACTTCATCAGCATTCTGCTAGTAAACACAATTATACACACCCCTCATGGTTTAGGATCTACAAAAGTTGAGCTTGTAGTTAAATAACAATTGCTTCCTGATTAATGATAACTAATAATAATTGTGATTATAATTAAAATTTCCAAATAAGTTTTGTTATTAAATATCATCCACATACAACCAGGCACAATTCAAGTCACTAGTACCATTAATGTTTGCCTGTTTTGCTTCTCTCTGTTCTGAAGATCCTTGTGTGCTTTGAGTAAATGACCAGCCAGTGACTTGTAGTAGGTCTGCAACAGCTGGTGAATGGCGGCCTGATCTTCAGTGGAAACTATGCAGCACTTTGGAAACACCACCCTGTGCTTCTCAGCCATCAGTCTTTGTTTCCTGGATGTAAAACCAGCAAAGTCCTCTCCACAGTGACGAGCAAAGCTGATGATAACTTGCACATACACATGGCTTTCCTTGTCACAGTTTATGATGTTACTCAAGATGGTACTGAGTATTTTAATCCCTTCTGACAGTTTTGGAAAAACTCCGGCAATGACAAGTTCTCCCAGCAGTCTAAGGGTTACACGGTACTTGCTCACATTGGCTTGCTGTGGGAAAAAACCGATGAAAAAGAGTTGAGGGGTTCAGACAGCCCTGAAGTGAACAAACACATGAAGGTCACAAAGACCATGAATATGTTCATTTGTCTGTTCAACCCAGGGCTGTCATGAAGTGCCTGTAAACCCGTACCACCTGTTTTGGCTGAATATGGCCGATGGCACCTCATTGTCACAGGTGCACTTGGCTTCTTGTTGGTATAAGTTACTCACAAAGCAACAAGTTTGTTACAGATCTGAAGATCAAGGCAAAAGGAGATCCAAAACTTAATGACAACCGTGGAATCTAGATGGTTTGATGCTGGGGGGGTGGGGGGGGGAGGGCAGTAAAAGAAGCAAGAACATTTTCTGCTTCAAAAATCCCTCTTTCGGTGCAGGTGGAGGTAAGGTACAGTGTATGGGGATACCAGAAAATTGAAAATGGCTCACAAAAACCTTGCAAAACCAAGAAGCTGTTAGCATCCAAGTTATGTCTTTGCATGCTGACAAGCCTCAAAGAAGACTTCGTCACAAAGTCAAAGAAGAGATAAAACAACAGTAAGGTTGAGAATGAGTGAAGAATTGCAAGGCCTAGCAACATAAAATCATGCTCAAACAGGAGCTGTCTGTCTGGACCTGTATGGACCAATTAAGGACAGGGCCTCCTTTTGTTGGTGCGCATAAGCTCTGCACATCTCGGGCCTGGTCTGAGATATTCACTTTTTGTAAGGAATTTCCCTACTAATACGAAGGTATTTTGCCCGGTTTATGACAAAGTGAAAAAAGCAGATCTAATTAGCATGGGCTATCAGAATCCAAAAAGAAAATTGGGGGTAACCACACATTTTTTAGTGATAATTGAGCTTAAATTTGGAAAGAAAATAAACTAATTGCCATACTTTCTTTGTGTTTTAAAGCTTTTTTAGAATTATGGTTCCTAATATTATTATCTCAGAAAAATGTATGGTTACCCACATTTTTCTTTTTAGATTCCAACAACCCTTGCTAAGATCTGCTTTTCCCCCACGGTCATGACCTTTGCAAAAATACTCTCTATTAGGAAGCAACATCCTTTTAAAAGAGATTGATCAATTTTTTATGAAATAAATCCGATACAGATCTCATCCCAATTTTAAGACACCTTTCCTTTGATTTACTCACCTGAAATGACTGCTACTACCAAGATACGTTAACACTTAGAGACATTTATCCCAAGGTATAGAGAATTTGTTTCTGTGTTGTATCTGATTTACAAAAATCACTATAATTTTTTATTGCGTATAAAAGCTTCAGTACACCATAATTGTTTATGCAAAAAAATTGGCTCAAGGGTTGACGTTTTCTTCACTTCAATGGATTTTAATTTCAACAAGTAGTCAGAAGCACTTGCAGTCATCAATCCACTGGTAGGGAAATGGCTTTGTGGGCTGAATGATTGGGAGGGTGAGCCGCTCACAGAAAAAAAGAAAAAAAAAACTAGAAAAAACTAAACTGTAATATGTGTAGAAGGTTCCAGCTGCACTTATGGTGGTCAACCGATAACAATTGAAGGGCCCGGTGGAAAAAGGGCGTAAGTGATGATTTGAGGTTAAAATCGAAATTGCTCCTATTTAGCTGAACATTGGCACACAGGCTGGTTTTCATGTGAGGAACGCTGTTGCGCACTTATTTCGTGACCTGAGATCTAAAATTTGAGGAGTTAGCGTATCACTTTTGCTTAAAACTGACACAAAGAAAACAACAGGACCGCGGATTCTAGGTTGAATTCCTTTGTTTTAGTTCAGGCAGAGAACAAAAGAAATCTTTCACGCATCACTTGAGCGAGTTCAGTTCAACAAAACTTTTCATGCAAAAGTAATACGCTAATTCTTCAAATTTTAGATCTCAGGTCAAGAAATAAGGGCACAACAGCATTCCTCACATGAAAACCAGCCTGTGTGCCAATGTTCAGCTAAATAGGAGCAATTTCAATTTTAACCTCAAATCATCACTTACGCACTTTTTCCACCGGGCCCTTCAATTATAGCAAAAACCAGTTTGTTAGTAACATTCTTAACTATTAACAGACAGGAGGCTAAAAACAGCTACACTTTGTAGTTTAAGTGCCTTACTAACCCTCTCCTCATCCTTTCCACCATAGCTGTCGAACACTTTCAAAAGTCCCTTTTTTAATGGCTCACTGAAGTCTGCATAGACTTGATGAATCAAGCCACAGACATGAGCCACACACCTCACATCCACAAGCTGCCAAAAATATAGCAGACAAGAGACATGTAAGTTCACAGGACTCTAAAACATAATTATGTTGTGCACAGTGTTAGGATTGGATAACTTAATTTTTCAGAATTAATGGCAAGGGTAGCTTTTAGTTAGAACTGGCATTGGATTGAAGCTCGATTAGCGTTGGGGATCATGGGCAAACTTCATTCTAGTGTTAGAGTGAACTGAGGCTAAGTTAGTGTCAGGGTTGGATTGAAGCTTTATTGATGTTAGTGTCAGGGGCAAAAGTTAGTTTATTGCTAGCACTGGGGTCAGGGGAAAAGGTTAGCCAATATTAGGGCTGGGTTCACGCTTATTTAGTGTTAGGGTCAGAGATGAAGGTTAGCTTCGTGCTGGGCCCAGAAGGGGGGGGGGTTCTCTGGATTTCAAGTGACAGGGTGACAGGGAGGTGCAAATGGGGACATAAATTAACACCCAAAAAAATGCCTTGGGCTTGAAGTAAAACCCAAAAAGATCCCCTGGACCAAAATGAAACCCCCAAAAATCCCATATTGAATTTTGGAGCCTTAAAAGTACTCAGAAGGGATTAAATGACAATAACAAAGAACAACAGTACTTTCTGAATGGTTGTGTTTGTTTGTTTGTTTATTTATCATACTATCGCAATAAACTTTCCCAGATCTAGTAGTCATTCTTACCAACTACCCGAAAAAATACATGCCACAATTTTCTTACCCATTCAGGGTTCAAAATATAATCAGATCTTTCATCCTGAATTTGACAACTTTTTTTCTCAAGGTTGATTTTTAGCCGGCTGTCAACAAGAAAGAACAAGCACCTATCCCAAGTACAGAACAAAATGATGACAGGCCATACACGGCTTATATGCTCGTGCTAATGTGTTTGTATATTTCTCTTAGCAATGGTTATTTTTTACTTAAGTGCCATTTGCTCATGAGGATGTTCTTAAAATTAGGCAGAGCTGGGTGGTACGTTGTTACGAAAGGCAGAATTTTTTCCACACTGTCTCTCTTTGTTGAAGTGCCTTTCTTTCAAATTTGACTTCGGACGTTATTCTTTATTCTTTCTATTAGACTCTTGGGGTAGTCTCACACGGAAGCGTGTTTTGAATTGGGTGATATTCTCAACAAAAGATTTCACTGAAGAATATGTTCTAAGAAGACGTGGGGCTTCACGTTTGATAAACCCTTTTCTAATCCCTGGTGGGTGGCAGGAAGAGAAGTGAGTGTCCTGGAAAGTGTCTGTGGGCTTAAAATGTGTGCAGATGTCAAGGATTGCTTGCTTGTTAAATCTCTCGCCTTTGAAAAGAGTGGTATCCAGGAAGTTTATTTCCTTGTCTGAGATTCAGCCATAAGTTTAATTGGGTCGGGTGGTGACTGTTTGCTAGGACAATAAACTCTTCTATCCCCGTTTTGTCAACATTCCACAGCGAGAATAAGTCATCGATGTATCTTTTCCACTCAAGTGGTAGAAGAGTGCAGAACATTTGTACTAATGTTTGATTGAACATGTGGCATTATGCTAAGCCCGATCAGTGTCTCTCTTTGACCTGCATTCATCAGATTTCGCTCTTCGCAACTTATCATTGTTGCGTTCAATGCGACGATAATGAAACTTGGTCAGTGCGCCTATGAATTTTTGCTCGACCTCTCTCTTTATTAAAGATTTACAGAGGAACCGTAAATCGCAGTTAATGGAGCGTGATGCACCAGAGCCCCTCGGTTTGTTATTGTCTGCATGCGTGCAACTCGTGCCATGCACAAGCCATGAATGTACAACAGTATTATGCCTTTGTTGTCTCGTAAGTACAATGGTACAGACTGGTACGAAAGTCTATTTCGCAAGTTATGTTTCGACAATTGTCTGGTACGCTTGAAACATTCGTTCTGTATGGTTGAAAGTAATTCGTACATCCATTCACGTCTCGTTGTACACACCAAGGGTTTCTGTAATGCTATGGGACGCCATTTTCCAGTGGCTCAGCATCAGATGTGTGTCTAGCTATAAAAAGGTTATTTTAAGCCATATCCTTCATTCGCTTAGCTGCCTTGCTTACTGTATACTGTATTTTGTAAAACAAATTTGTTATTTCCTGTCCCTCCCTCCCTTTGGAGGTGTTGTTATTCTGACTGTAAAATTAATAAATGTGGTTCACCTCTCGTATCTCGCTATCGGTTAAGTCTCACAGCGACTTCCCCCAAGCTTTGCTATTTCATACTAGTGTCAATTGCACTAGTTTTTACCTCTGAAATTTGCCAATATTATTTTTCAAATTCAGCAAATGCCGGTGGTGTCGGCTCGTGTGCTGTAAAGATATATTGGCTTGAGCTATTTATGAACTGTCTACACTCGTTCCATTAAGTAGCACGATGCTGGCGGGAGGTTTTCAGCTCGTAATGCCGTGGAGAGTTAGGCTTTTAGGTCGCGTGAGGATTTTGGTCCTACCGGTCCGATCCAGCGCGGATCATCCTGCTGGGGAGATAGGTTGGGCTTTAGTCACGCTTTGTCACGCGGGGAAGTCGAACATCACGCCGATAGCGGAGCGGTGTCCCTCCTTTTACGCCATAATGGTGTGTTGTGTTTGTTTCATTTATTTCTAAATGGTACATTGTGGGAACTGCGACATTAAGGAGTGTATTTCTGTCTTACACTCCTCGTCAGGAGTGATGTTTGCTTTTGCAACAAAGTGCAAGTCTCTTGGGTCTGCAAATTTTTCTGTGTGGGCCTGAAGTTTAACTACTGACGTTTCTGACTGCTCGATTTTTCTCTTGAGCATGGAAATCTTGTCGACAGCGGACTGGCAGGGTTGCTTGCTGGCATTTAATAAATTAGATCAGGCCTTTGAAAATGATAAATGCCGCAACAGTGACACTGATTTTCAGGGCAACAGTATATTTCCTTTGGTCTCCAACAAATTTAATTGGATGAGAAGGCGAAAGCACATGAAAAAAGCGACAAGGTGCTAAGTGGAACAGGATCGAAGACGCACTGGCAACAAAGAAATTGTGAATGAAAATTTGCCCAGTTCCTAAAAGAGAAATGAATTGCTGCGACACTGCTACCCCGTGTCTGGCCTGTTCCTCAAAAGTCGTGTTGTTGATCATGTATGAAACCACGCCGCCAAAGAGTGCCGAAAAATAGAGATAGTCGCTAGAACAAAGACTTGATTTTCAAGAATCGAGACAATAATTGTTAACGTTCTGTAATTTGCTGTTGTTTTTTATTTAGAAAGCTTTAAAACGTCATCCAGTTCACTTTTGGTATGTGTGTAAGTGTTTCACGGCCGCATTACTTTGATATGAAACATTTACTATGACATTATAGGGATGTTGATTTTGCCGATCAAGGGATGGGATGTCATTTTTTTCTATTTCTTGAGTGAAAAATCACTGGCAAGGGTGGCCAAAGTGCTGGCTGCCGGCGACAGCCGGCTGCTATTTTGAACCCTGCCATTCCGGCAAGAAAATCCCAAAATCATGTATTTTAAATCCACAAAAATCCTTCGCACCTCCCCATCGCTTGAAATCCAAAATCCAGAGTACCCCCCCTGGGGTGCTGGGTAAAAGCTTATTATAATTCATTTGGTGTTAGGGTCTGGATGGAATTATATAGTGTCAGTAGTATTAGCATTGGGTTGAAGCTTGTTTAATGTTAGGGTCAGAGGCTTACAAAGGTTAGCTTAGTGCTAAGTTGAAGCTTTTAAATGGTGTTACTCATTAGAGTTAATTAGTGTTGGAGGTATGAGTATTAACTAAAATAATTAGCATAAATTGAATTTTTTGGTGACTTCACCTTCAGCTTTGCCAAACCATCCAGCACTGCAGCAACCTGTGAATAGCAAAATAAAAACAAACTTAAATAAGACCATCTAATTATCATGACTGGTATACACCAAACAAATGGTGAGTGTTTTTCACATGTTCTGATTGCCCTCTCAAGCTATCCTCAACCCTGCACAAAGTGGGACTAAAACGCACTGATTAGCTAAATTCATGCTTCTTATCTCATTGGCATCGGTAACCAGTGATGGAAATTTAGCTGCTTTGTGGCTTGAGTAAATATCCACCACTAGTCACCTCCACTTAATTAGTCAAAGAAAATTCATTTTTGTTAAGTACATGTTAACTATAAAATGTGCCTTGGCTGATTTTCCACTACATGCTCATATTAAGCTGAATGAAATCTTTAGTTGGTAAACACTAGAAATCACAAGATGATCATTGACTGAAGGTATCTTCAGTTACCCGCTCAACGTTCAGACCACTTCTAAAGAGACCAGAGGCCATGATCAAGACTATCTTACAAACTGTAGGAAAAAATCATTCTTGTACTGCATCTTTGGAAACTTATAAAAAAATAATTCCCAAAGTTCCTTAAACATCTCCTGATGATAAAATTGATGTTGGAGCAGCGCCAGCTGCCTCTTTCTAATAAACAGATCTATACAAAATGACAGATACTTGACAAGAAGCCATGGCATGCTAGTGAGTGGTTGTAAAAAATGAGAGTCCCTTACCGCTTCCTGTACATATCTTGACAGATTCAAACTGGCAAATTCCTGTTCTAAAGGTTCACGCTGGGATTCGGTAATTGTTCTCTGCATAGGTAAAACATTACATGTAAAGAGGAGACTGAAATGTGCAAGACAAGAAGAAACAGTATCCTATTCTATGGCACTGAGATAAACACTGCAAGTTTATTCTAGGGAATGTGGAAGACAAGTTTTAACACACAGCATACCAGTTTTTTGATGAATGCAGAGTTTTTCTTAACCGAAGAGTCCCGCCCTTTGAAGTAAGATTCCTCTGGTCGTTGCCCTGCAAAACAGCATCAACAAGGTTTTTTTAGTCAAGTTTTGGTTCATGTACATGTCAAAGACTCTTTGAAGGGGGTTGATCTTGTCTCACTCTAAGTACAAATGTCTCGTAGTACTGATTTTATAACAAGTAGTTGTGACAATGCCTTTTAACAGCTGAAAGTACTGAAAACCCACAATCCAGACTGGAGGAGAATTGAAGTGTATACACACCCAGCTTTTTTCAAGATGTTACTGACAACTAAATCAGATGTAGAGCTGATGTAAATTATTTTTCACACTAGATGTAAACCTGTCAACAATCATAAAAATTAGCATTGACCGCAATGTTTTTAGCAGCCAACAAACCCTTAACATGTCTGATAATCTGTTTACCATAACCGGTGCACAGAAGTACCACGTGACTAGTGGATCTTCAAAGGCCTTACGCAAGGGGCACCTACATGTAAGGCCTTTTGCTCAGTGCATTGCTGATCATTATGAAGCAGATGTCCCTCTAAGATGAAAATGAGGCACTTTCTCCACTGACGCCAAACTTGTTAGGTAAACAGAGATACCTCTCACCTCTCACCAGTGCTTTCTGTCCCCACTCCCATCCCCCCTACCCCTCAGCCAACACACATCCCCACACACTCACACTTTGCATCACCTATCACCTCCTTATTCGTGGTAAAAAGGAAATTCCAAGTTGGGGTTAAATAAAGATCGTTCACAAAATAGTCCACAGAAACAGCTATCTAACTAACCTACAGCAGCCAGATTTTTTTCACGCATTGCAAGCTTCTGTTCAACTTGCTCTCTTACTTCCTTCAAGGCCTGTTGCTGAAATTACAACACAAAGATTTAGTTTTTCACTTTAACATGGGCACTGCACTCCCAAGGAAATGTGTGTGAAATTTCACTGAACATCTGCTGAAAGACACAAGGCAATCCCACTATTAAACTAGGATGCTTGTTTACATGAACAGATCAGGAGGGTTGCTAGATACAGTGGAGACAAAGGTTCTTTTAATACTAATTTTGAGAATATTCGCAGCATTACCACTTCTTCTTCTTCTTTCCTCAGTTCTTCTTCATCCTCTTCTTGTTTCGCTTTGGTTGTCGCCTCATTACTCTCCACCTTGAAATAACACAAACACAGTCATGCAAATTCAACCTTTCTTTACAGATTAAGGATCACTTTTCTGGCTGGGTTGTCAATTGACAGCTAGTTTCAGCACTCAAAATTAAGGGTCCTCCACTCATCTAAAACAAGTAAAAATCATCTAACGCAAGCAGCTTTTTTTCCTTTACTCATCCTATGAACGGGACAACTTACCCCTTCCCATGACAACATTCCATTTTAACCTCACAAGAAAGAACAAGAAATGCCAAATAGAACAAGGATAACTGTGAAAATGCTAATTAAACGCAAATTAAACTTGGACAGGTGTAATTTGCTCATGGCAGCTACAAGTCAAGTCAAGAAGCATTGCACTTGTTTGTTTGTTGTTTTTTTGTTTGTTTGTTTGTTTGGTTTTTTTTTTAGGAAAACTGTCAAATACTGAAACAGGAGAGCAGGTGGTCAAGTTAAGGACCTAGTAGAATGAAGTAAGCATAGACCAGCAAGGACAATGATGTGACATAAATCTACAAACAAAAAAAACTCAGTAAATAAACTTAAATAAATTTAAGAAACAAGTGACCAGTGACTTTGTTTCTGGGACCAGCCCACTGGTCCTGTGGGAGACCAGACTCAAGAGTTAATTTCGAGCCTTGAGGTTTTCAACTACACAACCTACTGGTCCTGTGGGAGACCAGAACCAAAAGTTAACTTTCAGCACTGAGTTTTTTAACTACACGACCTAGCAAAAAAGAAGCTTTATCTAGAAATCCATCTTTAATGGTATAACTAATATCCAAAGTTAAAATTCATTGATATCAATGCTGTAGGTTAAAATAAATTAATTCAGTTCAAAATGATTTCAAACTAGTTTGATTTGAATTTCCTTTATTTTATAGTCATCATCATAAAATGGAAACAAAGGAAAATTCAATCAAACTAGTTTGAAACCATTTTGACCTGAAATTAATTTAACACTAAGTTTTACCTTAGCATCTTCCTGGTTTTCTGTAGCAGTCACTACCGCCACTTCTTCACTGAAATGACAACAAATTTTTGTTCCAGTTGCAGGCTATAGCTAAAGAAATGTGACCGTGAATGGGAAAACGTACCTTAACGCTTATCCGTTAAACGGGCAATACCGTTAAGCATCCGTTAGTTATCCGTTAGAAAGCTTTGTCAAAAACATTAGAGGTGTTAGCCTAACCATTAGCCGTTAAAGTTAGACCGTTAGAATGGAAGGTGAAACCATTAACAAAAATTCTGTGTCCGTTAGCCGTTAACTTAAGGCCGTTAGAACGGACCGGACAGCGCAACCGTTAACAAAAATTCTGTATCCGTTAGAACGGGTAGCAGAGCCATTAGGAAAAATTAGCTTCCATTAAATGGGTAATGTAGCTGTTTGACATCCGTTAGAATGGCATCATTGCTTGAAGTAAAGAATAATCAAATAATGTGCGCCTCGTTACATACACTGTGTAAAACGCAAGCCAAAATGGAGAGGAGCCATGCATCATCACACCATGAATGCGTCTGTGACCTCTTTCGAAGTTAATAATTATTTTAAAGTCCTACTGTGTACTGCGATCAAAAATACACGTCTTCTTTTTCCTTTAAATTTATTTGGAAATAAATAAAGCATAATTTGCTATGACAAAATGGTCCCAAAACGGAAGAGGAACTTTGTTTTATTTCACAAGTTGCCGATCCGAAATTTGCATAAAGTTGTTTACTGTCAGTGTTCTCCATAGTTTTCAGGGTAACAGGTAACTCAGTTTTTTGGACCGGTAAAGCAGCCCTGTTGAGAATCTTTTTCCTACCCTGGAGTGGAATTGTCGTCATGAGACCCCCCCGGGGGGTACTTCCTTATATACGCTATATAGGTATGTGCCGCCCGATAGGGTAGGGTTTTTGAGGTGCTCAGTCCTTAAATAGGGTATCCTTTTTGGTATTGTGTTCCTTAGATGTTCCTAAGATACGGACACTAAATTGCAGTATCCACCTCAACGCGCAAAACGAAAAAGACGTGGTTTGTTAAAACTGCACGACAGCCCGAATACACGTTATAAAGTTTAACAAAGCGATTTTAAAAGGACGTTTATAGCTTGTGTTGCTGTACATGGGCCTTTAAAAGGGTATCAATTCTCGATTTTCTACCCCTAAATAGGGTCAGGGTTTAAGAACCTTGGCGGCACACTCCTATCCTAAATTGACGGGAGTACCCACCCCGGGTGAGACCCGTAATGTTGCCGGCATGACACTAGGCTCACACACGTATCGTAAACCCTTCAAAACGGTTGACGTTTGCGATTCCTGTTACAAGGAACGTATTAACGTACAGATAAACGTCGAGAAGAAAAAGCTTACAGCAACCTAAAAAACGTACGGAGAAACGCCTAAAAGATTAAGGCATACATTGTACTCGCTACAAAGGCGTAAACGAAGAACGTCGAGGAGAAGACAATACTAAGAGGACCTTACGAACAAACCAGCGTACGGATATAGACGTCATGAAGATAACACTAATATCTTACGACATTGCTAGCGTATGGAGAAATGTTAAGGAGATACAACTAACAACATTTTAATTACGAATACACTAGCACAAGGACAAACGTCGAGAAGATAACAATATTTCTTCAATATTCTAAAGTACAGAGAATTGTCGACAGTCGAGAAGATGAGACCTTACAACATGTACATACTATCGCACGGAAAATGTCGAGAAGACTTATACCCTAGGAATTTACTAGCGTACGGAGAAATGTTAAAAAGATACGACTAACATCTTACTAAGGTAGAAACGTGTGGAGAAACGTAGAGAAGATGAGACCATTATCTAACGAACTTAGAAATATCGAGATGATAAGGCTTCGTCTAATATTGTACAAACGCATGGGCAATTAGAAAAGTTACCTAGTACGTAGTACGACTGACATAAATCTTTTCATAATTCAATCCGATAATAAATCTTTCACGATCCCATTGCCAAACTGTTGGATGTTTCTTATTGTTGTTCCGGCTAACCGGTAACAAGCGGTGCTACAAGTGGTAAATTTTACCGGTTACCGCCTGATAAGGAGAACACTGTACTGTGTTTGTTGTGTAATTCGAAACGCGCGAAATAGCCATGTCGAAAGTTTGACGATTTTTTTAGGTTTGATGCGCTGTTGACTCTAACTCTGAATAGAAAGAAACAAATTCTGAACAAAGTGACAAAAACAACTTTTTTTCTGATGAAGCCAGCGCCAGCCGAATTTCGTTCCAGTCGCTCGTCGCTATAAGCGATGTGACTTCAAAAGTTACCGCTTTCGCAACAGTATTATGAAACGTAAACTTTCTCGCGAGCAAATTTGAATTGGGTAAAACGCTTTTAAAACTAAAGAGAAAACCATAATTCCGAACCAGTACAAGCGTCATAACTATTGTTTAAAATGAAAACTAGTTCACTAAGGAGTTTGCTTACAAGCTAAGCACATTGAGCTGCTCATTAGTCGTGATCGGATTATTCCGCTTGTGTGACATCCAGAAATTTGCATCAGATTACATTCAGCACTTGTGTAGATGGGTGTATACAAAACCTGGGCTAGGCCATGGCCCGGGCCATGGCCCACCCTATGGCCCACCCACAATTTTGCAGTTTCTACAAAAATAACCAGAAAAAAAGCCAAACAAGCGTAAAGGCATACAAAGTAAAACAAACACACGTACAAAGAAACAGATATATAGAAAGATAAGAAAAGAACTGTCAACTTCGTTTCCAAGAAATTCTGCTACTATACTTCTCAATAGTAGTAGTAAGGGGCGTCGGTATAGCGTTTTGTATCGAAAAGAACCACGCCTCGAGTGATGACATCATCAGAATGGAATGTGGTTTGGGACAGGCAGACCGCTGACCAGTGGGTGTAGGATCACGGGTGCAGGTGGCGGGCGGGCGCGCACGCACGGGGGCATCGTGTGGGGAGGTCCAGTGTTGTGTTTTTTTGGAGTGAGCGAGTTCGAATCCAGCCGAGGTCGTGGGGAAAAATTTTTTTCTTTTTTCTTTTTTTTTTGGCCAAGATTAACTTTTTCTCAAGGAGGAATTGGGAAAAAAGGATTTTTTTGTCTAATCTTATAGCGCTTTTGGTGTTGGCCACACGGATCGAGCGCAGATATTAAGTTTTTTTTCGAAGGGGGAAAAAAATCACCGGTGGGAACTCCGTGGAGGAATTCCTCTGCCTTTGAATGATGTGAACTCAGACACGTGGTGTTAATGTGGGGTAGAAAGCGTTGGGGTGAGAAATCGACAAATGTGCAGCGTTTTTTGACCAATTTTTTTCGTGGAGTTTTTGGTCGAGCTCGACGTTACCTCAACTGGTTTTGTTGTGTTGTGTTGTGTTGCGTTTTGTTGTCTGCTTCGTATTGTGTTGTGTTGTGTTGTTGTGGGGTGTGTATTGTGATGTGATGTTATGTGTTGTGATCTGTTTCCTACTCTAGTTTGTTGGCTTTAAAATTTCTCAGTTTTCCTGTTCCTTCATCGCATGTCTCCACGCAACAACTAGCTACAGACGGACGTACAACGGTTCAACCAGCTTGACCAACTCGACGACTTAATCCACTGTGTATTCTCCACAGGCAAACACCATTTTCTCTGAGGAATTTTCGTAATCACGACTACTTTTTTATGTGCCTTCAGTTGCCCTCGTTAAGTTAGCCAAAATTTCATCTCTTCCACTAACGAGCGCATTTTGGTGACCATTTCATATGCTAAAAAAAGAATCGCTAGCCTTAAAGGGGCACCGTAAACAACTTTTAGGATTGCTATAAAAAGCTAAAAGAGATATATTCCTTTATTCTGTTAATGTTCTAGGAGCATTTCGTGTACAAGAAAAGATATATGAAATATTTTTTAGAACATTCTTCTAACGAAATCCAGACTTGAAAATCACAGTGACAGAGCCCCTCTAAATATGATGCAAGCTTTAACAAGGCACCCCTCTACCCAAAAACTTAATGAACAAATACTATATATTCAATTGCAAAACATTGGTCTACCTTTTGAGTAAAGCCAACGGAGTTTTCAGGGTTGAAAGTTTAATCTTTTGGAAGAATATACTGTTGAGTTGGCTCATAGACGAAAATAAAATGGTGAAAGAGTTAAGATCAGTGGAGTTTGTTGAGCTGGTCGTTTGCCGAGTTTACAGTGTTCGGTGAAATCCGTCTGTTGACTTTGTCGAGTCGCCAAGATGCCTTGCCGGTCGGTCGAGTTTGTCTAGTTGGTTCGCGTGGTGGGGTTCGTACTGTCTTATCGTATGTAAGGATTGTTGATCGATTTTTTAGTAAGGCTCGTTGTGTTTGTCGAGTTGTGTCGAGGTCTGGCACATTTCGTCTGCCAGTGAGTGAGGTTTGTCGAGTATGTCGAGTTGTGTAGTTCTTACTGTCTTAGAGAAAGTGAGCATTATTGAGTTTGCCTATTTGGTAAGGAGTTGCGTCGAGGTGTGAAGTTTTAGTCTGCCTCAACGGGAGACAATTAGTCGACTTTGTCGAGTTGGTCGCGTTGTGGGTTCGTGCTGTCTTAAAATAAGTGGAGATTGTTAAGTTTGTCTGATTGGTAAGGGTCGTTTTGTTTGTCAAGTTGTGTCGAGATGAGGAGATTTTTCTGCCAGTAAGTGAGAGTTGTGGAGTTTGTCGAGTTGGTCGCGTAGT
This sequence comes from Siderastrea radians, assembly GCA_964017195.1. Classification (NCBI taxonomy): domain Eukaryota; kingdom Metazoa; phylum Cnidaria; class Anthozoa; order Scleractinia; family Rhizangiidae; genus Siderastrea; species Siderastrea radians. The sequence goes on along the minus strand of OZ024899.1, from coordinate 28,743,615 downwards.
GGGGTTCATACTGTCTTAAAGTAAGTGAAAAATGTTGAGTTTATCTATTTGATAAGGGAGGTTGAGTTTGCCTAGTTCTCTGGTGTAGAGATTGTCTGCCAGTGAGTGAGGTTGGTTGAGTATGTCTAGTAATGTACAACTTTAACATAGACGGAATACTAGAAATGCTGAACTTGTCAACAACGCAACACAGCACAAGGCAATGCAACACAACAAATCACAACGCAACCCAACGGAACGGATCACAACACAACACAACGCAACGGATCACAACGCAACACATCGCAACGGCAACTCAACAGATACAACATAACAGCAACTCAACAGCAACGCAAATCAACAGATACAACATAACAGCGACACAACGGATCGCAACACAACACAACGCAACACAACGTAATGGATTACAACACAATGCAACGCAACGCAACAGACACAACACAACAGAACTAACCTCAACATAACAAAACAGGAAATAAAAACCACACACATATGCTAAACAAACCAGTCGAGGCAACGTCGAGCTCGACCAAAAACTCCACAGACAAAAACGGTCAAAAAACGCTGCAGGTATAGAAATCGAAGCGTGTTTGACTTGACTTTTCGAGGAAGCAGGCACCATCTTGAAAAATGGTGACATCATGCACGAAGGGGTTGACCAGATTCAATTTTTCTTGTATGAAGCAGAGATTCCCTGGTAGTGTGGTTGCATGGTGCGCGCCCTTCATAACGGAAGATGCATGGTTCGAGCCCCATTGCCGGTGTATGTGTGTAAGTTCCTTTCTTACTCAATTTCTTTTCTTCGGAAAAAAATTTATATCATTTTAAAAAACTTTATGCATTTAAAAAAGTTGTCGGCTCATAAAAATTCTAAAAAGATTGTTTTAATTTCTTTAATCTACTTTTTCTTACATGCCATGGATCGTTGTTCCCCAAGGTCGGGTAGAGGTACCATTGTCATAAGGCATCACATTTCATGGTAGCACAGTATCCTGTTTCATGATCTGCGCAATCTTCCGCCGGCTCCATACCGCGCTTGACTAAATTTTGACTAAATTTTCCTGACCGTGCTATTTTTGTAAAAACTGCAAAATTTTGGGTGGGCCATAGGGTAGGCCATAGGGTGGGCCATGGCCCAGGCCATGGCCTAGCCCAGGTTTTGTATACACCCTGTGTAGATGATCCTCGAAGTCAGACGTGACACTTTAATTGCATTTTGCTTTCGGTGGAAGCATTTTTCATTCAATTATAAATGGAATCGGCAATTCGTGAGTCGTTTTATTTAGCATCATGATAGATAAGATTGTTCGGCAGATGTGACACTAACGTCCTATTAACCGTTAGATACTTTCACGGTATCCGTTAGATTTTTTTCTCAACCGTTAAACGGGTCCAGCCATCCGTTAGAGGAAATTGTGCAACCGTTAAAACGTTTTCAGTATCCGTTAGGCATATCTAGTTAGCCGTTAGAACGTTAGGACAAAACGTTAGAACGTTTTAAGGATCCGTTAGACACAACTCATTAGCCGTTAGAACGTTAGGATAAAGCGTTAGAATGCTTCGAAGGCCATTAACTATCCGTTAGTTTTTACCCATTTAACAGATAAGGGTTAAAGTACATTTTCCCGTTCATGGTCACAAATTAATTAATTATGGGGCACTCACTCTTTAGCACTACAGCTTGTGAGAGTTTTCTTTGCAGAAAACAGTTACTGTTTATGACAACAGTAGTTAAAAGCAAAAACACAACAAATGTACTGCCAGAAAAATATAATATTTGAAAATGTACTCAGACATTCTAAAAATCATATAAATTAATTTAGTTATTACGCGAACACTTACAGCTGCCACTCTGAGACCTTTGACGAAAGGTCACAAGCTGGCAGCTGAAGGCTCATTTTTTACAATTTTCAAGCTTATTTTTGTGTTTTTGAATGAGCCTGCAAGAGCACAGCTCACCCGTTGCTATCACCTCTGTTGTCTCTGCCTTTGTTTATTTACATATTTATTTGTTTTTTTGACACCTTGCTACATGACCTAATCATAGGCATGCAATAAGTGCAGAACCAATGACATGTTTGGGAAAAGCACAACCACTTGTTCTCCATAGGATCAGAACTCAAGGTTATTTAAAGGCACACGTTCACAGTGCGTTTAATAAGCACCAAGAGCTGACAAAAAGCGTTGACTATTTCGCTCAGAAAAGTCAGCTACTTTTTGCCCTTTATGACATAGAGGGCAAAATTACTGAATGCTGATTAGTTGAGACAGAGGGCATTTTTTCTTAACTTTCTTTCGGACGAGGGCAAAATTACTAATTCGTGATTGGCCAAGTGCCAAAGTTACTCGCATTTGAGTGGCTGAGCGCGAGAGCACGCCATTTGCATTTGTAGGCGTCTTGAAACGAAAAATGCATTTTGAGTTGTTCAAGAGAAGGATCGCTTCAAAGTTTGACTTTTAACTGAGAAGGTAGGTAAAAATTGGTATGGAAATCGGGTGTTTGCTTGAAGAGGAATTCGAAAAGGTGAACCTATACGTGTTACGGGAAACAGCAAATTGTTATTTGTTTTAAAACTACTGAAAACTTACAGCGACGTGGTCGATAGTTCTTCCAGCGAGAGGAAGCTTCACAACTCAGGTGAATAAAATTTACTTAGTTAAAGTGCCTATGAACTAAAAAATTTTTTGGCACATTTTGGTAGTTCATGATGTGTTAATTCCGAAATGGCAAGAGAAATTGGATGGCAAGAAACAAAAATCCGTTTTTTGCCGTTGAAAGTACCCAAAATGACCAAAATCGTGTCTCCGAAGACTGGGAACAAGTTGGCCGAGGAAGCGGGCCGTATGACGTCACAAATCGCGCAGAATGTTTGTCTCTTTGGTCTTTGTCTTTGTCTCTTTGGTGTTTGAGCGATGAAACTTGCATTTTCCTTGCTAATATTGATATACAATGAAAGCTACCGATGACTGAGGAAAACACTAAGATTCAGCTCGAGGCGATTTCGAAGATGTGCAGTTTTTGGGTTTGTCGTCCATGGATAAAGCCTAAACAACGACAACAACAATCTTGCGCGAAGCAAGGTGGCGAATTGAATTGTTGGGATTGACTAACATTCAGCTCTACTGGCTTGACTGGCCTTGAAGGACAAGCTTATAGAATTGAATGGTCAGTACCTTTATGTGTTAATAATGAGAGATTGACGCAGCCTTGACTTTACTTCTTTTGTTAAGAGCGTCATTGTATGTACTTCAATTATTTTACTCAAACCGATACCAGACAAGCTCAAGTTTACAGTGTACTTGTTTGTAACTTAATTTGTTCATCTTTTCATAGGTTTTCGCGCCAAGAGCAAGATAGACTCAGTTGTTTGGCTCTTTCGAATGAGGACTTTTGCAGAGAGAACACTGATATAAACTTATTCGTTAGCAGGAAGTATTTTATACATTGAAGATAAGCATACCCAAAATTTGCTTGAAATATTACATGCCTAATGGTGGAGACATGAATAGTAATTTCTAAAGAGCGTGTTTTATTTATTATAATCAGCAGCTGCAAATGATTTTCAAATGGAAGTGCAGTGCTTTTATTGTTGTAAATTTCAAGCCATTCATAAGGGAGCATCTCAAAGCAAATAAATAAGAATTTTTGAGTATGGTGCTCATTTGTGGTCTTTTACTCCACCTGGAGGTGCTATGAGGATGATGACTGTGATAAGTAAAGATGGACATTGTATGATACGCGTGCAAACTCAGAATAGTGTGACTTCAGCTTTGTCCAGGTAATAATCCATCGCTTCTGACTACATGAACTGGTTTAAGTAATTGCCTACACAATATTTAATAGACCAGTTGAGATTTTTGTCCTTCTGTTCAGCAATTTGCTTGAGGATTTTGGTTCATACCAATTTTGTGGAAACATGCTATGGCAGGTGAGAGCTAGTGTGCTGAGTTCTTACAGGCTTTATGTGATCACTTATACTTTCATGATGCTGGTCTCATGTAAATAAACTTAACCATACCTGTTCAGTTATACTGGCCCAGTTGTTAAAAGTTGGATAGCACTTGGATAAATCTCTATCCAGTGGATAACGCAATTGGTTTCCCTAACACTTATCCACCTTTTGAACAACTGGGGCCTGGTCTGAGCTCCCTTTGTATACTGGTCTCAACACTGAGATGAATATGTAATTTGCTCCGGAAGTACCTTTTGAAGTGCCATTTTCATTGAAACATACACCCATTCCAATTCCATGAAGTATGGCAGAAATCAGTGTCAAGTAGAAATTGCCCTCTTTGTGCGTGTAGTTTCATTTTTTTGTTATTTTTGTTTAAGGAGGGGGGGGGGGATGGGGAGAGGTTAAGGCAGCTCCCTTGGAACGAAAAACCCTTTAAATTACAATACCCTCCCAGTACACTGTACACATTATGCATGTATTAGCCTTTTTTGTTGTTAAGAGATATCCTCTTCAGTTACAAATGTCTAAGAGACTGTGTTCGATCAAGCTCGCATAATCCTTTGAATTCTCCCAACACTCTCGTGTTTGCATCAGGCTTCCGCTACGTAACCATGCATGCCACTATTAATGTTTGAAGATATCTATTTTACTATCTTGAGCACTTATTTAGCAACAGAACCCCCCTTTGTTACCAGTGTTTTTACACTGATGGGGCTATCCTGTGTATACATCATTATTATTATTAAAGCAATACAAGATGTTTACATGTCCCTAAATAGCATGCATAGGGCGGGAACGTAGCCTATGCAGCTAATTTTCGGAAAAAATATTATTATTATTATTATTATTATTATTATTATTATTATTATTATTATTATTATTATTATTATTATTATTATTACAAATTAAAGGTGGAGAACGAGATCAAAAAGGCTCATTTTGAAACCTCATTATTGATTTTCTGTTGGCTAATTAGGTGGCTTGTGTGGTAGCTTTCTTGGGTACAGGGAATGAGTCAAGAAGAGACTGAGACAACTCGGTGTGTGAGGAATTTCCAATACAAAGCCTGCCACAAAATTAAATAATGGGAAATGAAGGTCACATAAAATTATTTTCATTGCCCTTCAGTAATAAAAATGATTAAATAACTTATCCCATAAATTCAAATTAAACCTACATCACCAAGACTGTACTGCAGAAGGGTCAATTAGACAGTGTTACATGTGCTATGTGAAATTTCATATTATATGGTCCTCTTGAGATAACCGGAGGAGGGTCAACAAGAAGAGAGGCACAAATCTGTCTGAAATGTGTGGTGTTTAAAGAGGACCACATAAATCAAATGCAGTGGAAGCAGAGTGACTTGCAATAAAAATTATCAATGCTGAGCTGAACTGCTTCCTTTTATTTGACAAAACATGTACACGAGGGATTTATAAATATTCCTATAGCTATCTCTGATTAACTAAAACGTCTTGTCTCGTCGTCGGTCAAGACAGTTCTGTTCATTGTTATCCCTTCAAACACGATGGTGAACATCCAGTTTGAGAAACGTATTGCATGTGGTTTCCAAAAAAAACGGAAATGTAAACAAAACTTTGTAGCTCAGTTATGCGTTGTAGATCTTGGATGCTTTTAGGTAATAGTGGACAGATGCATATAGCAATAGTTTTGCGGCCAAATATTGAAAACCTTCTTTATCTCAATCTTTAATCTTGAATTGCGATAATTGCTACTAGTAGAACTAATCCACCAGTGACAGAAGTTACATATATTAACGCGACATTCAAATGCTGCGGCTTTTCCGAGAAGCAGCTCTGTAATGCGGGTCGAATCGAATTCAAGTCGAACACGGTTCAAATGAGTCCGCTTCTCTCCCTAATTCATTTCCTTTCGAGAAACGACACACACATGCATTGTGCAAATCCTGCCCTTGTAGCTTACAATTCTGGGCCCACGAGTCACTCCAAAGTACATTGTAATTTCTCTTCTGGAAACCAGGCATAACACATCTTGTCTTCTGCGCAATTTGTGATGTCACATCCTTGTAATGCGATCGTTTTGGCCGCGCGCAAAATGGAGACACATTTCAGGTGCCAAATTCGAACTTTGCGGCTGGAAAAATATCCCATACAAAGGGTTCTGCTCAGCAAAACTTACATATTTAGACTGAGGGAGTCATAAACTATCATATTTGGGAGAAAAATTTTTTAGTTCATAGGCACTTTAACTGAGTTATAAGTGTGTTTTATCAGTGAACTAGAATTATATTTATCTCTTAAGATGTACATAATGGTCAGTCTTTCTTGTTCTGTGCACTGAGCAGCAGTTAAAATGCTTGTTTGGTGAATTGTTTACGAGCGGGTACTTTTATAATTATTCTGATGGCCGGCTGATTGTGTTTCAATGTGCATGGAAAGTTTTCCGAAACTTTTGCCCTCTGTGTCATAAACAAGTAATCGCATTGAGTCCTCATAGAATTAAGGATAAATTTCACTTGTATTTTCAAAGTTTTCACAAATTGCCCTTGTCACGTGAAAACTTTCAAAATACGTGTGAAAATTTATCCTTAATTCTACTCAGCCTCATGCGATTACATATACAAATTAAAGTAATTAAAGAAAGATTGTTTCAAACCCCTAGTTGATACAGCCAGTTACTCTATTCAAACCAGCTGCCTACTTCAAATTTTATTGAAACCCCTGCGTTCACAATTCATTAGATTGTGCCTTGCAGAACTACTTAACTCCTGTTCATTAGAGGGGACATTTAAACAATAACCTAACCCAATATATCATTATGCAAACAGTTCATTTGAAAAACAAATTTCTCCACTTCAAACGAAAACACGTTGAAAGTGGACTTTTTTTCCTATTTTAATTTGTGAAGGAAGTCAAATAAACTAATCTTGACATTGGTTTGAAATAATAATTATGAACAACTCCCTAACAAAAACGATTTAACGATAAAAGTGACTTAATACAGTTCCCACAAACAAGAGCGAAACTACTCTGCAGCTGTGTTTAATTTAAACTTATCCAGTAAACAGAAATGGAAAAACCTACGGTAAAATTATAATTCAGTATTCAAACAAGTTACTGCCCCATCAACCACACTTGCAGACTAACAGCTATTCAGCTTGGGTAAAAGCCACACATTAATTAATAAAATACCTTTTGGTTTCCTCTTCACTTGCAGAAAGTCCATTTTCTGGAGCTTCACGGCTGTTTACGTCTTGTGCTTTCAAGTCTTTTATTTCGCCTTCGTTGTCCCTCGCAGCGCTCGTACAGTTTTTGCCCCCAGAAATGTTCTCCTCTTCCCCACATTCTGCCGTCCTTTTTTCCTCATTCATGGAATATGCCTAACTCTTTCTTTCCTTTCCACATGGAGGGAAAAGTTGATTATTGTGCTCGCAATAGGCCACAAAAACTTTCCGCCATCTTTATCATGGACGCCTCCGCAAATTTCCGTGAGTTGAACACAGCTTGCGTGACCTGGTGCCGTGTGTAGGTACCAGGTCCTCTCTCGTTTTATCAATATCCAAAATGGCGGCGGGAAAACGAGTTTGGCAAAATTATAACTTCCCTTTCTCTGACCAAGAAAACGTCTCCCAGTCGTTTATTGACTACAGTAGTGCCTCAGTCTTAAATATAGGTTTGGATGAACATGAAAAACGGCTGGTTATAGATTCCAAACAGTCACATGATTCACAACTGCAACGGCTGGTAGCAAAACATCCAAGTTTACCTTTCCTGGAGCCAAATCAACGTTCTTCTTTTGTGCCTGAGGAAACGTTGAATAATTATCAACTAAGTGGATTTTTACGCAGAAAGCAGCTCAATTTTGATATATCTACTGCTCACGTGGATAACTTTTCTGCATATCACCCTGATATCATGTACAGCACTGCAACTGATCTTTTACAAGAAGAAATGAACTGTTTTCCGTGGAGTACATGTGGGAATATGAGACACAAGATAGACGTTTACCGACCTTGGCAGCGTAAAGAGGGCTACTGTAAACTGTGCTCTAACTTTCGCAAAGCTTCTATGTTCCAGGATAGCAAACCCTCGCAAGTAATGAAGCATTTAGGAACAGCTCTGCCTGATGTTTGTCCTTCATTGCTGGAAAGCCTACTCAAAGAAAGTACCGCTTTGGAAATTCCCAGATTCCATTTTGACACTTTCTTGGGCAATAGTTTGAGTTGTCACACTCTACAGACAGATGGCAAGGCACTTCTTGTATATCCCAGCGGTGCTGGTCTTGATATCTTGAACTCCTCCTGTATCGCACAGTCCCAGGAATCAGTGGATGAAGCGAGCACTTCACTACCTTTTGAGCCAATACTTTCAGAACAACAGTTTTCAATCCGTGGTCAAATAAGACAAATTGATTGTTCCTCATATTCTCACAACAACGTTGTTGTTGGAACCAGGTCACAGTACAATTGCTCATTTTTTCAAAGTTGTCCAAATATCTCAAAAGAAAGGAACTCAGTGAGTAGCTTGAATACATTTTTATTAGCATACAAATTCTCCATAAGGCCGTCTAGCACTGCACAATGTTTTGTGCAAATTGGAAGATAAGTTCAGTCAATACTTTCAATAAGCACTGACGATTGACGAAAAGCATCAACTATTTCGCTCAGAGAAATCGGCTAATTTTCCCCTAAATTGAAGTAACTAAAGAAGGATTCTTTCAAACCCCTTGTTGATACAGTTGGTTACCCTACTCAAACCAGCTGTCTGCTTCAAATTTCATTGAAACCCCTGTCATTATAACTCAGTATAGCATAGCCAGTATCATTGTGATGCAAGCTGTTCCAACAGCTGCAGAAAGAACAATCATGTGCAATGATTGTGGCACCTTTCTTCCATACATGTTGCAGAGTGTGTAATGTCTCCAGAAGGGTGGGGGAGGGGGGGAGGGTGTACTTTCATTTGTAAGCTATATATATTGGGGTTTCAATAAAATTTGAAGTAGGCAGCTGATTTCAGTAGAGTAACCAACTGTATCAACAAGGGGTTTGAAAGAAACTTTCGTTAGTTACTTCAATTTAGGGAAAAAAGTAGCGGACATCTCTGAGTGAAATAGCTGACACTTTTTGCTGGCTGTCCGTGCTTATTTGACTAAAAAGACAAAAAGTCACAAGTCCCGCACATGCATGCCCTGGGACTTGTGACTTGTTGTCTTTTTAGCCACAAGTGTCTCTCTTTGTCATCACTTGATTACTTTGTGTGGGAACCCTAAGCCTAAGTGTTAGCTATGCCATGCTGACGAGACCTAATAAGGTCGAAACAGCTGTCCACGGCTGCTAACACTCAGGCTCACTATTTATCTTTTTTTTTGGGGGGGGGGGGTAGATGAAGGGATAGTGCCCGCTACCTTTGTGGATGTTGCCCATTTGTGGCTACAAGCTTACCCAGAGCACGCATGTGTGGGACTTGTCACTTTTTGTCTTTTTAGCCACATCCCACAAGGGTCTCTCTTAGTCTGGGATAAGGTGCAGAAATCAGATGGAAATCAGGGAGTTTTCATCTGGAATAGGGTATCATTTACTGGAAAACTAGGAATTGATGCTCGACAAGTGCGGGATAGGGATTGGATATTTCTCGTCTAGTCTAGAATAGAGGTGCAAATGCAGCTGGATGTGGTTTGGTTTAGGGTAATGGTCTACAAATCCCATCAGAACACCATATTCAACCATTTACAGAGTACCTTTCCCAGGGTAATGTCACCCTCTTCCTCAACCTGTTCTGCAATTTCAACTCTAAATAAGTCAGTCCACCTGGAAAATATCACTGTCCATCATCAGGCATTAAGTATTATAGTGAGGCCTACTGCAAGGCTTTCTGGGTGAACTATGAATTGATGACTGATGAGTTCAACAATTTTAATTCTCATTTCTCCTTAGCTATCCCTTAAGCCTCTTGAGACCTTAGCTCTCACTAAACAAGCGATGTGCATTGCTGTTAGCCCTTACATTCCCGGAGAAGGTGTAATTGTCACAGAAACTGGTGCAACTTATCTTTGGAGATGCGGCCATGCTCTGACAACAATGTGTCCAACTAACCAGTGTGACAGCAGTGGTGATTCACCATGGTATCAGTGTGTTTTTGCTGCCAATCCTAGGTGCATTGCATTGGCAGATGCAAGAGGAGTGGACTTGCTGGATTTTAGAGTGAGTTTGTTTATTAAATAAAATTTTCTTCTTTAATTTGGGGGAGGAGGAAGGGGGGATTCTCAAACTGGACCATGATGTGCTGGTTAAGTTCCTGGGGTGTGCTGTTCTTATGGCTGGCAATCCCCACAACCAATAGACATCCTCTCCTCCCTACCTGTATTTAGTATCACAGGCACTTGTCACACTGAATTAACATTAGAAAAGAGGGAAGAAGGGTGACTAAAGAACAATAATTATGGAAGAAGTGCACTAAAATTGACTAAGGAGAAAAGGCAATGCTGTACTGAATCTATAATGTTGAAGCAAAAGACACCTGCTTTTTGATGTTAACTTTGTTAATTACAAATTAATTGCATTAATTTTGAAAATCAATTGCATTTAATTACATTAAATGCACTGTGGGTATTGTAGTTGTAATTTTCGGGCTTAAAATTGCAGTTTTGGAGTACCCTAGTTAGGGTTACATAACCACGCCTTTCAACAATATGTGAAGTTTAAACTTCGACACCTGACTGATGATTGCATTTTGACTGCTGTCAGTCATAAATTACATTGACAACCAATGGACCATGAAAACCAAGTGGATCATAATCCACCAATCATGAACATGACCTCTTGTACTCAGTGTACTAAACTTAGTTGTTTGTTTGGTGAAGCTTCCAGTAAGAAGATTGACAGTTAGTAGTCAAATGCAACTGTTGTCAAGTCTTGAGCTTCAGAGTTCCCATGTTATTGAAAGGTACAGTAGTGACACTCAAAATTGTGTTTCCTTTAAAGTAATGATAAATTATGGTGATTTGTGTGAGCTCTTGAGTAATTGGCCACTGTGTGGTACCTAATGGTGAATATACAATGTAAATTAATTACATTGGAACCCCGATTTTACGATATGGCAAGGGGACAGCAAAATCATATCGTTAAATCGGGATATTGTTGGAAACAAACTCCCGATTTAACGATTTGGCAGCAAGCAACTAAAAATATCGTTATATTGGGATAATATGGTTAATAACTAATTTTTCCAAGTGCAGTCAATAAAATCAAAAGTCTCGGCAACATGATACCTGTACTGTTTGTATTTTTATTGCAATGGGCAAATGAATCACAAATGCAACAATTGCAACCGAAACACAACATCATGTCCTTCCATGTAGTTTGTGCAGTGTATATAAGGTCTGAGAATGTTGTGCATACATACTCTTTAACATACACAAAACTAAAACTGAGCCATCCGACATGCTGTTCCATGTTTATGTACAGAAGTGTTCACGGTTCATCAGTCATTTCCAAAAGTACTCGTGAAGTTTGGCTTGCCACTTTTCTTCGACTTCTAATCTTAAAAAGGCATCCTCTGTCATAGAAAGGGAACAAAGAAACTCTCGCTCTAAGAGAACTACTAAAAGACAAGGAGGACAAGGATGATAAAGCGGCTTAGATACAGAAAATAACCCTTAGTATGACAAGTTGTTGACAGAAACGCTATTCTTATGCCCTACGGGACATTTAAGTAACTAAATCTCTCCTGAAACTTTGTGTAATTTCTAGGTGTTTGTCACTCTTTTACGGTATGTGATGTTAATTATATCATTGTAACGGGAAAAGCTTGGGTCGCTAGATTTCCATCGTTATACAGGGAATATCATTGAACCGAATATTGTTAAAGCGTGATTCTGCTCCATACAATTTACTGTAACTTTTGCTGGGACACAGAATGTCGATCGTTAAATGGGGAATATTGTTAAATCGACGATCGCAAAATCGGGGTTCCACGGTATGTACATGTAGGTATGACAATTACTGATAAAAGTACACTGCTGTTAGTTTCCTTGGTATAAGCTTGAGAACTTGAGATAAAATTCTGAATCCTCATTGTGGGTCTGCCCTTCACCAGAACCACTGGTTAGTATAGTTTTAGTAAACTCTTAAGGACTCTGATTTTATCATTCAGGCAGGAGCATTGTTTCGAAGGTTTTTCTTTTCCATCCCATCACCCCAAGTGGACTCCTTTGAGAACATATCTTCCATTCAGCGTCATCCACAAAATGCACATCACTATGTTGTGGCAACAGATCAGTCACTGATGATTCTGGACGATCGACATCTCCAACATCCAGTCCTTAAATGGAGGCATCATAATGAAGACCCAGTTCAGTTCATCAGTGTCACTTGTAATGCATTTCCTAAATGCGAGGATACAGTTTTGGTGATATCTGGCTCAAATCATGGACAGACACACTGCTTTCAGTACTCAGACAGTCAAGTCTGTACAGAGAGGTCATCTGACTTCATCACTAAACAATGTTATTTGCCTCCTCAGTCAACATCTCTGCCATGGAAGGTAAAATGAATGCTGTTTTGAAATATTTAAATCCTTTTTGTGGAAAACAAAAATTCTCTCTGGATGACACTTTCCTAAGCCTTAAGTTTTAATTTATAACTGTTACTAACAACTATTTACACCACTGATTAAGGGGTTATTCCCACAATGTCTGTTCCAATAACAGCTTTTGTGACATTATTTTAAATTATTTTATATTTAAAGAGTACAGACAAAACTACCCTTCCTTACACCTCTATTACTGACAGCTGACCTCTATAAAATGCATACTCATTCTTGTCCTTCTGGTTACTTCACATTAAGCAGGTTTGACTGTAATAATTATTATAAGTGTAATTGATTACTACACGGCAAAATCATTATAAATTTATCACCGATATTGACTTTTGCCATAGTGCATTCCAGTCAAGTCTGTGGCATGTTTGTTAGGTTTCCTCTGTGCATATGGTTTGCTGGTTACCATTTATACACCTGGCAGGAGAGAGACAATGTGGAGCAAAGCTTTTTGTTTACAGACACAACAACACATTCAGATCAATTGTTTGACACAAAACTTTGGATTTATCAACTGAATTGACAAGGTAAATTGGCTGGCCACCGCAAAGAGATTGAAAGCTGATGTTTCGATCATTAGCCCTTCGTTAGAGCAAAGTGGACTCTTTTGAGAACCGCATTTCATTTTACCTTCCATGTTAGAGAGACTGACTGTGGGGATTGATCCCTTTCACGACTGAAAAGGGCTATATAATTGCTCGAAACGTCAGCTTTCAATCTCTTACGATAGGTAATTTACCTTGTCAACTCAGTTGATAAATCCAAAGTTTTGTGTTTTACTTCCCCACCCATGCAGCACCACAGTTTCTTTAGAAGCTAACCCCCTTGTTTGTTTGTTCAATAGTGTGACACACCTCCTGTACCCCTAGACCACAACTTGTTGTCTTGTTATCAAACATTTTGATCGGTTGATGCTGCTGTTTTCAGGTGTCATCTTATAACGAGTGGTATTATGCAGGACTTAGTGGAGACCACGCTTTCTCATCAGCAGCCGCTTCACGACTGTCTCAGCCACTTATAGGTGTCTGTACCATGCCGCACACGTCACACCCTCGAAAGGGTTTCACTGTATTCCAGATGTCTTCTGTAGGTGACTTGTTCTACCAGCCGTTTTTCTCAGTGGATGTCAGAGATATTGATGAAAAGCAGTGCGGCACACATTGGGAACAAGAGCTGGGTACAACAGCTAAGAGTTTCTGTCAAAAATGGATTGACATGACTGATCAACAGATGGATGATTTTGTTAAAACAGCTCCTCATCAAGTTGATTGTGTGGAGGTTGATAAGAAAGACATTTGTGTGGATTTGCTCTCCTTACCTCCACCCCATCGTAGTTGTGTACTGTGTAATGATAAGCAAAATGGAGAACTGGACCATGCCAAAGGTGATTCAAGTATTTGTGAAAGGTGTGGTTTGGAAACAAGATACAGTACTAAGCTGTTAGAAAATCAGAAAAATAAGAAAGTCCTTACGAGTAGCAGTTTGTCAATGAGCATTCAACACGAGGTAAGGGATCTTGAGATCTTTCCAGATTTCAACAAAGCAACTGATCCTCTGAGTAAAAGCCTGTGGGTAAATTGGACCAGTGATGAACCAATACCGGTGTTCAGTAATGAACCAATACCAGTGAATGTTGAAGAGCCAATACTGGTCAGCAACAATGATTCAATACAGGTGGATGGAAACAAACCAATATCAGTGAACAACAATAGACAAATACCTGCAAAAACTGAGAAGTTAATGCCAATTTTCTCCTCTGGAGAACGAGACAAAGTGGAGAATCAGAGTATTACAGACATAAACAAAGCAAGTGTAAGTCTGCTTTCACAGGATGACAGCTTATCACTAACAGTTTTGTCACAGGCTAACAAAAGAACAAATGACAGTGAACTCAAGATTTCACCTTGCAAGCAAGATATACCATCTACATCCCAGTTGCAAGGTGTCAAGAATTCACCAAAGAAACTGAAACTAGCAAAGAAACGAACCAGCCATGTCATGGGATTCTAGGCTATTTAATAAATTAAGCCTTGCATCTTACATGCAATAAAAATTAATCAGTATTTACAACAGCTACCACTGAAAGCAGCAGTAATCCTACATGTAGTTGTCCTACGGACATGAATAGGATGATGTCAAAACGTGGTAAGAACAAAGAAGTATGTCACAAACTACAGGCAGGTAGTGTGACTGATGTTCTTATCAGGTTTTGATATCCAGCCTTTGAGCATTATCAGAGTACACACACATGGCCGAATGGGATTTGAATTTACTTGTTTCATACAATATTTTGATATCAGTTATCTAGAACAAAATTAGAGATGTTATTTAAAATCTTCATTTGATAGGGATGATTTGTGAGCACAGAAATTTTCAGCTCATTACATCATTTGTGCAACCGTAATTTAATCACAAACTCCCACTCACAGACCAATCAAAATGTGCACTTTACTTAGTCCATTGTATAAAAGAATACAGTAAATTATGTATTATACAGCTGTATTGTGTTTATGGTGACAAGAGGCTAGGACATCCGTTTCACTTTCAATTTCATTCATTACAAACACCAGAAAGAACAGATTCTCAAAGTTTCTGGTGTGCTTTTGTCTCTGCTATATGATTCATATGGTGAAATTTATTACTGACAGTAATATTGGTTTTTGTTATAAGGATTTTGTCATTGAATCCAAGAAATAATTATTTTAAGCTTTGTGGCACCTTTTTGTTTTGAAGAGTTTATTAATATTTAACTGAGTAAATTTTATACAACTGTGGAAAACAACGTAGCAGTTTGGGACCCAGTTAATACAGACACCAGTGCAAAGTAACTTGCACAAGTGTCCATTTTATGTGGGTGTCTGTATCAAGCAGGCTCTTGATAAATTGGAAAAAAAAAAAGCATCACAGACTGACTTCTTTTATCAATACAAAGACTATTAAGCATGCAGTATTTAAGCAAAAGAACATTAATTATTTTGGAAATGTTTAGGTTTCATGCTTTGTGTAATGTCTTTCATATTTATTATGACAGTGAATCAACTTTTTCAATTTATTTGTTATAAACCTTTTTAATTTTTGCAGCCATATCTGAAGAAAGTTGAAGCAATGTCTGGAATGGCAATATTGATTTCTGAGAAATATTTACCAATAAAACAAAAATTTTATATAAATATTATAGATCATTTTTATTCAGATAAAATGTCACTATATTTAGGTCATTTATTTTCTGAGGATGTTGTTCATTCACTTCTGTGACAGTTCGGGCCAAAATAAAAAGAATTTTTTCTCTGATATGTGTTTTTGGTGTCTACAGTATTTATCTCTCTAGTTTGGTGGAAGGTCAAATTTCCAAACTAGAGGGGCAATGTACAAGGTAACTTTATTTTAGCAATTTATTTAGCAATTTCAATCAATCAATCAATCAATCAATCTTTTAACTTTCATTTAACTATCATAACAAGTCAAGTGTGAAGTGAATGGAGTCCAAATAAAGCTGCAGAGCTTGTAACATTTACCTCATGTATGACATACTTAACAAATCAGTAATAATTTCAGACTTACCGTAGAAAAGTCTCAAAATTTATTAAAAGATCATGTTTATGTTACGTAAAAGAAAATTTAGGAGTAATCAATTACAATCATTAATAATAATTCTAAGCAGTTAGGAGTAAGGAAAGCAATTTGATAGTCACAAGGCAGACTCGTACCCAGTCGCTCTTTATGAGTCTGGGGGAAAGGTTCTATTGACATGCATGGGGTGACATGGGAAGGCTCCTTCCCATGTCACCCCGCACACCTCAATAGAATCCAATCTTCTCTCCCTTTCCCCCAGACTCATAAATAGCGACTGGGTATGAGTTTGAGTCACAAGGTATAGAAATGTAATTCTATAAAGTTGTAACAAGAACAATATCAAGAACGATAAGAGCTTGAAAAGGGCAAAACAATAAAAGTCTTAGAAGGCTTTTTCAGTGTTACTAACTTAATGTACATCTGATGTACATCTTAATGTACAAACCACCGATGAAACACCATGGAATTCTGGGAAAACAGCACTGGCAAGCTGAGAGTTTCTATGTACGTTGCATGTTATTATGACAAGCACAATGCCTCCTCCTTACCAGAAAACCATAGGGTATTACTGTTCATGTTTATGCTTCTTACTTGACATTATTGTTAGGTGTAGATATCACGACCAGCAAGTGCATAATTTTAACAAAGATATAGAGTAGACCTAGTTATCTTGAACACTCAAGGTAGGTTCAGTCGCACACCACTAGCCAAGGAGGCCCACATGGCCGAAGCTGAACCCAGCTTCTGTAGCATGAAGCAACTGAGAGTATTGTCACTCCCCTCCTCGATCGGATGCTAGTCCATTTGCAGGGTTTACCCCCAACAGTATGTCGCCGGTACCCATTTATACACCTGGGTGGAGAGAGACAATGTGGGGTAAAGTTTCTTGTCTAAGGAAACAACACGATGGCAGGGACCAGGCAACCACCAACCTTATATCTGCACATGAAGTCCAACGCGCTCAACACCACACCACTGTGCACCCCCAAGAATTCTTACAATTGTACTCTCATATTTCAAGATTAAGGTGGCTCAATTGGATTTCTAAGTGGGGATACCTCCAAAGCCGGTTTGCACAGCAATTACACCTCCGTTAAGTAATAATGGAGCCCACGCGCTAACGCATCAGCGGAGCACCATTGCTAAGCAAATTTGGTAACCTATCAAGCCAAGAAATTTTGGTAATGACGTAATAGTCACGTGACTGTCCGTCCATCCGTACGTCTGTCCGTCCACACCACAGGGTCACCAATAATAAGTGGCATACACTGGATATAACCCTGTGCTGAATCCTGTGTTTTTGGCGTGAAATCGCATGGTGACCCATGTTGCAGCAAAACAAGCAAAGACAACAAAAGTCAAAAACAAATTTGTTAATGGAAAAAAAAGTTCAAAAGAATACTCAGTTGTCTTTTTGATGGAAGGCGAAAAGTTCAATTTAGGCGAAAAAATTAGGCAATAAAGTTCAGGCGAAAAGTTCAAGTTCTGTTGCAAACTCGGTCGGCACACCGCTTGAGTTCACAGCATTTTGCAGCGGTTTCGACCCCAAATATAGCTAGTGCTTTTTGGTTTTTTCTGTCCACAACCATGGTTTTTGCGGCGGTGCGAACACATTTTGCCAGGAAAAACACCAGCATTTTCATGAAAATACGCAGCTTGTCATGCAAAAAGAGATAAGTGGTAAAATTAACATCCGAGGATAACAATAAACGCTCATGGCCTAGTGGACTAATTGCCGGCTTATGACGCTGTCGAGCCGAGTTTGACTCTCAGCGAGGACATGAAATTATTTCTTTTTTTTTTAATTCAACCACTTGAATGAGAGTATTTTCACAGATTAATAAGTGCCTGCAAAAAAAAACAAAAAACAAAAGGGGGGCTCCGCTTTTAGGCTTGGCTAAATCTATATATTAAGATTCAATGTAGCTAAAACTTTGATCCATTTCTAGCAGAGGTGTGGCAGTTGGTTGCCCTATTTTATTTCTAACGGTGGTGTTATTACTGTTCAAACTTTGAAGGTATCACCTCTAAGAAATCCAATTGATCCACCTTAAAGTAGACTTCAAGTAGTCTGACTTGTAATCGAGGATAGAAGGCACTCAAAGAATTGGTGATTGCCAATGGGATCGGAGCAGTGAGTGGCAGGGACTGGGCATCGAACCACCAACCTTCAGATCTGAAGTCTAATGCCCTAACCACTGCGTCCGCACATATCTTGAACACTCAAGGAAAACCAAAACTTGTTTGAGATAACAGGAGTGAAAGATAGCCAATAGGCAATAACTGAGAAGCAACAACCAAGGGAATCGAGTGTTAGTTTGCAGGGGATTCAAGATAGGTGAGGTTTGAGAAGGCAGTGTACTGAACTGTAAACTTTAAATTTTGCATGTTTGAGATACTGTGCAAATCCATCTTGTTGATAAGAATGTAACCAAACAAGGTGTTATGCAATCTTGTTACACGTCTGGTGAAATTTTAACCTCGAGCGGAAAGCTGACAATGGTCACCTGGGGTGCAAAGCAAAGCTTTCCAAACAAAGTGCCAAAAAGAAAACGAGGAAGCAAGGAATGAAACGGAATACCATGTGACTCACTCAATCTGGTCTGTACCCTACCAGTTGGCAATGGAAAAAGAAGTCAAGAATTGCATTTACTTTACTGTTGATACTGCTGGCTACAGGCCCACAGTCATTGTTGTACAAGCTTTCGGAACAAGGTTAAAATTTCAACAGACACATACCAAGAACAATATTTATCAACTCTGTTTGGTCTTAATTACATCAACAAGATGGATTTGCATGGTGAAATTAACTAGAATTATGGTTAAATATGACCCCCCCCCCCCCCACTGTATAGTTCAAACCCCTTTTCTCCTGGGTTCCCAGTAACCATAGAATTTCTCACCCTACCCTGCTGTTTGTCTTAGTAATAAAAGAACAAAGATGACACAGCAAAAAGATTTTACACTATGTGGTTTTCAAGACTTCTTTGGCTGTATTGAATATTCATATCAGGTAATGAAAGAAATTGCCGCATGTAAGGCTGCAGAACATGCAAATAAATTTTAAGAAAACTTTCCTTATCACAGGGCGTAACATGTTGATGATTTCGATAGTTGATAAAAGTCGATCACTGTCGATAGTAACCAATCGACAAATATTGGAAATCGATAAAAATTGATCACCTGATTTCTTGTGATTATCAATTTTGATCAATTTTCAACGTTACATTTCGATTTTGATCGATTTCAATCGACAAGTATCGAACTGTAAAAAACTATGTATGGCGGGATTGTTGAACACGGATTAATGAAGCAGGATTGGCTGTGTGCACCTTTTAACTGTTGGAATGATTAAAACTGATAGAAACACTGTCTGATGAAATAAACTGTCAATTACTTTGTCTGGCCACGCTTTTTATGTGTCCGCACCTTTTTTTGCTCCTGGTCTAATCTTTGGCCCATTCCGGTCCCCTTGCATAAAAAGCACCTCCTATCATTGCTGACCAAAAAAACCCGGCTTAGCGAACGTCAGTTCGGGTTATGTTACAGGGCAGCTTATACCTTAAAGTGCCTATGAAGTAAAAAAAAAATTGCATAAATTTCTACCTTATAGTGCCCTAGTGCCCTTATTAAACGGCAAAAGAAATTTGCTGGAAAAAAATTTAAAAACCTTTTTTGGCGCCGAAAGTCACTCGGAATGGCCAAAATTGTGTCGCCAGAGACTGGTAACTAGTTTGGCTCTGATGACGTAGCTGGTGGTTCCAAAGTTTTGTTTACACTTAGCATTCTGTTGCTATTCAGTGAAGTTCACCACTGTTTTCGAGATTTCTGGCTACCATTTGGTCGATAATTCTCAACGATGTCTAATAGTGACGCTATGCTGTCTTCTGTGGTAAATGAACCACCGTTCATTTCTCAAGGTCAACAATCGATTCTTCATTGAATAACAACACAGATTTATTTTGGAGCTGTTTACGCTTCTGTAAGAAGTCGTTCAAGCTGTTATTGTTTTGGTTAATTTTGTAGCCAATCGAGTGAAAATTGGTCTCCACATTTGTCGATAAAAATCAATAATCAGCTCAAAATCTTGTGATTATCGACTTTTATTGACAAATTAAACTTGTCCATTGACGATTATCGACAAATATTGAGTATTATTAACTTATCGACTCGGTTTTGATGATCAATTTTGATTGACATGTTACGCCCTGCATATCATTAGGCTTATACATATAGTTATCCAATACCTGGTAACACCAGCATGCACATGCGTATGTGACTGCACATGAGGGTCACTCATCTGTAAATTTGCCTTAGTATTGAACCAGGAAAAGGCTAACTTTCAAAATACTACCATATCAACAATTTCCACACCTCCAAAAACAATTGAAAAACTGACTAATCGAAGACACACCAAGAAAGTGGTCAACTTGAAGATGAGGTCGCATTTGAACTGCTCTTTGTGGATGGTTCAACTAATGAAACATCTTTTGAGTTACTTAAAAAGCTATCTCTTTGTTCTGATGATTCGCTGTTCTCCTTATTTTCTCCACCGGCCTTTGTAGTCATGGCTTTATCACTCTTCGCTTCTTCATCGTCATCATAAGCTTCCTCATCGTCCTTGCCATAAATTTCTGGGTATTTCACGAAACATTCTTGCATTTCACGAAATTGGGGGATGCAGTCCGACCCCTTGGGTTCCGCCTCACTGTAATGAAAACAAGAAAACGCCGCCTTAAACTGTTGTCCACACGGCCCGTAAGCCATTCCTTGTAAACAAGGACAATCCCAGTTTATTTCGCCGTTTGCTTTGATCAAACCTTCCATTTCTTCTTCGTCATCTTCTCCAAGTGTCACGGCGCTAGGAACAGCGTGATCTTCTTCGGTGACGAATATCAGTTTGTCTTTACCTGCGATTGGAAAACTGAGTTAGAAAAGATCTAGAAAAGGAGCTAACGGAACGGCTACGTACCTTCTTCTCTGCAATAAGACATGATTTTGGCTTAAAAGCCGGCTTTTTGAACAACAAAAGTTTATACACAAGCAATATTGCCAAGGTTTGTACCATGTGCAAACGGTAAAAGACTGGGACGAATTTCGTCCCAGATCTCTTTTGTATCGAGGAAAGCCGAGGAAGTCTAGTACGAGTTCAGGCGAATAATGGCGGACGGACGTAAAATTGGCGTTTCATTTTCTTTTTCGAAGAAGAAGTCTTCTAATAAGGCTTACAGCGCTGAAAGGAATGCTCTGAACACCGATGGTGTTAAGGTAAAGAACGAAGAGAAGGATTATATTCATGCCGCCGAGGGGAAAGAGTTGAAAAGGTTGGTTCGACTCTCATCAGCAGGATGGATGTCAAATGTTTTTTAAATATCTTCCGGTTTAATAGATTGCTGCCCCTACTATAAGCTTAATGAGCAAATATCACAGTTAAAGAATTTAGGAACCTGGGCTTCAATTTCAAAATTTGTATCGGAGAGTAACTTGTTTCTTCCGTCAGAAATGAATTCATCAGAAATGAATTCATCAGAAATGAATTCATCAGCTCATCAATCAAACAAATAAATAAGCTTAAATATTATTGAAAACAAGTAGAAATGGCTTAGCTTGGTGGCTTGTCAGTAGTAGTGGACTGGCAAACGCCGAGCCAGCCACTAAGCTATATACCTTCCTTGTTTTTCAAATGGTTAACATGACTGGCAAACTGGTGAGCCACGAAATACATTGTGTGTACACATCTTCCTCAGTCTTCAATTCTAGGTACAGATTACACCCTATGTATTACTTAAAATATTTTTCTTTCCCAACAAGCTGGCGAGTTACTTCAGTAAACCTCTTTCAAGTGTATTTACTTCTCCAATCAATCAATCAATCAATTATTAGTCAGTTAGTTGGTTGATGGGTCCATTTATCTGTCCATCTATCAGTCCTTCCAGTGGTGCTCTGTCTGTTTTTTTTTGTCTGTGTGTCTATCCACCTGTCTGTCTGTCTGTCTGTTACTCAGTCAGAAAATTGGGCTGCAAGAAGAAGAGAAGAGTGCTAATTAATCTCATAGGGACAGTTTAAAAATGTTTGGAGTGAAGGTTTTTTCATAGAAAGAAGTGGCTCAATATCTGGCAGTTTTATTGCCAACATGTACGTCCAGTCGATCCCACCCACCATGATGGGATTTTTTTGGACTGCAAACTTTATCCAGCCGTTGCCTGATAGGCTGGCTCATGTTCTGCTAAAAAAGACAAGGCCACTTTGACTGACAATTCTGCTCACTGACTGATTCTGCTTGGAAGGTCATTTGAAAAGGGCTATTCTTCTCTATTCTGCTCAAAAAGAAAAACTTAAATGGGTCAAAAATGGTTAACAATAGTTGCATGTTTGTTTAAACATGTATACTTAAAAGGTATCACTCCATACGAACAGTCACTTTTTTGGCTTACCAGCAAGCGCTGACTTGAGTTTTTGCATATGCACATATCTTAGTGGTTGGGTACCATGTGCACAATTTTCAATTTTTCCTCTCCTAATGGACAAAAAAGTCTAAAAATTTCCACCTTATTCTGCTTAAAGGGCCTGTTGTGCTCTTCAAACTGAGCAGGCCTCCAATATGCTCAAAATTCTGCCAACAGATTGTGAACAAGCCTACATCCTATATCCCCTGGTGACCAACAACTGTTATGTGTTGCTCTGTAAAATTTTTGGGTCTTATACCTAGGGATATCTTTTTTTTCTTATTCAAGTGTCAAACCAGAAGAGAAGCCAAAAGAGAAAATAATTCCATGCCAAAGCAAAAATCGCTGGATTCTTCCTCCTGATGCCAAATTTGCCAACAGTTTGGATCAACAGGCTGCCGAAGAGCTCATGAAAGGTGTGGTTGACAAATTAATTTATGAAAATTTAGATGTTTCATTTCAGTTGGTAAGGCAAATTGATCATAATAAAGAAGTTCAAAAGTTGACTATTTCAAGCATTTGCCCTTCATCAGAGCAGAGCACTAATGCTCTGCCAAAAGGTTAACATTTGAAATGTCAGGTTTTGAATTCTCTACAGTGGTCAACTTTTCATGTCAGCTCAGTTGATAAATCCAAATTTTTGTTTAATTGCTTCCCCACCAATGCGGCACCACATTTTGTTTATATCAAAAAATCCCAGAGCATTAGGTAGCCACTTGAGAATGGTGGTGAAAAATTGTCTCAGAATTCTCTGACATGCAGTTTTGACTTGAATCTACTGTAAGTTTCTGTTCAGAATGAACAGAAAGGTTTTTGAAGACTGTATACCTATAGACCCCTACAAGTAGGGGGGTTCAAGCAGGGTGGAACCCTGATAGAATGAACCCCTGTTTTAACAAACACCCTGGAATAATGACACAATATAGCAACCCCCCCCCCCCCAATCCGTTATAACAAATACATTTTGCCAGTCCAGTGTGCTTCGGTTCTTTTTTTTTGGGGGGGGGGGCGGGTTAAACTTGTAATTCACTTAATATTTTTATTTGTCTGTAACACAGCTGCATACGGAGATGATAATAAAGACAACGAGAATGAGAATGTCACTATTCCTTTGCTGATGAGAAATGCTTTGCCTGATGTTGATGGGTTTGAAAAGAATGAGAAACTGGACATTGCCATGAGGCCAGAACAGGTCAGTTTAGAGGTTTGAGGCTGTCACTATTTTTGACAGTTGTGGGAGAAGTAAAAAGGTTCCTGCCATATGGTAAATTGCTTGTGGGATTCACAGAGTCATAATGGGGGTGTGAGGGGGTTGGGGAGTAAGTGAGAACTGACAGACACCAAAGATCACTGTCTGTGCCATACTCACATGGTTCAGTGCCTCATCGACCTCTGCGGAGGAAATGTTGTTGTTAATACCTGTCCACATTGGGCTTTAGATCCTTATAAGTGAGAAAGTCCCCAACCTTAATAGTTGTGACAGTCCTTTGATAGCCTGTATGGCAGTCAATACACTACATTGCAATGCAATATTTATTGAACACTCCCCCAAAGGGGCTTTTCAGGTAGTGCCACCTACATGTAGCGGAAGGGGTGGGGTATTGGAGCTTGTAGCTCAGTAGAGGGGAAAAGGAGTACATCCAAAGATGCTATTGTTTTCTCTGTTTCTGAAATCCGCGATCATGATTGGTCAAATCAAATTGCAGTGTTCCAGTTAAGTTTTTTACGCAAGGGGTCGTGAAAACCATCCGAGGGGTCACCAACTTGGCGGGCAGCGGCCTTGTTGGGGTGGTAACTCGTGTCTCAAATGGGACTCCCTAAAATTTTAATTATTAAATTTCTGCTTTATCTTTATCGCACGCTGAAAGAAAGTCCAAGTTCCTAAAAACAAAAACAAAACCGCGCAAAATGACGCACTAGTCAGCACATGTCCACTATTTGAAACAAGTCTACTATGGTACGAACATATAGTTGACGTATAGTTGATGTTTGACTAAAATTGTGGGAATGAATTAGTTACGAAGAAATGTTGGAAAGACTTGAAGACTGAACTGAACACCATACGAACAACTGACGGATGGAGAAAAATAAAAAGGTAAAACCGTTAGGTACGGATAAAAGTTGAAAAGATGAGACTAACACAGTACGGATAAACTAGAGTACGGATAAAGTACAGAAGACAAGACTAACACAGTACGAACAAACTGATGGATGGAGAAACGTTAAAGAGACAAGACTAATATATGGACGACTCCTGTCTTACGGAGAAACATAAAAAAGACATGACTAAAACAATTTACGGAGACTGAACGTTGAAATTGCAAGACTTACTCTGTACGAGCGAACTAGCGCACGAAGAAATATTGCAAAGACAAACTAACCCTGCACGAAGGAACTAACATACCTGGAGAAACATTGAAAAGAGTTATACTGTATGAACGAAGTAGCTGTTACAGTGAAACGTAACTACAAGACTAGCACTGGATGAACGAACTAACGTATGGAAACACGTAAAGGAGACAAGATGAGCACTGTAAGAAAGAATTAACCTGCAAAGAAATGTTTAAAAGACAGACCTAACACCGTAAGAACCGTATTAGGTGCGAACCATACGTAGCATATGGAGGAAGGTTGAAAAGACAATTAAGACCAACAACGTACGAACGAATGAGCGTGCAGTGAAAGGTTGTAAAAAGACAAGACTAACATACATGTAGTACAAATGAACTGAAGTAAGGAAAAACGTTAAAAAGACAAAACTAACACTGTACAAAGGAACTGGTGTAGCGTACAGAT
This sequence comes from Siderastrea radians, assembly GCA_964017195.1. Classification (NCBI taxonomy): domain Eukaryota; kingdom Metazoa; phylum Cnidaria; class Anthozoa; order Scleractinia; family Rhizangiidae; genus Siderastrea; species Siderastrea radians. The sequence goes on along the minus strand of OZ024899.1, from coordinate 28,718,268 downwards.
CAGAAAGGTTAAAAAACGAGACCAATCTGTATGGGTGAACTAGCACACGGAACAAGGTTAAAGAAAACAAGAGAAAGGAAGTAAATGGACTGAACTACAAAGAAACGTTAAAAAGACAAGACTAGCACCGTGTGGGCAAACTTAATAACGAAGAAGCTTTCAAGAAAAGTGAAAAAAGCCTAATACCGTAAAGTTGACGATAGGGGTACGAGGCCCTGTCTTTTCCCACGTGTGCCACTCAAACGGGAAAGAAGTTAATCAAATGCCAGGTATTTTATATATATGGTATATTTTTCATCAAGAAACTTTCCTCTTTCCTTTTTATATTATAAATTAAAATTTCTCCATTTCATTTGTCGGGTCAAGTAGCCTTCTTTATTGGGTCATTGACCGGAGACCCGTCTCTTATCTGGAACCCTGAATTGTGTGCTGATCACAAGTATTATTGATTCTCTAGAATCTGTTGTGTATCAACCGGAAGTCGAATGTATCATATGATTTGTCATGTGACATGTTAGCTAATTATTATGGGATGTAATGTAAGATGCGACCATGTGGTTTTAGACTGAGTAATAAAACAGTTGTTGTGACCGAAACTACCACAGAATTGATTTTTATTATGGCACTCATAAGTAAGTCATTTGTCATTCTCAATAATTCAAGAGATTTCAACTCTGGAGGCATGCCTTGCTCTTATACTGACACCTTTTTCTCCTAAGAGTGTTATTCTTTTGAGCCATAGTTTATATTTGCTATCACCCTTTTTCTGACTTAGTTTATAGTTGCCTTCCTCCAGTTAGGGGACACCATGCTATACTTTTTGACAAAGACAGACATGTCAAGTCAGGGTCATTTTTTCAAATTGTTAATCCTAAGGCACTTTTCTTTTCTCCTACCTTAAATTTAACCTGTCCAGTACCCCATTAATGTTTAGAGCTCAATGGAAGACTATCAAGATATGCCTGTGACATCATATGGAGCTGCCATGTTACGTGGAATGGGATGGAAGAAAGGAGAACCTATAGGAGGCACTAACAAAGGGTAATACTAAATGACCTTACCTTTGAACAGTGGAATCTTGATATTGAAATTGAATTTACATTATTAACCATGACCTGATTGGCATGCCATAGTCAATAATAGCATCTCCACTGTCGAGAACTCTTGAGGTAAAAGAAAAATCGTTAAAAAAGTGGGGCTTTGAGCTAGTGAGATTCATTTTTTGAACATCTGGACTGCAGCACATATCACTGACCATTGGTGTCTGCAAAGTTTATAAATATGTACTTTTTAGGTTTCTAATTTACAGTCAACTCCCGCTATAACAGACACCATCAGGACCAACATTTAGTGTCCATAATAGAGAGAGTCTGTAATAGCGGGAGTTGTTTCCAGTAATTCTTATTCTTCAGGGCTTCAGCTGCTATCCCTAATAACACCTGGTGTCTGTAATAGCGAGGTGTCCGCAAGGCGGGAGTTGACCGTATATGCCATCGCTCAATTTTGGTTTTGGTTCAATTTTTATTTTCCATCGTCTTTCTTTAGTGTCAGTTCATGACAATGTACAGTAATCAGTATAATATAAAGAGAAATAAAAACTGAACCAAAATAAAAATTTGAACCACAACACATACAATATTCGCTATCTGTACTAGCCTGTTACTATTTCTTTTTCCTTAATGTTAATAAGTAAAAGTGTTGGCCATAACAGAATGATTTAGAAGATTTAGAAGTATTTCATACTTGTAGGAGGCAAGAGTATTGAAACAAGCACTTTAATAAGTTCTTAATTGCATTTTCTGTTTTACATGTTTGTTTCTTAATTTAAATTTTACTTCAGCCTTGCAGAACCCATAGAGTATATTCCAAGATCCAAGGGATTGGGCTTAGGAGCAGCACGGAAGCCTCCCAGTGAGGAGATTGGTCAAGGAAGGAGACGAAAACCAGGGGACTCACCTTCAAACAATGTGAGTGGTTTAATGCCTTCTTACTAACTGCTAGGTGCTAATGTATCTACATTGTATCTTACTGTTTGGATCACTGGCATCAAGTTCTTAGGATATGTCTTATTCCTTTAAGTTCCAGGATCAGCATGCATGTTGTACTCACTGTTCTCCATGTATTTCTTTTGGTCCTGTAAAATCTTTCAGGATCCTGCTCAAGATCTTAGGATCCTGTAGGTTCCTATAGGATCCTAAATAGGATCCTAAACAACATCCTGTAGGATCCTACAAGCGCCCAGATAAGATCCTGTAGGATCGATCCTAATGTATATTAATAGGGTCCTACAGGATCTTAAGTAGGATCTTATCAGGATTCTGGTTTAGGATCCTATAAGATCCTATTAGGATCCAATCAAGGTCCTGTGCAGAATTTGTACCAGGGATCCTGAAGAAATCCAATACAGGATTCTACAGGTCCTGTGTGAACTTACAGGATCCTAGAAAATCCAGGATTTTCTAGGATCCTGTAAGTTCACACAGGATCCTATGTATCAAGGATCCTAAATGGCAATAATCCTAACTGTGTTTTATGGGATCTTACTCAGGGTCCTGTCAAAAAAAAAAAGGAATAGAAACATGTCTACTCCTTGTTTTCTTCATGAAGTTAGAAAATGTTTTCAGTTAGAAATTGTATGGGCCACTTAACTAAGCCTGGGAGCAGATTTTTTCCTTTTGCTTTTGTGTATTAAATTGCTCTGTTTCCTATTCTTAGATGTCTGGACCCATTAAAGAAAAGGATGGACGTGTCAGACACTACAAAGGATTAGGAGAGCAGGTTCAACAGGAAACATCATTAGGTATTAAATGAATGATCCACAGCATGGCATGCAGACATGGAAAATTGTGTAAATTGGGGCATGAGTGGTTGTTTATATTAAATAAGATCTCAACTGATAATATCAGGGATACATACTGACAGTGTGGTTGCTGAAAAACAAGGCATGTCTTGTGTGAATTGTACATTTCTTTGTCTTGCTTGAATAGTTTCGTCAGGTAGCGAAGTGTCAAAACAAAAAACACTTTCGGATTTTTTAGGTGAATGCGTGTGTGGTTTCTTAACTTTTATTATACGTTTTGGTACATTTGAAACACATATGTTGAGAACAGCTGACCAGAAAACTGCTTTCTAATGTAATTAGCTGATCCTTCTAACTAAAAGTGACTTGTGCATTTCTGCACGTCTTGTGACTAGTGATGTCATGTATGATGAGTGAGGCAAACCTGTATCCAAACAGGTTTGCCTCATCCAAAAATCCAATTCAGAGCATGTTTAGTTATGATTCTACTAGGATTTTGAGTGTCATACTGTAAAATATCTGCAAGTGATTTCTTTGTCTAAAACTAAGTTATGAGTGGGATATTCACAATACAAGGTCCATGTAAGACAGTTCTTAAAAAAAATTTCAAACCACTGAAGAATTGATTGACTTTTGTTTTAGATTACAGCTCTGGCACAGGAGTTGTTATTGAGAAAGGTCCTCACAAGGACATGTGTGGAAAAGTAAGTTACACTCCATATAACATTATAAACTTTGGCAGGTCTTTGCATGAAAATTTATGCTCATGTAATTAGTTTTCAAGAATAATGAACATCACAGGCACGCGTGGAAAAGCGAGTTACACACCATATAATGTTATAAACTTTTGCATGAAAATTTATGCTGAAATAATTAGTTTTCAAGAAAAATGAACATGAATCATCTGTTAAAATTAATGTAATGGGATCACCAATTTCTGTGAAGTGGTTATAAAGAAATGCATTGTAGTGGTAAAGAAAATTTACCTAAATTTGTTATACTGACCAGCATGGGTTATTTTCTCTTTCCAGATAGTTGCTGTAGATGTAGATACGTCACGAATTACTGTGCAACTCCATCTCAGTAAAGAGGTGAGAAAAAAGCATTTTGTAATAATGACTACACCATTTACCCGAATATCCAGTTGAAGCTTTAGTAATCATCCTGAATCGAGCATGAGAATTATTTCGTGCAACAGCAAAATGTGTTGACCTGTTGAGTTGCTGTAAAAGTTTATGTGATTGTAAATCCACCAACTGCCAGAATTACTGTCGTCTACTCTTGTTTTTCTTTTGCATTCAAAAGACAAGTTTGTTCTGCAGATTCCTTATACATCTAATAAGCAAACTTGTTTTCTTCTTGCAGAATATCACATTACACCAATTTAATGCAAGACTGATAGATGATGCTGAATACAAGACTCTTTCAAGACAGGGTAAGGATCTCGTAAGATCAGTTCCCTAAAATTTTTCTTTGTCAGGTAAGATTGTCCCTCTAACTCCCAGAGACTGAGAAGGGTTCTTACAGTATGTTACAATGCAGTTCTGACAGTTGAGAATTGACCTACATTGACTATTGCACATCAACCTCCTTTGATTATGGAAGCCTTCACTGAGCAATCTTATTTGTGTTGTTTATACTTGTTTTGTTCTCAAAGTCTTGTGTGTTTCAGACAGGGCAAGAGAAAGTGACAGAAGGTTAGAAACAGAACAAAAGGGACATAAGAGGTCCAGGGAAGATGATAATCGTACAAGGTGAGTCACTTCTTTAAAACCAAGATCCAGATAGAAATGTGCTGTATCAATCCTACCATTCACCTTAGGGGAATCTAGCTTTGTTATGGCGTTTTCTGGGAGAAAAAGTCCTCTATAGGCCATTTCTGAGTTGTTTTGTTCCTCTTTCAAAGCGAGTCTGCACCAGCCTTTCATATAAAAATGAGTATTCATTCACATGCAGATAGAACTCACATGAAAGGTTGTGCTATTAGCCTTGCCGCCTTGCTTAGAAAAAGATGCGCAAGACAACTCGGAAGTGGCCTATTGAAATGGCTTGCTTGAATATGTTGTGAGTGGAAGAGTGTGGGGGAGGTTCGGGGGGTTTGCTATGGGGGGGCGGGGTGGGGTCCAGTAATTGAAAAAGTCCTGTGTCCTGTTTTCTGAATTGAACGAACCAGAAAGCTCATCAAGGCCGGTGCTCGAATCTTTTTCCTGTAGCACGAAGCAACTAGGAGCATTACTAATCCCCCCCCCGGATGGGATGCTAGTCCATCGCAGGGTTACCCCCAGCAGTATGTCACCGGTACCCATTTATACACCTGGGTGAAGAGAGACAAATTGGAGTAAAGTTTCTTGTCTTAGTAAACAATACGGCCCAGGGCAGAGACCAACCTCAAACCACTGAACCTCCAATCTCCGGTTCAAAAGACAGATGGAAAGTCTTAAGTGCTGGCTACCGCCGTGAGTACATGGGGCGGGGAGGTAACCTGGAATAAAACTAGCACATATGCTGTGAAGTTATTTATACCGTGAAAACCAAAGTTTAGCACCGTCCATGTAGGTCCATGGTTCAAAAAGTCTTAACCTCACTGGATTACTAAAACTTGCGTTATAAGTAAAAAACTTATAGCACTTGTTAAACTGCCAAACTCTTTTGGTAATCTACACATACTAAAAGAGTTTTCTTCTTCTTTGCAGTGAAAAACACCGCGAGAGTAGCAAATATTCCAAAAAGGACAAAGAGAGTGCTAAAAGTAAATCCAACTCACAAAACAGTCACGGTGACTCTCGCGAACAAGGCGAAAAACCCGCGAAATGTTGGTTATACCCACAAACACGAGTAAGAATCATCAGCAAGGACTACAAAAAAGGCAAATATTACAACAAAAAGGTAAAGCACCTATGCATAGCTTGTTTGAGGCGCATTCATGGCTTTTAGTCGTTAGTTCATCCAACTTTCGGGCCTTAAGCAAGCAAGCAATATTTGTTAATCGCTCGCACAGTTCCACCCGCAATTACCAAAATATAGAGGCGTATAAAACTAAGGTAGTGTTACAAGCTGTATTCATACTACAGAAAAATGAAAATAATTAGCTAAGTTACGGAGAAGGACGACTCAAATAATAAATAATATCTCCAAAGTAAAGTTAGGTTAATTACAACTTAAGAGATTTACCCAAGAGAGAAAACAAGGAAATAAGAATTAAGAAAATTAGACATAGTTGCGTGGCGGTTCCTTGCAGTTAAGTTCGTACTTTAAAATAATCATCCTTAGCCTTCAGTCAGTAAAGTAAGACTTGTCATGAATGTACCTCTTGAGTTAGATCCACCAAATTTGTGGTTTACATGTACAGTTTTACGTATATTTTTGGCCAAAGCGTAAATGGACGCCATTTTGAAGTGGGCGTTAAATTGCAGATCTGAGCCTCCTTAAATTTTAAAATGGGACAAAGACGGCTCTAACCCGGAACACAATGTTAATAGTAAACACTGAGGTACTAGAGAATAAATGAAAAGTAATACTGCAGCCAGCCATCAGGGAATCCTGTTTTCTCTCGTAGGTCCAAGTAGTTGATGTGATCAGTACAGACAGATGTGTGTGTGAAACTGAAGAAGGCAGACTTCTTGAAGGTAAGAATATTGTCAGTGGTAGTCGGCCCCCTTGTTAGATCGCTATACCATGAAGATCAGTAAAACCAAAACCACCTTTGTCCATCTTTGACGTGTGTCGAGTGTACATCAAACACAAATAACCGTTAATCAACAAATTAAAAGGGGGTCGCACATGATTGCTATGTTTGCCGAATGTGATAGCTGCTTTTCTCTATTATTTCCTTGAGTTTTGACGCAATTTAAAAAATCCATCGTCAGTTGTAGAGTGCGAGATCCCATAAATCTGCGACAATTTTTCGCAATTTATAAAATTTGCGTGGAAAAAAAAAACGGCCGAGGGTGGGGGGCAGAAGGATACAATTTTACTTGCACAATAGAGGTGTTTGGTTGAAAGTCGTCTACTAATACTGAATTATTCTGAGCAAATAGAAGACTTCTTTTCCATGCATTTCTGACAACACTTCCGCACACAGGAAACAAGGAAAACAGTCTTTATTTCCTAAATATAGTTCTCAAACTCATTAATAATTTATAAAGAGAAAACGAAGGAAATCACTACCGCGAAAGTGGTTTGGAGACCGAATCTTAATTAGCATAAAAATTTTGCGAACTTTGCCTCTGAATTTCTTCAAAAATTATGAATAGTTTGAGAAGCCATATCAAAAACTCGAAAGAGTGTTTCATCAGGTATCCAAACACCTCGAAGTCGGTTAAAAAAACCCGTCTATTCAATCCACTTCTCGGTGTTTGGATATCGTGATGAAACATTCTTTCTCGTGTTTGATATATTACATACCATGAAATTAGCGCCAGTAGAGCTACTTTGTAGATTTCATGGCTGAGCAGGTTTTGAACCTACTTTGGAATAATTAGGCGAAGTCAACTACTTAAGGAAGGTGGTAAGCAGCATTTTCTGATCTTAAAAACCTCCCTAGCGAATTTTTTATGGAGGGTTTTGTTTTTGGTCAGATGTACCACAGTCCGCACTAGAGACAGTCGTACCGAAGACACAGGATGCCCACGTTAGGGTGGTTCGCGGTCGGCACAGGGGACAGGTAAGTGTCTATTTGTTTCATCCTTGCCCCTCTCCCTTCCTAATTCACCAGCTCTTTATTCAGGAAGTCTTCGAGTTATAATCAAGGTTGAAGCACTTGTGTAAATTGGGACGCTGCACGCTGTCTGAGCGTTGAGGGGAATTTTTTTTTTTGCACGTCACCATTTTGCTCTGATAAGTGCAGCAAGGACAAACGCAAAGAGCGCTTCATATTTTAAAAAGGTGTTTCTCTCCGATAAAAAAAAAGATGATAGAAATTTGTGCATGAAATGCGTGTTAATACTAACTTCCTAAAATATATACAAACATAAAGAAGCAGAAGATCTGCACATTTCCTTAACAGCTTGTGATTGTGGGCGACTCATGACAGGCAAATAAAACCGGCAAACTATGCTTCAAAAATTGAGGTCTGCACACAGCAGTAAAATCTGCTGTAAGCGGAACGTTTTCGAAAAAAGAGGTTTTCGGAAGATACGTTTTCAATAAAAAATGGAACGGTCTTTGTGGAGACGTTTCCATTGCAGTCTCAAACTTTATTTATCAGACTCACTGTTTGTGATGGTACAAAACAGGTAAGCTGCCTTACCCACTAATCAGTGACGTTTGCGATGGGTTCTTCGGCGGAAGGGGGGGGGGGTGTCTTTGTTTTCCTGGGGGAGCGCGTCAACGCTTTTGGACGGTCGCGACGTCCACGCCAGATTTTATCTTTATTTTCTTAGTTAGCGGGAGGGGGAGGAGGGACGTAACTCGTTTCTGTACTTTCGAAACTTGACAGTAATATTGTTTGGAGAAATCAGATGTTGAACACAATGAGCTAATTGTCTATTCCTTTCTGTTTGAAGCTCGCTGTGTTACTGAAGCGGGACACTTCAAAGTACAGCGCTGTTATTCAACTCTTGCTGGATAAGAGTATAGTCACTGTGGACTACGATGACATTTGCGAGCATTTGGGTGACGCAAATGAGTTTTAAACGGCGGCCGAAGGAGCTACGAGCTAGTGTCCTTGGTTAGAGCATCTTCCTGTCAGAATTAATCCAGAACTTCGTCGTGTTGTCCTGATTTCTGGTGAAACAACTCCAACGCCAATCACAACAACCGGCCGAGCCCAGGAAGGAGTTTACTGAGCCGACGATTTTTCTGTAGGTTGCTAAGCAACGTTAAACGTGACGAATAATCCTAAATGCTCTTGCAAACTTCTGACTGACTTGCAAGACTGAAACGAAGACTTTGAGTCATTTCTACGATGTGCAGCCTTCCGTTATTGCCATGTTACAGTGCAATCCGAAAGGGGAAAGGCGTTTGGTGTCTTATTTTCATTGCCAGGGTTTCACTGACATTGGCATTGATATCGTGAGAATCAAGACCTTATGCGGAAAAAAACGTATCCGTCAAGTTCCTCTGTCCCTTATTTTACGTAGCTCTTTTCCGCTTGAAGCAAAGGAAATAGGAGACGTCTGCACGCAGCCTAGATTTTACACTGCTCACCCCACAATAGGTCGAACGTAGTCTTATAGGCATCATAATACACACTTTTCTTTTAATCCGGTTGGTCCTCAGGAGACTGAAATTCATACGACCATAGTTACGGACAGCACTATGATTTTCGCATTAACGTTTTCACTTACGGCGACTTTGAGCAACCACGACAGCATCGCCAACGGAGACTTAGCTTATCAAAAAAACGCGCACTTTAAACATACTTCGTGAGAGTTCCAAATCGTCCAATTTGTATAGCATAGACAAACTCTCCTGGAGATGAATTCGTGAAAACGGTGTTTAAGTGCAAATAAAGAAGCACAAACGGAACCTATGTTATGATCACTATTGCGGCTTGGTGTGCTCTAGCGACGCGAGCATGTGCATCTCCCCGTCTATGGACTGGCCTGTCTCGCGCCTGAACCTTAAGTTTGTGCCTTGCCTGTTGCCGTTTTTTTGTTTTTTGGGGTTTTTTTTTGGCTTTATAGTTTTGTTTCAGAATCAAGGCAGTATCAGCCATCGTACGGGTCACGGAAAACCTGGAAAGGCATAGAACTTTATAATTTCATTTTTCAGGCCTGGAAAGGCATGGAAATTGTTTCATGGAAAACTCATAAAAAAGAACTTCATTGTACAAAGTATATTCAGAAGTTGTTGTTTTTTTCGTCAATGAAAAACAAAAAGAGAAAATTAATGGTTCATAAAATGGATCTAGTTCACAGCTTTTGGAAACAAAATGCCAAGTTTAGGTAATGGTAAACGTTAAAAGGTCACGAAAAATCCTGGAATTTTAAAATTTTACAAGGTCATGAACCCTGAATAATATTTGTAACACTCAGGAATACGCTGCCTCCTACCCGGGAGCTTCTGGGTTTTTCGCACGAGTGCAAAGGTCTACGTCTCTACGGGATAATCCACCTACAGGAACGAGGCATACTTAATTTTGAGCGGCGATAAACAGTATTACTTGCGCCGGTTTTGCCGTCAAAAACAACTAAATTGAACCGTTGATTTGTAAAAATTTTCCCAGTTGGAAAGCCTACTCCCATATCCCTCACTTTCGTTCGTAGCTTAGAATCGTCAGTCGAGATGCATGCTTTCTCATGAGCATGCAAATCAGGTTTTCACTATACGCGGGCAAAAGCGCTGGCACAAGAAAATTTTTTGTCGTTGCTTCCCCTTCCCATCGCGCATGTTTTCTAACATTCTCGTTGCCGCAGTCGCTTCTTGATGTCTCCTACTGGAGTCGAAATCAGTATTAATTCAATATGATTGAGTTTGGAAAAAATCCGCAAGTAGCAGTGTCCTTTGTTCATTTTGCAACAAAATTTGGTGATTTTATCCAGTCTCCAACATACACGGTTATAAAAGGGGCTATTTTGGTTGAGATGTAAACGGAACAAGCTGCGATGGAAAATTTCCAGGATGAGAAAAGGTAATCCTGTTTTCCCAGACTTTGCCATTTACATCTTTTCACACCAGTTACAGGCCTTTCAGTCTGTAAATTGGCTTTGGGATGGAGACAAACAGCTCAGACTCGTGTATTTATGCGGACCAACCGGCTTTTCCCATTACGCTGGTAAACAACCTGCAGGCCTTCGGCTTGGTTCCCGGGAAGCCGATTAAACTGTCCCCCGATTATAGAGGTAATCGACCTCTCTATCTGGATTAAATTTACCCTTCTATTGTCCCTAGGCTAGTGTTAATCGAGCTTTCAGGAACAGAATCCAACCGAAGGATGAATTTTAATCCTTGGTTCCATTGAGCATGATTTAACTCTCGAATATTGCTAATCGGCTTTTTACGAACCGGGCCCAGCGTTAAAGATGTTTGACGGAACCGGCCTTACTAGGTCCGACCACCGCACTGTACTCATAAACCGCAAACTGCATCTCGATTATCTCTTTTTCTCTTTAATTGTACATTTTTTGCTTTCATTTTATTTAATGTTTTTTTTTTTGGTATACTTGTAAAGAATAAGTGAATTCTATACTACTGTCTAGCCACAGAACTTACGTTCCTCAATAAATAAGTTTCGTACAGAATATTCAAAGACCAAACACGGTCATCAAGTAAAATGTTTTCAAGTGAAAACGAGTTTTAATCACCGGTTCATTTTCAGAAAAGTTGTAGGCCTCTTTTTGCAACACAGGCAAAATAAAAACAGTTAGCGAGGGCTTGCTCGCAATCTGAGAAAGCTTCCGTTGTCTGTACATGTGAGGAAAATGAGGTTTGTACAAAGCTGTAAAGGAGCGATACATGCGTTTTGGGACGATTTCAAATGGGCTTTTCTAACAAAGTTCTGATTCACCGCAGATTTGGGCAAACTTCCACCTAAAGAAAAATCCTCCAAACAACAAGCAATTCCTCTCTTTGAGAGAGAGTGCTTATAATTGAAACAAAAACTTAATAAACAGACGTAATTCCTGTCCTTTAAGTTTCCGCTATAGTTTTAAGTTCTGGAACAATGAAAACAACTTAAACTTCTTAAGGATACTGAAAGGACGGAATCTTCCAACTTTTTTTTCTTAGTGGTCTGTTACGATCTGTGGAAAATCCAGTCCCACTTCAATCATTTTAGACAATAAAGTATGATACAATATTAAAATGTAAATATCTGTCGAATGAATTAAAAATTGTTCTATTTACAAACGCACAATAATATATTACTAAATCCACTTTGCGATAACACGTTAAAATTATTCAAACTCCCATCCAAATTGCGGCTTAAGTTTGTATTCATTTGAGCGATCAATACTCGCTTTTATATGAAGTACAATTTGGGTTGAGAGTTTGAATAGAGTACTACCTCGTACAGCCTGTGAAAAAAGCCAGCTTTTGTGGCTTCTGATGCTACAAGAAAACCTTTAGAAAACCAGTATAAAAGAGCAAAACGCACTGAGAGGCATCGTCAAAACCTGGCACATTCCAAAAAACATTTTCATTTTTTTAAAACACGTTTTTCAAAAAATTAGGGAAATGGTCAAAACTATTGTACTCAGACAGGACCTACCACACTACAAAAAGACAGGTGGTCTCTTCATGTACCCCCCTTCCCCTTAAAGGAGCACAGTCACGAAGATTTCGCAGATTTCTGGTCAAAACTGTGCTAAAAATTATCAGTAGCTAACTTTATCCATGCCCAACATTGTGTTTGAACATTTAGAGGAACATATTAACTTAATTTCATTGAGAGAAAACAAACCAGGACCATTTAATATCGATTTAATGTCAACACGCTGAAAGAATTTGAAAAGTTTAGCCTAATGTTTTCAAATTGCAATCCATTTCCATCCGTGCCATCCGTAGCAACAGATGACAGAAAATAGTTTCAGTGAAGTGATATAGTCTTTGGTAACAAAACTAGACCATTATTTGTGGGCAATCATTGATGTGAGGACATATTTTTGATTTTTAAAGTGAACTAAAATAGCGTGACTATGCCCCTTTAAAAGATGGTGTCTTGTTTGAATAGCCCCCACTCCATCAGGAGTAGAGACTAAGAAAAAGATTCAAACCTCCTTGTGCCATTTCTCCAGCAATGTAAGCTTCATGCACACCTAATATGAAAGTCTCAACTCAAATTTTGAGGCCAATAAATTTTGTCCATTTGGCTAATCAGACAGGTGGTATCTTGCATAGCCCCCCTACCCCTACACAAGGTGGGTCCTCATCGAGTACACTTGTGATGACCACTTCCCTTATGAAAAGAGTAAATTTTTTAAAAGATATGATAAACGTCAAATGAACAAAGGAAGAAGTTAGTGTCAGAAGTAGAATAGCGTTCCACAATGTTCCATGTTCCTGGTTTTGTCGACGCCCAAAACGCAGGCTGATTTCGCAGGCTGAATCTGAAATAAGTTGCACCATTTCCACGCGATTAAGGTGTTAGTGAATATTTGGATCATGGTATTGTATTGGAACCAAAAAGAACTTCGTGCAAGTTCTGAGAAATTCTCACAAAAAGACAAGTTAAAAGTTAACGCATTTTGACGTGCAATCTGACAAGGATAAGAATAGGAAAAAGAAGACATCACAACATTTACCGTGTGGCTGTAGTGTGACTCTTTTAGCGGTTCCACGTGTGAAATAAGCAAAATAGAAAGGGCAAGATATTTGTTTTTTTTCCCTTTTTTTTTTTGGGGGGGGGGGGGGGTTCCGCCAAAGAGAACCAGTGTGAAACGGACAAAGGACACGACCAGGACAGTGCTTAACGTACGTAAGTTACTTCCTGCTTGTGCTTCTTTCAAAATGTGAACGTTCTTACGGTAAATCTTGTGATAATTTTACAGGAAGGAACCAAGCATAAGTTCTAAACATAATTTAATATAAAATAAAAACTATCACTGCTATGTTTCTATCGACGTACAATCTATCCCATCCGTCACGCAAGACGTGTCTGAGTCCGTTAACGGATAAACAGTCACGCACACATCAGTTCTGTTATCTCCAAGCGAACCATCGCTATCGTCTCTCGTTGACGATGGTCTCGGAGATAAAGAAGTCTGCTCACAGCAATGGCTGTCGTCAGGAATGTCTAGTTTGTGTTCACAAACTCCTCCTCCTGGATCTTCACTGTGGGAATTATTTCTCCCACGTCCAGGGGAGTTCGATCTGAGTTTTTCTGAGTCACTGTCTGAAACATGAATTTGCGCTGAAGTAACCACTTGTTGGTAACTCGGAAGGCAAGAGTCTGACGGGCATGAAGATGTTAATGAGCTATGACTCCCTTTAAGCGAGTTCTCTGACGAAATATTATCGACTGTTGACGACTTCTCTTCGGAGCCCGAAGCGTTTTCCGAGCTCGAAGCGAGATTAGTGACAATACACGGCCCTTGGGCTGATTCAGATGATGTGATAAAAGTTGCTGTTGAGCGAGGTGATTCGCGGCTAGTTTGTGTACTGCTTGAACTGGATAACTTCAGAGGTATGTAGCTTATGTCTTCATGTTGAAAAGCCTTGGAGTTAGTCTCATCTGAACAGTCAGCTCCAAATGGAACCCCATTGCGTCTTTTTCTCTTTTTGCCGCACGAGAGAGTGTTGTATTGAATGAATAACCACACCATTGATGTTACAACAATACAAGACACTATCACCACAACTATGATTCCTAAAAATGTCTTCTTGTCATATCTCACGTACTTTGATTTGTTGAACTTCTCATTCACAGTAACATCAGTGCATTTTTCTGGAAGAAAAAAACAAAGATTATAAAAGAGCACTAATTGCAAACCACGGTCATATTAAGCTCGACTTGGGAAGCATATCAAAATATTATTATCAAATATAAAACAAACAAAACAATTTAAGAATCCCAACTGGCTGTAGGCTGTCCAGTAGGCTATTTGCAAAGGGTAAGAAGTTAAAATTCGAATAACCGAAGACAAAACCAGAGAGCGAGGACTGGAACCCGGGACCTCCTGCTCAAAGTCGATTTAAAGGTGTTTCTCACTTGTCATTGTAGCAGTTTATTACCCCGCCGTCAGGACGGGGTCTAGTAATACCCTTTTTTTTTTATTACCCCGCCGTCAGGACGGGGTCTAGTAATACCCGTTTTTTTACCCCGCCGTCAGGACGGGGTCTAGTAATACCCGTTTTTACCCCGCCGTCAGGACGGGGTCTAGCAATACTCCTTTTTACCCCGCCGTCAGGACGGGGTCTAGTAATACCCGTTTTTTTACCCCGCCGTCAGGACGGGGTCTAGCAATACTCCTTTTTTTTACCCCGCCGTCAGGACGGGGTCTAGCAATACTCCTTTTTTTTACCCCGCCGTCAGGACGGGGTCTAGCAATACTCCTTTTTTTTACCCCGCCGTCAGGACGGGGTCTAGTAATACCCGTTTTTTTACCCCGCCGTCAGGACGGGGTCTAGCAATACTCCTTTTTTTTACCCCGCCGTCAGGACGGGGTCTAGCAATACTCCTTTTTTTTTTTTTTACCCCGCCGTCAGGACGGGGTCTAGTAATACCCATTTTTTTTCCGTGGTTTTTTTTTTTTTTTTTTTGGTGGTCACTTGCCCCAGACCTCCAGTTTTCGCTCGGCCAAACAAATACTCGTCGTGTCTTTCGCTACACAGGCAAGGGCTTTTATCCTTAGTGACCGTATCATATTTTACACCCCCCCGGGGGGGAGGGGGGGGAGAACAACGGCGGGGTCTAATGCCCCTGGGGCTTTTCTTGTTTTTTTTTTTTGTCGTGGTCAGTTGCCCCAGACCTCCGCTCGGTCAAAACAATACTTGCCGGTAAACTTTGTTCATTTAGTGTTTATTCGCCAGAATTTTCATGAAAGTTGGTGTAGAAAATTACCGGCGATTTAATGGCATGAAAATTCCTTCGATGAAAGCAAGAACGAAGGTGCTAGCGAGCTTTGAAGCTGGCGTGAATTTGCCAAACCTGCCCTGGCACGTAAACATTACATCGCTGAAACACAAAAGGTGATCCGGGGAAGTCCCTTGCTTTCGCCAAGTTGAAAAATTCAACACTGAAATGCAAGCATATTTTTGGCAGTTTTGCTTTGCTTCGCCAAAATCTTTAGGGAAAGTTGTGTAGAAAAGTACAAGAAATTCAATGGAGTTGACTTCTCTTCGATGAGAGCAAGGAAGAAGGTGCTAGCGAGCTTTGAAGCTGCTATGAATTCACCTAAACTTGCCGTAACACGTAAACATTACGTCATTGAAAGACAGAAGCCGATTCGGAGAAGTAAACTTGCTTGCGCCAAATCACTCATCGAATCACGGCCTAAAATAGACTTTTACGGTTTTTCATAGCTACCAGTTTCCTTTAGATTTTAGAATGAGTTTTTTATCAAGAAATCTATTTAAATTTCCGTGCCCTTGCTATTTAGAATTACGCTGACATGTCAGTTCGTTTATTTAAAAAAAACGCGACTTAACTGAGTCACGCTATGGTCAAAATATTTCGTCACGTTCTTCTTCGCGAAAGCTAGGACAAGTGGATGACCAAGGATGAGGGATGGGGTTCATACTATCAGGGATTCATGTTACCACAGGGAGAAGGGTGCGGAGCAGACGCATAAGGGGAAATGGCAGCAAACACAGGTACGATAAATCATCAACTTTAAAATTTACACCACTTGAGCTCGTATCTTGAGTGACCGTAATATATTTTGCTCCCTGGGAGGAGGAGAAAAACGGCGGGGTCCAATGAAAGTAGGAACGAAGGTGCTAGCGAGCTTTGAAGCTGGAATGAATTCGCCTAACTTGCCGTGGCGCGTAAACATTACATCACTGAAACACAGAAGCCGATTCTGGGAAGTCCTTGCTTTCGCCAAGTTGAATAATTCAACAGTCAAATGCAAGCATTTTTTTGGCAGTTTTGCTTTGCTTCGCCAAAATCTTTAGGGAAAGTTGCGTAGAAAAGTACAAGGAATTCAATGGATTTAACATTTCTTCGACGAGAGCAAGGACGAATGTACTAGGGAGCTTAAGTTTGAAAGCTGGCATGAACTCGCGATCGCTATGAGCTTAGTAATTTATGATGTAAAGTATGTATGTATGAGTGCCAAGAAGTGAGTAATACTGCCCTCCATAATTTCCCCCCGACCACAGGCCTTAAAAGTAAGAAATTAGAAATGAGTACCAAGATAAAAGAAAAATCTTTGACCCCGGCGGGATTCGAACCCACGACCTCCGGATTAGAACACCGTCGCTATACCAACTGAGCTACGAGGCCAGGCTGAGTCACGCTATGATCAAAATAATAGTTTCATCACGCTTTTCGTCACGCAGGCTAAAACAGGATGATTAGGCAAGTCGTGCCTTGATTTATATTATCATCGCAAGCACGTAAAAGCTACGATAAATCACCAACTTTTACCTGGCCGTAATATATTTTGGACCCCAAGGGTAGAGAGAACAACGGCGGGGTTAATGCCCCCTGGGGCTTTTCTTGCTTTTTTTTTTTTTTTTTTGTCGTGGTCAGTTGCCCCAGACCTCCGCTCGGTCAAAACAATACTTGCCGGTAAACTTTGTTCATTTAGTGTTTATTCGCCAGAATTTTCATGAAAGTTGGTGTAGAAAATTACCGGCGATTTAATGGCATGAAAATTCCTTCGATGAAAGCAAGAACGAAGGTGCTAGCGAGCTTTGAAGCTGGCATGAATTTGCCAAACCCGCCCTGGCACGTAAACATTACATCACTGAAACACAAAAGGTGATCCGGGGAAGTCCCTTGCTTTCGCCAAGTTGAAAAATTCAACAGTGAAATGCAAGCATATTTTTGGCAGTTTTGCTTTGCTTCGCCGAAATCTTTAGGGAAAGTTGTGTAGAAAAGTACAAGAAATTCAATGGAGTTGACTTCTCTTCAATGAGAGCAAGGACGAAGGTGCTAGCGAGCTTTGAAAGCCAGTGATTCATGCTACGTGCCGTAGCACATAAACATTACGTGATTGAAACACAGAAGCCGATTCGGAGAAGTAAACTTGCTTGCGCCAAATCACTCATCGAATCACGGCCTAAAGTAGACTTTTACGGTTTTTCATAGCTACCAGTTTCCTTTAGATTTTAGAATGAGTTTTTTATCAAGAAATCTATTTAAATTTCCGTGCCCTTGCTATTTAGAATTACGCTGACATGTCAGTTCGTTTATTTAAAAAAAACGTGACTTAACTGAGTCACGCTATGGTCAAAATATTTCGTCACGTTCTTCTTCGCGAAAGTTAGGACAAGCGGATGACCAAGGAATGAGGGATGGGGTTCATACTATCAGGGATTCATGTTACCACAGGGAGAAGGGTGCGGAGCAGATGCATAAGGGGAAATGGCAGCAAACACAGGTACGATAAATCATCAACTTTAAAATTTACACCACTTGAGCTCGTATCTTGAGTGATCGAAATATATTTTGCTCCCTGGGAGGAGGAGAAAAACGGCGGGGTCCAATGAAAGTAGGAACGAAGGAGCTAGCGAGCTTTGAAGCTGGAATGAATTCGCCTAACTTGCCGTGGCACGTAAACATTACATTACTGAAACACAGAAGCCGATTCGAGGAAGTCCCTTGCTTTCGCCAAGTTGAATAATTCATTAACAGTCAAATGCAAGCATTTTTTTGGCAGTTTTACTTTGCTTCGCCAAAATCTTTAGGGAAAGTTGTGTAGAAAAGTGCAAGGAATTCAATGGAGTTAACATTTCTTCGACGAGAGCAAGGACGAACGTACTAGGGAGCTTAAGTTTGAAAGCTGGCATCAACTCGCGATCGCTATGAACTTAGTAATTATGATGTAAAGTATGTATGTACGAGTGCCAAGAAGTGAGTAATACTGCCTTCCATAATTTCCCCCCGACCACAGGCCTTAAAAGTAAGAAATTAGAAATGAGAACCAAGATAAAAGAAAAATCTTTGACCCCGGCGGGATTCGAACCCACGACCCGCGGATTAGAACACCGTCGCTCAACCAACTGAGCTACGAGGCCAGGGTGAGTCACGCTATGATCAAAATAATAATTTCATCACGCTCTTCGTCACGCACGCTAAAACAGGGTGATTAGGCAAGTCGTGTCTTGATTTATATTATCATCGCAAGCACGTAAAAGATACGATAAATCAACAACTTTTACCTGGCCGTAATATTTTTTGGACCCCAAGGGCAGAGAGAACAACGGCGGGGTTAATGCCCCCTGGGGCTTTTCTTGTTTTTTTTTTTTTTTGTCGTCGTGGTCACTTGCCCCAGACCTCCGCTCGGTCAAAACAATACTTGCCGGTAATGTGCGTTCGTTTAGCGTTTATTCGCCAGAATTTTCATGAAAGTTGGTTTAAAAAACTACTGGCGATTTAATGGCATAAAAACCGCTTCGCTGAAAGCAAGAACGAAGGTGCTAGCGAGCTTTGAAGCTGGCATGAATTCTAATAACCTGCCCTGGCACGTAAACATTACATCACTGAAACACAGAAGCCGATTCGGGGAAGTCCCTTGCTTTCGCCAAGTTGAATAATTCAACAGTGAAATGCAAGCAGTTTCTGGGCAGTTTTGCTTTGCTTCGCCAAAATCTTTAGGGAAAGTTGTGTAGAAAAGGACAAGAAATTCAATGGAGTTGACTTCTCTTCGATGAGAGCAAGGACGAAGGTGCTAGCGAGCCTTGAAAGCCAATGATTCAAGCTACGTGCCGTAGTACATAAACATTACGTCATTGAAAGACAGAAGCCGATTCGGAGAAGTAACTTGCTTGCACCAAATCACTCATCAAATCACGGCCTAAAATAGACTTTTACGTATTTTTCCCATAGCTACCAGTTTCCTTGAGATTTTAGAATAAGTTTCTTTATCAAGAAATCTATTTAAATTTCCGTGCCCTTGCTATTTAGAATTACGCTGGCATGTCAGTTCGTTTATTTAAAAAACGTGACGTAACTGAGTCACGCTACGGTCAAAATATTTCGTCACGTTCTTCTTCGCGAAAGCTAGGACAAAGGGATGACCAAGGAACGAGGGATGGGGTTCATACTATCAGGGATTCATGTTATCACAGGGAGAAGGGTGCGGAGAAGACGTAAGGGGGAATGGCAGCAAACACGTCAAAGGTACGATAAATCACAAACTTTAAAATTTACACGCCTTGGGCTCGTATGTTGAGTGACCGTAACATATTTTGCCCCCTGGGAGGAGGAGAAAAACAGCGGGGTTCAATGCCCCTGGGGCGTTTCTTGTTTTTTTTTTTTTTTTTTGTCGTGGTCAGTTGCCCCAGACCTCCGCTCGGTCAAAACAATACTTGCCGGTAAACTTTGTTCATTTAGTGTTTATTCGCCAGAATTTTCATGAAAGTTGGTGTAGAAAATTACCGGCGATTTAATGGCATGAAAATTCCTTCGATGAAAGCAAGAACGAAGGTGCTAGCGAGCTTTGAAGCTGGCATGAATTTGCCAAACCTGCCCTGGCACGTAAACATTACATCACTGAAACACAAAAGGTGATCCGGGGAAGTCCCTTGCTTTCGCCAAGTTGAAAAATTCAACAGTGAAATGCAAGCATATTTTTGGCAGTTTTGCTTTGCTTCGCCGAAATCTTTAGGGAAAGTTGTGTAGAAAAGTACAAGAAATTCAATGGAGTTGACTTCTCTTCAATGAGAGCAAGGACGAAGGTGCTAGCGAGCTTTGAAAGCCAGTGATTCATGCTACGTGCCGTAGCACATAAACATTACGTCATTGAAACACAAAAGCCGATTCGGAGAAGTAAACTTGCTTGCGCCAAATCACTCATCGAATCACGGCCTAAAATAGACTTTTACGATTTTTCATAGCTACCAGTTTCCTTTAGATTTTAGAATGAGTTTTTTATCAATAAATCTATTTAAATTTCCGTGCCCTTGCTATTTAGAATTACGCTGACATGTCAGTTCGTTTATTTAAAAAAAACGTGCCTTAACTGAGTCACGCTATGGTCAAAATATTTCGTCACGTTCTTCTTCGCGAAAGCTAGGACAAGTGGATGACCAAGGATGAGGGATGGGGTTCATACTATCAGGGATTCATGTTACCACAGGGAGAAGGGTGCGGAGCAGACGCATAAGGGGAAATGGCAGCAAACACAGGTACGATAAATCATCAACTTTAAAATTTACACCACTTGAGCTCGTATCTTGAGTGACCGTAATATATTTTGCTCCCTGGGAAGAGGAGAAAAACGGCGGGGTCCAATGAAAGTAGGAACGAAGGTGCTAGCGAGCTTTGAAGCTGGAATGAATTCGCCTAACTTGCCGTGGCGCGTAAACATTACATCACTGAAACACAGAAGCCTATTCGGGGAAGTCCTTGCTTTCGCCAAGTTGAATAATTCAACAGTCAAATGCAAGCATTTTTTTGGCAGTTTTGCTTTGCTTCGCCAAAATCTTTAGGGAAAGTTGTGTAGAAAAGTACAAGGAATTCAATGGATTTAACATTTCTTCGACGAGAGCAAGGACGAATGTACTAGGGAGCTTAAGTTTGAAAGCTGGCATGAACTCGCGATCGCTATGAGCTTAGTAATTTATGATGTAAAGTATGTATGTATGAGTGCCAAGAAGTGAGTAATACTGCCCTCCATAATTTCCCCCCGACCACAGGCCTTAAAAGTAAGAAATTAGAAATGAGAACCAAGATAAAAGAAAAATCTTTGACCCCGGCGGGATTCGAACCCACGACCTCCGGATTAGAACACCGTCGCTCAACCAACTGAGCTACGAGGCCAGGCTGAGTCACGCTATGATCAAAATAATAGTTTCATCACGCTTTTCGTCACGCACGCTAAAACAGGATGATTAGGGCAAGTCGTGCCTTGATTTATATTACCATCGCAAGCACGTAAATGCTACGATAAATCACCAACTTTTACCTGGCCGTAATATATTTTGGACCCCAAGGGCAGAGAGAACAACGGCGGGGTTAATGCCCCCTGGGGCTTTTCTTGTTTTTTTTTTTTTTGTCGTCGTGGTCACTTGCCCCAGACCTCCGCTCGGTCAAAACAATACTTGCCGGTAATGTGCGTTCGTTTAGCGTTTATTCGCCAGAATTTTCATGAAAGTTGGTGTAGAAAACTACTGGCGATTTAATGGCATAAAAACCGCTTCGCTGAAAGCAAGAACGAAGGTGCTAGCGAGCTTTGAAGCTGGCATGAATTCTAATAATTTGCCCTGGCACGTAAACATTACATCACTGAAACACAGAAGCCGACTCGGGGAAGTCCCTTGCTTTCGCCAAGTTGAATAATTCAACAGTGAAATGCAAGCAGTTTCTGGGCAGTTTTGCTTTGCTTCGCCAAAATCTTTAGGGAAAGTTGTGTAGAAAAGTACAAGAAATTCAATGGAGTTGACTTCTCTTCGATGAGAGCAAGGACGAAGGTGCTAGCGAGCCTTGAAAGCCAATGATTCAAGCTACGTGCCGTAGCACATAAACATAACGTCATTGAAAGACAGAAGCCGATTCGGAGAAGTAACTTGCTTGCACCAAATCACTCATCAAATCACGGCCTAAAATAGACTTTTACGTTTTTTTCCCATAGCTACCAGTTTCCTTGAGATTTTAGAATAAGTTTCTTTATCAAGAAATCTATTTAAATTTCCGTGCCCTTGCTATTTAGAATTACGCTGGCATGTCAGTTCGTTTATTTAAAAAACGTGACGTAACTGAGTCACGCTACGGTCAAAATATTTCGTCACGTTCTTCTTCGCGAAAGCTAGGACAAAGGGATGACCAAGAAATGAGGGATGGGGTTCATACTATCAGGGATTCATGTTATCACAGGGAGAAGGGTGCGGAGAAGACGTAAGGGGGAATGGCAGCAAACACATCAAAGGTACGATAAATCACAAACTTTAAAATTTACAGGCCTTGGGCTCGTATGTTGAGTGACCGTAACATATTTTGCCCCCTGGGAGGAGGAGAAAAACAGCGGGGTCCAATGCCCCTGGGGCGTTTCTTGTTACCCCGCCGTCAGGACGGGGTCTAGTAATACCCGTTTTTTTTTTTTTTTTGTCGTCGTGGTCACTTGCCCCAGACCTCCGCTCGGTCAAAACGATACTTGCCGGTAATGTGCGTTCGTTTAGCGTTTATTCGCCAGAATTTTCATGAAAGTTGGTCTAGAAAACTACTGGCAATTTAATGGCATAAAAACCGCTTCGCTGAAAGCAAGAACGAAGGTGCTAGCGAGCTTTCAAGCTGGCATGAAATCTAATAACTTGCCCTGGCACGTAAACATTACATCACTGAAACACAGAAGCCGATTCGGGGAAGTCCCTTGCTTTCGCCAAGTTGAATAATTCAACAGTGAAATGCAAGCAGTTTCTGGGCAGTTTTGCTTTGCTTCGCCAAAATCTTTAGGTAAAGTTGTGTAGAAAAGTACAAGAAATTCAATGGAGTTGACTTCTCTTCGATGAGAGCAAGGACGAAGGTGCTAGCGAGCCTTGAAAACCAATGATTCAAGCTACGTGCCGTAGCACATAAACATTACGTCATTGAAAGACAGAAGCCGATTCGGAGAAGTAACTTGCTTGCACCAAATCACTCATCAAATCACGGCCTAAAATAGACTTTTACGTTTTTTTTCCCATAGCTACCAGTTTCCTTTAGATTTTAGAATAAGTTTCTTTATCAAGAAATCTATTTAAATTTCCGTGCCCTTGCTATTTAGAATTACGCTGGCATGTCAGTTCGTTTATTTAAAAAAACGTGACGTAACTGAGTCACGCTACGGTCAAAATATTTCGTCACGTTCTTCTTCGCGAAAGCTAGGACAAAGGGATGACCAAGGAATGAGGGATGGGGTTCATACTATCAGGGATTCATGTTATCACATGGAGAAGGGTGCGGAGAAGACGTAAGGGGGAATGGCAGCAAACACGTCAAAGGTACGATAAATCACAAACTTTAAAATTTACACGCCTTGGGCTCGTATGTTGAGTGTCCGTAACATATTTTGCCCCCTGGGAGGAGGAGAAAAACAGCGGGGTCCAATGCCCCTGGGGCGTTTCTTGTTTTTGTTTTTTTTGTCGTCGTGGTCACTTGCCCCAGACCTCCGCTCGGTCAAAACAATACTTGCCGGTAATGTTGGTTCGTTTAGCGTTATTTCGCCAGAATTTTCATGAAAGTTGGTGTAGAAAATTACTGGCGATTTAATGGCATGAAAACCCCTTCGATGAAAGCAAGAACGAAGGTGCTAGCGAGCTTTAAAGCTGGCATGAATTTGCCAAACTTGCCCTGGCACGTAAGCATCACAGAAGCCGATCCGGGGAAGTCCCTCGCTTTCGCCAAGTTGAATAATTCACCAGTAAAATGCAAGCATTTTTTTGGCAGTTTTGCTTTGCTTCACCAAAATCTTCAGGGAAAGTTGTGTAGAAAAGTACAAGAAATTCAATGGAGTTGACTTCTCTTCGATGAGAGCAAGGAAGAAGGTGCTAGCGAGCTTTGAAGCTGGCATGAATTCACCTGAACTTACCGTAACACGTAAACATTACGTCATTGAAAGACAGAAGCCGATTCGGGGAATTGTTTTGCTTTCGCTATCATGGCCTAAAAGTAGACCTTTACGTTTCATTTTTCAGTAGATAACCGTTCCCTTTGGATTTAAGGATAATTTTTCTTCATCAATAAATCTATTTAAATTTCCGTGCCCTTGTTTAATATTTAGAATTTTACGCTGAGATGTCATTTCGTTAAAAAAATTGACGTAACTAAGTCACGCCATGGTCAAAACTATTTCGTCACGTTCTTCTTCGCGAGTGCTAGAACAGGTGGATGACCAAGGAATGAGGGAAGGGAAAGGTATTCATACTATAAGGGATCCATGATATCACAAGGAGAAGGGTGAAGAGAAGACGTTGGGGGGGATGGCAGCACACACGTCAAACGTTATACCACTTGGGCACATATCTTGAGTGACCGTAATGTATTTGCACCCCGAGGGGGGGGGGGGGAAACGGCGGGGTCCAATGCCCCTGGGGCTTTTCTTGTTACCCCGCCGTCAGGACGGGGTCTAGTAATACCCAGTTTTTACCCCGCCGTAAGGACGGGGTCTAGTAATACCCATTTTTTTTCCGTGGTTTTTTTTTTTTTTTTTGGTGGTCACTTGCCCCAGACCTCCAGTTTTTGCTCGGCCAAAGAAATACTTGTCGTGTCTTTCGCGACACAGCCAAGGACTTTTATCTTGAGTGACCGTAACATATTTTACACCCCCGGGGGAGGGAGAACAACGGCGGGGTCTAATGCCCCTCGGGCTTTTCTTGTTTTTATTATTTTCCATTTTTTTGGTGGTCACTTGCCCCAGACCTCCGGTTTTTGCTCGGTCAAACATACTCGTCGCGTCTTTTGCTGCACAAGCTAGAGCGTGTATCTTGAGTGACCATAATATCTTTTACACCCCGAGGGGAGGGGGGAACGGCGGGGTAATGCCCCTGGGGCTTTTCTTGTTTTCCATTTTTTTGGTGGTCACTTGCCCCAGACCTCCGGTTTTTGCTCGGCCAAACATACTTATCGCGTCTTTCGCTACACAGGCTAGAGCTTGTATCTTGAGTGACCATAATATCTTTTACACCCCGAGGGGAAGGGGGAACGGCGGGGTAATGCCCCTGGGGCTTTTCTTGTTTAACAAGAATTTCTTCTTTTTCCTAGGTAGACGAGTTTTCAATATCGAAGATATTAGTTTCTACGGCAACTGTGAGGTTGGGTCGCGAAACACTTCAATTTAATTAACATCAACAATTACTCTCATAGGTTGGTTGGTTGGTTGTATCCAAACGAATTAAACTGTATCGAATTGACTAAAGATAAAAATCGAAAACAATATGAGGTATGTATTAAAGCGAGACTTGTATCAAATCGACTTTATATCGAAACGACTGTAAGTGTATCGAATCGACTGAAGGTTTGTATCGAACGACTTTAGTTTGTTGTGACCAATCGACTTTGTATCGAAATGACCGTAGACCTCCGAGTTGGTGTGAGTTGATGGGAGGTAAATTGGCCACCGTTCGTGGGCGAACTAACTGGCAGACAATCCACCTACCTGTTTCTACTGACAGCTTCACTCTGTGCGTCACAGTGCCTTGCGAATTTGTGGCCTCACAAGCATAACTGCCGGCATCTTCCTCGTCAGACTGAGGAATCACCAGCATTTGTCCTGACTTTGCAAACACAACATGGTCGCTGCTCCGCACTCTTGTATTGTCTTTGTACCAGCTAATGACGGGTTTTGGGGCACCACTCGCAAAACACTCCAGCACAGAGCTATCACCTACTTCCACTGTGACTTCTTTTCTCATCGCACGAACAAACCGAGGAGCCTCTGTATGAAACACAAAAGTCTGAATGTCAACAAATAACTTCTCCACAATAGTATGCAAACATTCTTGAGAGTGCAAGTTAGGAGAATTTGAAAACAACCTGTAGTGACTTGTTCGTGATTGCCTGACAAGCTGATTTTTAAAACAACAACCAACATCAAAATGCTATGTGGTTTGAGTTTTGCTATTATTTCATTACAATAAACGATTACTCAAACAGAACCCTGCATCACTGGGTTCTAACTTTGAGACTTCTTGAAAGCCATTTGGCAGGATTTTAAGGTGGTACCAGAATTCTACAGTGGTACTGCTTGTTACTTATAACAATGTTATACTATGCAGGATAGCACTAACTTTTGAGTCTGTGATTGAAATCCCAAAGTGTGACCATTCAAATGAAAGCTACCGAGCAGTACTTTCCTGTGGTGCTGTTTATTGCGCTGTACAAGGTGGTTCTAACTTTTGGGTTTGTGGACGAAATCCTAAAGTCAAAACATTGAAGTGAAAGCTATTGAGAAGTACGTTCCTGTGGTACTGCTGAAATGCTGTGTATGGATGTTCTACCTTTTCAGTCTGTGGATGAAATCCTTAAGTGTGACCATTCAAATGAAAGCTACTGAGCAGTACTTTCCTGTGGTGTTGGTTGTTATGTTGCACCGGGCGGTTGTAACTTTTGAGTCTGTGGATAAAATGCCACAGTGTCACCAATAAAATGAAAGCGAAAAACATCTCCCTTACCTAGCACAGTAACAAATGCTGTAGCGTTAACAGAACCAGCTTCGTTAGTAGCACTGCAAGTATACTTTCCAGTGTCCACGTACTGAGCATTCTTAATCACATACACTTTGCTCGCAGGCAAATAATCCATTCTTCTGTCATTTGCCGCGGGGAAGCTTGTGCCGCCATCTTTCTGCCATGACAGGACAGGATCCGGGTGGCCCTGCGCTCTGCAGTGCAGTTCAAACGTTTTGCCAGCCGCCACAGATACATTGTAAGGCTTTTCTATTAGCTTTGGGAACACTAAAACAATGGAAAGACTGCCCGTTACAACAAACTCCATGAAAAAGGATGCGAACTAAGTACAGTGACCCAGCTTAAATTTCACACAAGTTTAAAACAATTAAAGCAATATGCCATTATTTATCATCTTGTGTTCAAGTAATATATTTTTTTTATTTCAAAGATAACAACTGTGTTTATAGTATCTACCTTTCACGACTTACACGCCAAACGTGGCTTTACATTTCAACGAAAAAATTGAGGGAGGGGAATAGGATTTATCTTAGCCGCAACAAATTCCTGCCAGCAATTTTAATTGATGAAGGATGTTTTTGCCTATTAAAGTAACACTATTCAATGCACAGCAACATGCCTGAATAACCGTACTGAACTACAAAATTATAATCTTAATCAAAGGAGAAATTCAGAAACTGAATCAGGGATCTACCGTAAAGTCACCTAGGACTGCATCAGACGTCGTGGTACCGCGGTGTCAAACTAAAACGATAGCATTAAGTTCGACTCTGCGGGCACGACGTTTGAAACGAAGTTGTACCGAAAACTCTGCCTTGCTACATGGCAGTACCACGACTTGCTACTACTGTGCCGAACTTCACAGATTATAATTACGTTCAAAAGGTTGATTAATTGTAGAGTGTTTTGTTTTGAAAGAGCTACCAAATTCAACTGAATCAAATTCGACATCTGAAATCAACTCAGTCTTCACTCGTGCTACTGTCGAACCAGCTTATCACGGCAGTAGCACGACTTTTGCAACAGGACTTAGGTGTTTTTCGTACACAAGCTTAATATTGTGACACTAACCTAGCACTGTAATCTGCGCCATTTTGGATTGAACGGGTGCAAACTGATTGGACGCGACACACTGATAATATCCATCGTCCTTATCTGTCACTGACACCAGTCGCAATTTGCTGGTGTAAATTGCTGTATCCCCATCTTTCGACTGTGTAGGAATAAACAAAACATGAATTTAAGTTCATTTAAGCTTTCATACAATCAAAACAACAAAGTGTTTCTGTCTCGGGACGCATCTGCTGATAGTCGATTGAACATCAAATTTCCGCGGGCAATAGTCTCTCGTTAGAAACACTATTGTTTAACCCTTTAGCCCAGGTAGTGACAAGCATCTAACTTCTCCTCACAATATCCCTACTTGACAAAACATACAGGTCACAAGAATAAACGAAATGATCACCAAGCATGAAATGTCTTGATGTTTGTGCAAATTCTCTCAACTAGTACCATAAGAAATGTATGGAGAACTCTAAGGAGAATATGCATATTGATATAGGGGCTTATTTAGGGTTAACTGTACTAAAGCAAACAACAGAATTGAATGTAGGTTTTTCCATTACCTGGGTGTGGGTTATGATGTGAGATCCTTTCAGTGGCTTGTTGTTCTTTGTCCAGTTTACTCTGATTGTTTGGTTCTTCTGTGTCACTACACACTGCAGGGTGACATTTTGACCCAACAGAACTTTATGTCCTTCTGGATGCTTTATTATCTCTGGTTTGGAATCACTCTCATCTACAAATAAGCCAACATGTGAATAAGTCAGTCAGCGACTCACTGAGAACAACAGTCAGTCAGTCCATCAGGCGGTCCACGACTCCTTAGCGAATCCGCACTGACGAAGGGCTAACGCTCGAAACGTCAGCTTTCAATCTCTTTATGGTGGCCAATTTACCTTATCAACTCAGTTGATAAATCCAAACGTCCCCACCGACGCAGCACCACAGTTTCTTTAGAAACTAACCCCTTGTTTGTTTCGCGACTCCTTCAGTCTGTCAGTCAGTCTAATAGTCAGTCAGCCGTCAGTCAGTTTATCAGTTGGTCCATAATTCCACAATTACATAATTCAGACAGCGATTGCCATTATAGTTTATCAGTCAGTCCGTAATTCCTTCAGTCAGCTAGTCAAAGTGGCTGTCTTCTCGACTACACAATCACATCTACGCCAATATATATGGCACACAACTTACCACAAACAAAGTCTGAAGACGTGAGGTTAAAAATACTCTTTCTCTCCAAAGGTTTGGGATGCAAACATACTGCGTGAACATTAGAGTCTAAGAACTTTGTCTTAAGCCACACAGGGAACCAACTAAGTTTACAGTCACAGAGAAGCTGAGTTGTATTTAAATCCC
This sequence comes from Siderastrea radians, assembly GCA_964017195.1. NCBI lineage: Eukaryota > Metazoa > Cnidaria > Anthozoa > Scleractinia > Rhizangiidae > Siderastrea > Siderastrea radians. Next base: position 28,689,398 of record OZ024899.1, on the reverse strand, counting down.
TGTGAAAAAAATAGTGCAAACAGCTTGTGAGACCACTTTAGTGCACAAAAGACCTTTTTAATTCCAGGTATGCCGAGCCTTGCAAGGATGTACATTGGAGTTCATGTCATGTTACACGATGTGGTTTTAAGTTTTGAAAACGTCCGTGGCACAGGTCATGCCACTGGAAGTAGATGTCACCGAGTTCCTTTGCCACGACTGTACAAGTCAGTGAAACAATTTATTTTAACTTCTCTTTGTGTCTCCACAGAGGACCTAAACATTTAATTTGGAGGTGCAGATTCATGCCACAATAAAAACGTCAACACAAAGATACACACCTGCCGAACTTCTTGACAGGAAGATGCGTATCATTGGGAGCACCAAATTCCTCTTTTTTATAAAGGGGGGGGGGGGGGGGTGGGGAGGATAGCAGCGACTGGTAGGCAGTCAAGTACTTTTCTGTGGTACTGTTCTGCTTTAGTTCAGGTAGTTCTAACTATTATTAATAATGTTTGTGAGTAAAATCCTAAAGTTTAACCCTTAAAGCTGTACATTTACATGTAAGAGTACTTTACTGCAGTACTCATTGTTTTTCAGTTATCAAAAAGCCAAAATCTTGCACACTTTTACTTTGTCACTGTTACCAAATAAAAGGTTAAAAATCCAACTCACAGAAAGCTAAGTTTCTTCATCTCCAGAAAGGCATTCTCCTCAATTGATGTGATGATATTTGCAGAGAGGTTCCTGAGAAAGCAACACAACAGTTCAACATTTACTGTAACTGAGTAGTAAGAGCACGATGGTCTTACTGGGCTCCGTTGTTTCAAAAGCCGATTACTGCTAATCCACGAGTAAAACTTCACAGTGGTTTTCGTCTTGCTCGTATAGAGGTAAGAAAACACTCATTCAACACTGAAGGGCAAAAATATTTCGGAAAAGTCTTTATTTATGAGTTATCAAACCTCAATCAAAGTTAACCCTAATCATGGGTTAGCTTAATCGTGCTTTGAACAACTGGGCCTGCAGAATAACGTTTGTACTTTGATAACACTTCACTGTTAGGCTTTGGTCAAACAGATTTAAGATCATTCCACCCTGTTGAATAAAACTTTGTTGTACAACAATGAACGATGTGGCCAAATGAACTCTTCATCTCAATACTACATGTACACCATTCAGCATTGTCGAATTAATGCATTTGGCCGCACGTTAAATGATGCTGGATGATGTTGAATTACACTAAATTAATGTTTCCTGCACATGCATTTATTCACCATTGTCAGACACGCCAGCCAAACATTCAACATTCCATTCAACATTATTGTTCACACGTGAGAGCAAACAGATTGTTGCATAATGTAATGTTGGATCAAACGTTTGATGCCAATTAAGTCTGGTAGAACACCACTCAATACCTGTGATTCACCATCATTTAGCAGGGTGGCCAAAAGCATTTAACACTTTTGATTTCAACATTGTTGAATGGTGTGGAATGGAAATGTTCAACTCATTTACATCAGACACCTTTGAGTTATCCAGCATCTTTTAGCATCTTTAGATGGGAAAATATGACAGAAACTACTTGTTAGAAGGAATTGGTACCTAATTAAGGGGGTGTGCCACGCCCACAAACAAAGATCTCACTGGTATCATTTTAGTAATTCAAATTTGTTTCAAAATATCTGATGACTCCTCTGCCCACCCCCCCCCTTCTTTCTCCTCTGATTGCTTTAATATGGGAGCCCCCCTTTGGTTGCCTCAGTATCTGGTTCCAATATCACACTGAAAAGGTTGTCCATGAACTGTTGTACAAACAATACACTTACAAGTGTCTGACAGCCGTAAGACCTGTGAATGCATTCTGTGCTATCCAGGTGATGCGATTTCCATCTAGCCTCCTAAAATATTAAGCAAATCTATTCATGTCTTATTCAAAGTAAGTGGCACTATTACAATGCAGTAAAATGCCAAGTGTTTCATCAGGCCGAGTAGCTTGTTAGGCCTGCCTACGATTACATATTGTGCCCACCAGCTTCTAAAGCATGAAGAAACTCAGTTCAAATTATGCTGAAAATATTCATTTTCTTGATTATCTGGACACTGGATTACTTGGGCTATTTTCAAGAGTCCCAGAAGGTCTGAATTATTAACTAAAGGTTTGAGAGTAATAACAGTACTCATAATGATAAAGATAATGATAAAGACAACGACAATGATAACAGTAACGATAATGATAATTATAACAATGATATCGAGTAACAAATTCCTGATAACTGAGGTGAACCAAGAGACTCATAGTGAATTGAGTGCATGTGAATTTGGTTTTCCTCCACAAATAAAATCACATCTGTTGTACTCAATGAAATCTTGGTGATGGAAAGCTTGTAGAATGTAGAGTTTGCTTAAATTACACTTTGCGGTGAATATTTTGGTAAGCGATGAGAGCTGATACAAGGAATAAGTACTCACAGCATATCCAAATTTTGGAGTCCAGTGAAAACCGTCTGGATTCCCTCCAATGTGGAGGACAGATCGTTATTACTCAAATCCCTGAAGAAAAATAAGGAAATTTAAATTCCATGCACAACTACTTCAATAGCATATCTTTTAGTCCCAAAATTTCAATTTGGTAAAATAAACTGGCCAACAGACGCTGGTTAGCTGACAGACTAACTATACCTGACCAATAAACAAGGAGACTGATTATCAAACAACTGTCATAATCCACTGAAGAAAGGCAAGGAGCAAAACGTCTGCACTTCAACTTTATCAATGTTCTTCAAATAGACTTCATGTAAGTGCCACACAGCAGAAAAAACTTTAATGTTCAATTTGTCTGACTAACAAACTCCCTGATAGATTACAGAGACTGGATGACTTACAGAACAAGTGACGAACTAGAAACATTAACAATTTCAGATCCAAACTGAATTGAGATTCATTTGAAATGAAACAAGAAGGAATTAACAACTTACAGCATGACTAGTGAGTTTAAGTCAGAAAAGGCTCCCTCTGCTATGTGATAAATGTGATTGCCACCCAGATCTCTGCAAAAACAAAATAGTAAACATCCTTTAAAAAAACCTCTAGGAGGTAAGATTGCTTAACTGTTAGTACATGGCTCGGAAGTGATTGGATTAACAGGGTACAGGGAACAGGGCTCTCAGTTGAGTACTGGGAACAGGATAACCAGTTGAGTAATGAGAACAAGGTGATGGGAACAGGGCAACCAGTTGGGGACTGAGAACAGGGTTCCCAGTTGGTACTGGGAAGAGGGTACTGAGAACAGGGTACCCAGTTGGGTACTGGGAACAGGGTACAGTGGATTTACCCAACCAACAGTCCTCAAGCATCAGGGGTAATAACAGGAAATAAAGAATACTTAGTTGTTAGCTGTGGGACTGGCTGCAACACTGTTACAGAATTAGAAGTCAATAACACAGGTGCTGCACTTTTAGGGTAGGAAAAGTTGGACTTCGTTACAAGCACTTTTGTGATTGTGTTCTTAGATTTTGTAGCCACCTTCCATAATTAAGTGAATGATGAAATGCTCGGGATGAGCTATTTTAAAGTACTTACAGTGTCCTTAAGTTGGAAAGATGAGCAAATGTGGTTGCATCAACATGAGAAAGATCATTTTTGGCAAGATTCCTGAAAAGCAAATGCCAAAGTCAGTTAGAGCAACATCCTTGGAAACACACAAACCAATAAAAATAATTCACATTTTAAAGGAAAGAAACACTATTCTAAATTTTAACACAAGAAATTTTTGGCCATTTTCACAATTTTGGAGGGTAACCTTTCACTGCACTATATTTTTTGCAACTGGACAATTTGTACCAAAGACCAAAAAATACCCAACTTTCTTTTACACTTCAGTTTTGCCCGTTTCCAAATATTGTGACACTGCAAAAATCCCATGCCAAAAAAAAAAAAATTCTGCACATCAGCATGGGCAATTCCAGAAAATATCCATACACCACGACGGACGGCTTTTTGGAATTTCGAGGGCAAGGGGGGGTTCTTTGAACTGGAATTCTGAAGCCATGGGGGGGTACTTACATTTGGAATTCTGAAGGCATGGGGGGTACTTACATTTGGAATTCTGAAGGCTTAAAACTTTAAATTTTGTGGACGTTACCAGTTCGTAAATGAAGCACGACCGAACGACGCAACACTGATGACGACCGCGAAAGTGCAGGATACAAGAGAAGCATCCATAGATCTGGCATGTGTTGAAGAAAGCCGATAAAACTTGGGTTGTACATCAAATTCATGAATTTCTTGATGATGAATTTCAGATTAATAAAATATGAACAGATCTTTGTTCGCGTATGTACTGTAAACATCGCTCTCGTCGGCTGGACGGCGAAAACTCGCACCAGTCCCTTGCTTCTTTATTTAGGAACGCCTGCTTGATTTTGTACTTTGAGAGAGACACAAAAATACAAAAATATACCCAGCAAGAAATTGGATTGGGCGCGACTGCTGACCCTGCAGGCTCAAATTCAATATGGCGGACGTGTCAGAGCACGCGATCGCCTTCGATCGTAATATCTTCCGAGTGTACAAACTTATATCACACAATATTTTTATTTTAATGTTCTGTAGCAGTTTGGTATAATGTAAAATCTCTGTAGGTTGTAGCTGTTGCACAAAGGTAAGCAGAAATCTTTTTTTTTTCCAATTTTTTCCCACAAAAGTGGAGTGATGTGAAACCGATTGACGTAAAATAGCCCAAGTTGGGCATTTTGTGAACACATTTGGTAATTCCGAAGGGTTTGAGGAAAAAAGGGAAATTCCGAGGGGGAGGGGGGTTAACGATTATGGAATTCTGAGGGCATGGGGAGGTAACGCATTTTGGAATTTCCGAAGGCAAGGGGGGGGGTTAAAATATGGTGTATGGATATTTTCTGGAATTGCCCCATATTGCTGTCTCCAAAAATAATAATTTTTCAGTTTGCAAGTAGACACTCCAAAAGGAACAAACACAAAAGATACTTACAGTTCTCGAAGGAGAAGCACTGCTCTCCAATCAAACCCAGGTGCTGGGCTTTTGTCAATCTGCCCAATACGATTGTCATTCAGATAACTGGAATTCAAAAAAAAAAAATTAACAGTTACAGAAACAAATAATAATCTATTACCATTGATAATGAAAAAAACACATTTTTTCATCTTAAATCTTTGCTAAAAGCAAATATTTATCTACAAATGATGTGTTTGCAAAGCAGAAGTTAAGTAGACTTACAGCTTTTGGAGATTTGAAAGTCCAAAGAACCATGATGTTGAAACAGATGTTAAATTGTTGTTGTCCAGGTACCTTTAAAAAATAATATTCAATGTCAGAAGTACCATAAAACAGCCTACACGTAACTGTTTCTAAAAACTAGAAGAAAGTCCCTAATTTGTTTCCCTTCTAAACTGAAAATCTTGAATAATTCAACATGGCTAGTCCTGTAAAACGTGCGAACATTGAAATGAAAGCTACTGAGAGGTACTTTCCTGTGGTCGTGTTTATTATGCTGTACAAGATGGTTCTAACTTTTGAGTCTGTGGATGATATCCTAAAAAGCGTGACCATTCAAGTGAAAGCTACTGAGCAGTGTACTTTCCTGTGGTGCTGTTTATTACACTGTACAAGATGGTTGTAACTTTTGAGTCTGTGGATAAAATCCTGAAGTGTAACCATTCAAATGAAAGCTACTGAGCAGTACTTTCTTGTGGTGCTGTTTATTATGCTGTGCAAGATGGTTCTAAAATTAATATTGAGTCTGTGGATAAAAATCCTTAAGTGTGAGCAATCCAAATGAATTAAGCTAATTACCAATATTTACTTTCCTGTGGTGTTGTTTATTATGCTGTAGGATGCACTTCTAACTTTTGAATTTCATATATTAATATTCAGAAATTAAATTAGATGGAAAAGAACATATAGAAGAACAGAAAAGTATATCAGATTTCAGTTTTACTTACAATTCTCTCAGTCTGCTCATTTGCCAGAAGGCTGCATGTGAAACTGTGCTGATTTTATTCCTTGCTAGTTTCCTGCAAGAAGGAAAGTAGACACAAAATCTTCAAGCCAAATTCACAGAACCATAAAAATCTTATACATGTTTAACTAAGAATTACTACACAGCTCTGATAGGCAAGCACCTCTCTCCCCTTCACACCCAAGTGCTCCCTCCCTACTACCCTGACAAACCATAGAATGATTTATTTAGAAATTGTTCAAGTTAAAAAATAAGGATGTGTGATGTTATTAGTTTACTAGCAGTGGTCCCCATGAATGATAGGCAGCCTTTCAATCCATTCCAAGAGAGGCCATGTGATAATCAAAACTACATTAATTTTGGCGTCATATTACTCCCACCCCCCACCCCCACCCCCAAAAAATATTTTGTGTCTATATTTTTTGCTTGAATAGAAGTATGACCAGAGTTGAACTACATGCAGTAGTTCTTTCTGATCCAGTCTATATGTCAGCTGTTAATCTGTGTGGTTCCCTTCATAAATGACACAATCTCTTCAAGTTCAAAATCAAGGGTAAATTCTTAAAAATGAAATAAATCAATTCTGCAAGGACTTTTGTGTCACATTTATTAAAACTAACACTTAAAGAGTTCTTGATAAATTAGTGGAACAAACATTCTTGGAATGCAATAAATGTTCCCTCCTTTCCTGCAGCAATGTCCCAAAATGACCACTAAAAACCTAAAAAGTATAACCCCATAAAATCTAACAGGATTACATTTGACCTGATAATGCTAACAACAGATTTTCATTCCAGTGACGTACACACCTTAAATCTTACGATAAAAACCTCAGGAATTTTTGCAGTAAATGAAACATTATACTGTCAAATGATTTTACTAATGTCTGTTTTGACAGTAAAATAAATAAGAACTTACAATATTTCAATGGACTTGACACTCTTCAAAGGAATGATGGCTTTGATCAGATTTTTTGTCAGATCTCTGAATAAACAAAACAGGAACATGTTGAAGCATTCACTTTTAGGTTACATATATTACACGAAAGAAGGGTTATTAATTTCAGAGTATTTTTCTTGTTTTAAGGTAAATTTTTCAAGGGTAGAAAAACATTTGATTTGTATTTTGTTGACAGAGAAGTTTATTCATCATCTAGGAAGGAGTGTTGAAATTCAATACACAATGACCTATCTATTTAACATAAGGTAATAGTACAAGCATAGCAAGGCAACACATAGCTAAACACATGTCCACGTTTTTTTTCGAATTCATGACTAAGTTGTCTAATATAAGTAGATTCACAGAACCAAAAATGTGGCTTTTCAAATGACAGCTACTTGTATGCAGGAGTTTACCTTAGAATGATGCTAATAACGTTTTATGAAGTCATAATTTGAGAGAAAAAATCACTACCAACTGCACTATCACGGCACCAAAATGCAGAAGTTATAATTGTTTAAGTTTACAACTAACCTATGAAAACAAAGGTCAGCATATCTGCCATTCTTCAAGTAATAATATTAATATAGATTAATCATTACCAAGTGTTTAAAATTATGTTACTTTACGATACATTTCCCAAACGCTTTTTTTTTCATTCTACCATACCTTTAAAGAAGCACTCCTATTCAAAGCTTATGTGCTCTGAGTCCAACAGTTAACAGTTAACATTCAAATTTTCTAATGCTGTAAGACAACGACCACCCTCTGAAAAGACTCCAGAGTGGTGGTTGTGTCCATTTTGGCAAGCCAACTATGCCATTTTTCATAGCTGTAAGGGCAAAGCTATTCTGGATGTTCCAAATGCTACTTTGACTGGGGTTGAAATGAAGGCATGGTGATAATGAGGATGTTATGTGAATAACCACAGCCCAGTACATATAAAATAGATGCAATCTTTGCACACAGGAAATGGGAAGATAAGAGACTGTCAAATGAGTCACTGTAAAGAGCAGATGTAGATATAAGATAAGCGTATTATTAAATAAACCATCTGTGGCTTAAACAAATCTTCTACAAGCTACTTACAATCTTCTTAGGGAGGTTAACTGGCTCAGTGCAACAACTGGAATAGCTGTAATTTTGTTCCTGCTAAGCTTCCTGCCAAGAAATAAGCAGAGGACAAGAACGTTTTTTAAGACTGCTAATAAAAACTCTCATGTGTCATTTGAACAACAGTACACTGTTTACAAAAATGACCCGAATCATTACCTCTAAACTAAATTTTATGGAGATTAAATGTGGACTGGAACCACTGGTTTCTAAAATTTAGTTGTCTATCTAAATCATGTCAAATCCTGACTGATAATACATGCCTTAAATGCTCTGGTTAATTTGACAGTTCAAATGAATGATTTTGAAAGCTTCATTCACTTTTATTTAGTGCTGTTCTTTAATTTTTTTCATTTTTTATGTTATTAAAATTTTAACTCCCAAAAAAATTTCTTTTGCAGTCTGAAGAGCTAAAGATAAATTTTAATTATGAAATGAACAGGGGTAGAATGAAATTTGTACATGTCCCAACTAAGGATAAGGAGACACGCACATAAGAAATTTCAAAATATTGCATACATGTGTACCTAAATTGCCGAAGTAGTCACTTCAGATGTAGAACTTAACATTAATTCCTAACAGAGACAAAAATGAAACTTCTCTTACAGCTGTACATTAACATTTACTTGTTGAAACATTCAAGTGATGAGGATAATCTAAGAAAGTGATCACCAAGGATGAGATGTCTTGATAATTAGACAAATTCTCCTTACTGGTTCCATATGAAATGTATGGAGAACAGTAAGGATAATATGCATTTTTCTTGTGATACAGATAGTTCCAGGCAACCAGTCCACATCAGGATCACCTGATGAATACTAACGGTAAAAGCAGTTGAAATGTTGCGATCCACATCTCAAGAGACTACTTCATGAGAAAAACAATAATATCATTTATTACTACTGTATCTACCACGATGACCAGTTTCTTCCAACTTTGTAGCCTAAGTAATTTCACCATGCTCCCTTTAGGTAATAATTCTAACTTTTTAAGTAGAAGCCAATAATTTTTATCTATTTTACGAATTATAGTTGAAGCTTGTTTTAAGAACATAAAGCACTAGAGGATATTTTATAGCTTAATGACTGACTGAGAAAATAAAAGAACTTACATAAACCCAACTCTGGTAAGGTTTGCAAAGGCATTTTGTCCAATGGTTGAAATTCGATTGCTGTTCAAAAACCTAATAAATCGAATAAGAAGTCATGCCAGTATTAGCAATGTCATTAGTAAAAAATAATTCAACAAGAATAGAAAGTTTTCACTTCTTGTAGTTTGCAAGGATGGGTGTATTGTGATTGAAAGAGTTTGTAATACTCACAGATACTGTAAAGACATTTGCTTTGTAACATTTTGAGAAGGAAGGGTGGTGATTCTGTTGTGATGCCTGCATTGAGAGTGAAAAAAAATATGGATTAGTACATAAACTGAACTTTGACAGCAAAAAGACAAGCATCCAGAAGATTTGTTTGTGGCCCACAATTCCTGGTATTATTATGGGGGCACAGTGGTGTAGTGGTTAGTGCACTGGACTCAGATCTGAAGGTTGGTGGTTTGACACCCAGTCCCTTCCATCGTGTTGTTCCTTAGATAAGAAACTTCACCCCACATTATCTCTCTCCACCCAGATGTATAAAATGGGTACCAGCGACATACTGCTGGGGGTAACCTTGTGATGGACTAGCATCCCATCCAGGGGGGAGTAGCAATTCTCTCAGTTGCTTCATGCTACAGAAACCGAGTTAAACTCGATCTGGCCATGTGGACCATCTTGGCTTGTTTGCGACTTTACCTACCTTTTCTTCTGTACCCTCCTTCACCCCACCCCTTCCTCTTGATAGAATGTCACAGTGTACAATATGAATTTTAAATCACATGGCCATTAACTTCCAATCTATCTTTATTTGTACCCTGTAATCCCTTTCCAGCTATGGTAATAAAAGTAATCTCCTATCTCAAACAGCCTTCATTTTCCTTTGGGTATACAAGAAAGCTCTGAAGATTCTAGGATGTACTTATGATGTACAATGCACTTACAAAGACAAGCGTATCAAAGATGACGGTAAAGACTGCCATGAGGGGACATCTCTCAGCTGATTATTATGAAGAAGACTGAAAGATAGAAACACATTATCTAAGCGAAATTGTGGTTTTTCTTTAACAGGATTTCATAAAGAAGGCTGGAAGAGAAAAACTTTTCAGCAAAATTTAAACTTGTGGTTTATCCTGAGCAAAACCTTAATAAATTTCATAAAGAAAATAAAGAGAAAAAACTTGATAGCAAAATTAAAACTGTTTCAGGAAAACTCAAGTGAATAAACACATTTGCTGACTGAAACTTAAGACCACAGCTTTCCTAGTCACTTAAACTGCTTCTAGTACCTCAAGCAACTGTGCAAAATAAGTTCCTACCACATGTAGTGCATTCTTAACTTCATGTTTGATTAAAATTATTCTAATTTATTATACTTACAGCTCCTCAAGATTTGTAAGTCTTGATAGTTTTGCCACATCCAAGGTGCTCAATTCATTAAAACTTAGATCTCTGGAAAGCAGGAAAAACAACAGAAAAGAAAATGAATAACCAATGCTGTGTCCTAACCTCTAAAATAAACCCTTTTTAATCCATTTTCATGTGAGTAACACGAAATAAAATTAATGAAATGCTCTAGTCAAATAAAAGATCAACTGAGCACTTCTCTAATATGGTTGCTCTTTTAATTATGCTCAACAAGACGGTTCCAACTTTTGAGTTCTAAAGCACATGGTAACCATTCAAATTAATACAACTAAGCAGCACTACCAAACGGTTCTGTTTATTATACTGTACAAGATGGTTCTAGCTTGTGAGTCTGTGAATGAAATCTTAAAGTGTACCCATTCAAAATATTAATGAAAGCTATTAAGGAGCACTCGCTAGTGGTACTGTTTGCACTTTATATTATGCTACACTCAGGTTTCCACTTTTTGCCTTTGTGGATAAAATAATTGAGTGCAACTAACCAAACAAAACTTTTCGAGCCGCACTTTACAAAAGGCTCTTCATTTGTCCTGTTTTCCCAGCTGTCAAATACGTACAATGCCAAGTTTAAGGGGTTAAGCCCTTAAGCTTATGCATGGGCTAATAACCAGACCACAAGAAGTAATTAAAAATATAATTTCAGAATTTCCTCGACCTTACATAAAATTGATCAATCCACATTATCATTATTTTAAGGATGACTGTAATTAACACCATGACAAATTGAAGAATTTCACAGCTAAAAAACAAACTTTTTAATTTTCAATGTCTTTGAGATGAAGACAAAAATATGTTTCCTAGTTTTTGTATACCAACAAATTCTAAGAATAACTAACATCAACAAAATTAGTTATTATTAAGTTCTCAGCTGGTAATCAACATCATTTTCAACTTCCCCTTACTCAATGCCATGCCTTTCCTTTTATGTCAGATTTCAGAATCTGGCATTTGACCACTGCAATATTTGCTTTTTGTTTAGAGTGTACTGTAGCATCGTCACATGAAAAAGATATTGTAATAATGTTGAATCTTATGACAACTGCCCCCTGGACATTCAGGAGAAAAAAACTAAATTCAAAGATAATTACTATATTTTACTCTCTTTCCTGATACTGCGGAGGAAAAAATAAATTTAAATAAATGATTTTTTATTATTAAAATAGATGCATTTTGACAGCACCAAGAACGCAACTGTTCACCCTCTTAAGCTAAAACAACAGTGAGTCATGCAATGCATGCATGTTCTACTTTCCTAGGATGAAATTGCAGAGAGGGACCATTTTTTACATAAAAGTTGAAAGGTATTACGAGTTTATGTTTGAAAAATTCGCATTGAGACTTTGGTACTGTTATTTGATGAACTTCCATTGGACTCAGAGCTACATAAACAACTGACGCATTTGCTAAGCCAATATCAACTATCAAGACATCAATACACTTAGAGACACCCCATAAATACCTCGTCAAAATTAAAAAAAAACTCACTTCAAGAACACCTTTCGAACTCCTAACTAGACAGGAACATAGCCTTCAAAACAACTTTGAATGGCATTTTACAAGAGACACTCAATGAAAAATTGACAATATACTAAAAGGCAATTAGCACCTACAGGGGATATTAAAACTGTATTTTGGGTGTTATCTCTGACGCAATTCAGTGCAACTCAAAAGCAAGATTTAGAAAAGGTACCACACACAAAATGACCTGTCTGCTAAGAATAGTTGAGTTTGTAGACTTAGTCGTCTGGTAGTCTTTTAGGGTTAAATGAGATTTATTAGTAAATTCACCTACAAAAACATGACAAAGTACTTTCAGTTATTCAGTGTAAAGTGGTTGCATGACGAAGCTTTAAATGAGGCACTTGTTATGCCCACACGAATACCCTGGAATTTGTCTGATACAATTAATTGTCTGCACGATTACCTCAGTAAAATAAATAAGGTATCAGATTCTAAAAAGAGATAAAAACACGCCCCCATGTCCATATCATAATGTAATAATCATACAAAGTTACCAAGCCACATTGCATTTGGTTGAAAAATTAATCTACTAACTACTGAGGTAATTATGCCTTGGAAGACTTGTCTTATAAATTGAAATTAAGCGCTAGGGATATTTTTCAGGTAACAAAGGTCAGTCTTAAATGTTCATGTACCAATGAATTTTTGATCAAATAAAGTAACTCACAACTCTAGCAACTCATAGATGGTCAATTAAATCCACCCATCAAGTTGGATAAAATTTAGACTATAGCTGTCTGCTTCTAAGCAAAACATGCAGACAAAAGAAACTGCTATTGTCAGACATAAAAAGTCCAGAAAATCATACACTGCCATTTTCTGTGACAAAAGTGAATATTTATGTATACATGTAAACATGAAACATAAACACGAAAATGTAACAACGATTTAAAGTCAACATAATTTGAGCAGCAAGACTCGCAGTATTACATAAAGCTCCTTTATCACCACATACATGATCGCCACCAGCCACACTGCATTTGGTTGAAAAAATAAATTTCTAACTACTGAGGTAATTATGCCTTGGAAGACTTGTCTTATAAATTGAAATTAAGTGCTAGGGATATTTTCAAGTAACAAAGGCCAGTCTTAAATGTACATGTACCAATGAATTTTTGATCAAATAAAGTAACTCACAACTCGAGCAACTCACAGATGGTCAATTAAATCCACCCATCAAGTTGGATAAAATTTAGACTATAGCTGTCTGCTTCTAAGCAAAACATGCAGACAAAAGAAACTGCTATTGCCAGACATAAAAAGTCCAGAAAATCATACACTGCCATTTTCTGTGACAAAAGTGAATATTTATGTATACATGTAAACATGAAACATAAACACGAAAATGTAACAACGATTTAAAGTCAACATAATTTGAGCAGCAAGACTCGCAGTATTACATAAAGTTCCTTTATCACTACAGACATGATCGCCACCAGCCACATTGCATTTGGTTGAAAAAATAAATTTCTAACTACTGAGGTAATTATGCCTTGGAAGACTTGTCTTATAAATTGAAATTAAGTGCCAGGGATATTTTTCAAGTAACAAAGGCCAGTCTTAAATGTACCTGTACCAATGAATTTTTGATCAAATAAAGTAACTCACAACTCGAGCAACTCACAGATGGTCAATTAAATCCACCCATCAAGTTGGATAAAATTTAGACTATAGCTGTCTGCTTCTAAGCAAAACATGCAGACAAAAGAAACTGCTATTGTCAGACATAAAAAGTCCAGAAAATCATACACTGCCATTTTCTGTGACACAAGTGAATATTTATGTATACATGTAAACATGAAACGTAAACACGAAAATGTAACAACGACTTAAAGTCAACATAATTTGAGCAGCAAGACTCGCAGTATTACATAAAGCTCCTTTATCACCACAGACATGATCACCACCAGTTCTTTAATACAGCAGTTTTCATTTAGCTTGCCTATCTTGAAAAACAACTTTTCAATATTTTAAGCAAAATTTTCAGTTTTAAGAGAAATCTGCCATAAAATCTGCTGAGGAATCTACAAATTAAAGCAAATCTACAGCCAATGCAGACAAAAATTTCTTCTGGTTGTGAATTAGTTTAGGAAAACTGCCTGTTACAATACTGAACAAAGCACTGACAAAAGTCTGCACAGAACTTCAAATCTTGAAAATGCCTACGACAGTTTTACTTTCACGTTTCAGCGTTGTACCACACTATAATTGATAATTTTTTGTCCATGGACTGGTCTAAAAGTGATTTCCTCAGTACTGCAGCACACAACCACTACTGCACACAACTTCTGGCATCATCAGCACATGTAAGTGCATATTCTAAACCAAGTAGGGTTTCTCTGAGACCAAGTTCTCCAAATAAATAACTGGCTATTTTATCACGAGCACGGTGACTTTTCCTTTTCTATACATGCTTTTAGTGCAAACATAGGCCCCTTTGAGTTTGGGTTCAAATTTATAAATAAGAAATAAATGCCAGGAAACAGTAAAAAGAAAGGAGGGGAAGATCCAAACTGGAAAATGTTTACAGTTTAATTGCAAACTCAACCCTTGAGTTTGGACAAAGTTCCCTTGCTCCTCTTCTCACAGAAGAACGAAGAACAGAAGGAAGACATCAGCAGAAATCAAGCCTACACTTTAATTGAACTAAAAGAAAACATGTTATGCCCACGCGATTCAATTCTTTTAAGTCAACTTCATGTAAGTTTTAATGTACATTATTTCAACTTTTGCACCACGATAAAACCCTCAGCGCCTATCACTAACATGCAGACTCTTACGTTCAAGACTCAAACAATGCTTGTATTTTTCTATGCTGCTGGATTCATTGTGGTAGACATCTCAGAGGACAAAGAAGTTCAGTTTAGCAGAGTGCAAAAGGCCATGTTATGCTACAATTGGTGAATTTCCATCCATTTTGTCACTTTGTTTTTATGGTCAGTTTGGTTGTTGATGTGTGATAATCAACAACAGTAAAATAAAAATCATTAGACAAAGTTGAGTTTTGAAGTTCAGAGTAGTGTGTTGTATTGCCTGACGCAAGGCCCTGTTTACATGAGTGATTTCGTCCCGAGATGACTTCCATCCCGGGATGACTCTCATCTCAGTGTCTGGTCATTTACCTGTATGTGTTTACATGATTCAGAGCCAAAATGTGTTCGCAACGGGATGATTTCATCCCGGTCTTAATTCAGCATCAGGATGAAAATTCATCCTGGATGCTTTTTCTCATCCCGAGGTAAGACAACCCCTCTCTGAGCCTCACTACATGTATACTTTTGCTGTCACAATTGATTTTCGCCCTGGGATGAAATTGTTTACCTTTCATCCCACAGTGAATGAAAAGAAATTTCATCCCAGGGTGAGAAACTCATCCCGGCTCTCATGTAAACGTGGCCTAAGTGTGACCATTTAAACCTAAAACATATCTTGAGCATTCCTTTCCGCCATTACCATACACAAAAACAAAGGAAAATAAAAATTGAACCAAGGATAAAATTGAACCACAACACATACATACACTTTGTTTTCATCACCTTACATGTACATTCTATTTTTTTAACTACAGGGATTAGTTTCTAAAGAAACTGTGATGCTAAATCAGTGGGGAAGCAAAACACAAAAATTTTGATTCCTCAACTGAGTTAATAAGGTATTTAATTATGGTAGCCACCATAAAGGAATTCAAAAGGTGACGTTCTGAGTGTTAGACCTTCGTAACAATGAATTGAATTCACTTTTCACTGTCCAGAACTTGATCCTCGAAGTAATGATTGAGGTAGTGCTTTCTCTCAGTCTGTGATAGAACAGGTCAAATATATTTGATAAAGATCAATATGCAGGATTGCTTAAGATCGCTGTATCCCACTAATCCCCAAGGTCAGCATTTAAACCTGCCCTTGTCACTACTTTCCAAACATGTACATGTGCCTTTATTACACCCTGTGAGAACTCGATTTAAAGCTTAGTAGCATCTTTCCACCACATTACACATTATCAAGCCTTTTAATGTTATAGCTCACCTTCCTGAGCAGAACTTACAAATAGCATAAGTCACATCTATGTTCAGATAAGAGGCAGTTATATTGGACAACTCATTGCAATATCTCTAGTATATATTTTCTCAGACACAATTCTGCTTTTCAGTCATGTGGATTTCATGTAGCAAAGTTCAACTTTAGGAAGCAAATAACAGAAGAACTGTAAAACTAATTAAAAAGACTAAAATAATCCTACAAACTTACACGAGCAATATAGAAATTCTAGCCAAAATTAGCTCCCATAAAATTGTGAAGTTAACATTTTCACAATGTAGTAAAGAGGTGCAGAACCTTAAATCCCAAACAACTCAGTCACAAAAAACTGTTACTTTGTGAATAAAAATCCTGCCAGTGTATGGCAAAGCTTCTATCGTGTATCACGCATTATTTACAAGTCTCTTTCCCTGGCCAAATTTAAGCTTGCCAGTTACATGGCTAATACAAAGCCCTGAGGCATGCACAAGTGCTTCACACGCTTCCATTTCTATTACTGATCACACAAGCTTAACAGATTAATGTATAGTTTGGATATGTTAATGTTTGGATGCTTAAAATTGATCATAAAATTTCATTTTTGGACATTTGCTTCAAAATCAAACAATTTTTTTTAACACAACAGTATACATGCATGTGCTGTGTGGAACTGGAATACTACATCTGTGTACAGACATCTCTAGCAGCACTGCAAATAATTTTCTTTTTCTTTTTCTTTTGGAAAGGACTCACATCTGACTCCTCCACTTCGTTTGTCCAACATAACAAAAATGTGGTCAATCGTCATGTTACATTAGGTTGAAGTAAATATCCCTTGTAAACTGTCAACATGACAGTTCATCATGGAAACAATGTCAGTACATTGCAGGACAATTTAGTTTAGCCAAATGAGGGCTTTTTATTCATCTGCAATATGATAGTTATTGAAAAAACATTTGTCCGTCTAACCCCTGTTAGGATTTCATCAAACATGGGAAAATTTTGGTCCCCTATTGTGCGATGACCAACTGTCTGGGAAGTTACAGTAGTTGCTCAAATAAACAATGCCAGGGAAGCACTTCTTATTAGCTTTCATTTGAATGATCAGAGGTAATGATCAAACCCAAAACTTGGAACCATCTTGACTTTTTCAGTGAATTGACAGTACCACATGAAAGTCCTTCTCAGTAGCTTCTATTTAAGTAGTTATTTAAGTTAATATTTGTAATGCGCATGTGAAGATATTCACATGAAACATGCGCAATACAAATTGATTTATTTGATTCTTTTGTTACACTTTACACACTCAAAACTTAAAACCACCTAATGTAAGCAGAATATACAGTACTATAGGAAAGTACTGCTCAATACAGACAATGGTCACATTTCAGGATTTCATCCAAAGACTCAAAAGTTTGAATCACCTTATACAGCAAAATATACCATACCACATGAAAGTACCTCGCAGTAGCTTTCATTTGAATGGTGACACTTAAGGATTTCATCCACAGACAAAAAATTAGAACCATCTTGTATGACATACTCTGTATGCAATACACAGAACTGTAACAAAGTACTGCCCAGGGGCTTTCAGCTGAATGGCTACACTTGGGAATTTCAAAAATTAGATAACTTACATGTAAGGCCAGTACGGGTTATAGAATGTTCTTGTGAAACTATCAAAACCTACAAAAAGTAAGAGCTGTTGTCCGCTGTGCATTGGCAAAATTTTAATTTTGTGCAATTTCCTGCAAGCATCTAAAGCTTTACACTCAATTCCTGCACATTAACCAACAATTTTTTTAAATGTAAAAATTCCTAAGTACATAACACAGGTTTCTAACGGAAGCCCTACTGGGAGTCATACATGTTTGCTTTTCTTTTGTATTTTGTTTCAAGATAAACTTTGGTTTTTTGTTTTGTACAACTACAGGTTTTAGGCATTAAGTTTTCCCAGAAAACCAAAGTAAAGGAGATAAGTACAAAAAATGATTCAATGGAACGTGTGATTTCCAGCCACAAGACCTTGACTGTCTAAAACAGACTGAGAAAGTCGATTGCGTTAACCCAGGGGGGGGATAGAAGCGAGGCCTGGGACCGAGAAACGATGTTCTCACAACTTGCAAAGCGGTCCAGTCAAAACGTGGACAGCGGTGTTTGTCATAATAAATATTTCCGATCGACGATCAACTTATTCGAAGTAGTTGGCAAAATTTATGTGTATTTTGTCGGGGGAAAATAAGGGGTGAGCGGCTAATCTCTCATGGAACTTACTGTCAGTTTCGTACAAGAGAATATTCGATGGAAGCGACATCGATGAAGACGCTTCTGTTTTCGCAATGACTTGTTTGTTGCAGTGGCGAGTGAATGAGCTGCGAGCTGTACGGCAGTCACGTTTCGCTTGTTTATACTTGGAGACCAGGTTTGCGACAAACGTTTCAAAGTTGAATGCTAGAATTAGATAATTCTACGTAAATAAACTTCTCACCGAGAGAAAGCGCTTGAACTATTCAGGGTTTTATTTCTTGTACTCCGCGACGTAATTTTGGTCTTTGTGTATCGCTGAACTGATGCATGTGATAAATAAAAATACTGTCAATGTTTCTTTTTACATCTCATTCTGTAACGAATTGATAGCATGAGATGAGACAGTTATGGCTGTACTCGGTTTGCATGTTTTCCTCCAGCGTGGTCTAAATAAATTGCAACGGGAAATGTGCCATAAAACATCGATGGAAATAAATTCAATCAAAACCGCTATAACCTAATGCATGGAAACAATACCTACGCACAAAATACGACTTTTATTATCAATAATCCAGTTATGTGTTAACAAGATCATTTCACAGTTCAGTACTTTGAACCCGATCCCAGTTTTTAACCCAGCTTCAGAAAATTCTATGTGATTCTATACAGTCGATCAGCACAGACTGGATTGATCGAAGCGCTACTGTTCTACTTTGCGACTAAAAGAGTACGAGAGTAAACTTTTGTCTTTATAAGAAGCAAAATGCACGAAAACATGATAAAAGTGTAAAATACGATCAATTCGTCAATTACCTAAACGAAGGGACAAAACCGAACCCGCCGCCTTTGGCCGCCATAATTTTTTCCCTTCAGCGTCCGAGTTCCGTTGGAACATGCAACATCTGCGCACGCGTAGGAGGTATATCCGCTGACTAGAACCTCATAGATTGCTTTGCAAGTTGTGAGAACATCGTTTGGATTTCAATTAAGAGAATGTATGGGAAGTTGCTTCCCCCCCCCTGCGTTAACCCTATAAGCCCTAACAGTGATGAAAATGAAACTTCTCTTTACATTTTCACTACTAGTTTAAACATTCAAGTGATGAGAATAAAGGAAGTGATCACCAAGGATAAGATGTCTTGATATTTAGACAAATTCTCCTTACTACTTCCATAAAAAATGTATGAATAGTTAGGAGAATATTTATTTTTATATCAGGGTTAAATTCTTTCCTCCTAATTAAGTAGAACCTTAAGTGGCAGAATTTGGTTATCAACCACCCAGTCCTTAGAAGGAATCCTTAAGTGTCAGCATTCAAATAAAAGCTAGCGAGTAGTACTTTTTTATGGCAATGTTTGTTTTTCAAATTTTTTAGACCTCAAATTTAAGACGCTTATTTTTAATTTGAACTTTGGCACGCTTAGGATGCAAAGGATTAAATAGAAAAGCTTGTTAAAGGCTTGCGTCTTTCCCTCTTGATCCACCCAAGGCTGGTAAGAGAATGCTATTATTGTGCCTGACAGAGACATGATATTATGCGCATCAGTGAAGAGGAAGGCCTACATGTATATACAGAATGGCAAAAATATTTATAGCAACTTATTGAAGACATCCATCTAAATGTGTATTACTTTGTCACACTGTGTGGACTACGTTTGAACTAAGCAATGACACGATTTCACATGTCTGTAACCAATCACTCTGGGGCAAATATCAATCCAACAGTTTTGAAAGAACAATACTAAATATAGCTAGTGTGGAATGACTAGATAATAAAACGCTTTTTCCTTTCATCCCTCAGATTCACTTTGTTTCCAAGATTAAAAAAAAACCCATCACATTAAATCTCGTTTTGGAATCAAAACAAGACAATCAAATATACAACGAAAAAAACAACAACCGATGTTTGGTTGACTGAATCCATTGAAATTTGGCAGAAACAAATACTACATAGCACCTGACTATAAATACGACTCATGCAAGAAAAAAATATTTCCATAACTGTATGAAAAACTGTATAAAAACTTTCTCACATAAATTACTGAAATTTCCTGCACTTTCGTTTCTGCGTGTTGTGGCTTAATTAAGAACACCTGGAATTTACATTCCAGGCTGCTTTGTATAAAATTTCGAAAATCTCATAAAAATGATAAGAAGTCACTTTTCTTGAACTTTGCAAGAACAGCTAATCTCGAGTTTATTTTTTCCTGACTTAAGGGAAAAAAGGATTCGGAAAACATTTGGGAATGACCGAGATTAAAAACATTTAAAATAACCACTCCCTTTTAGGTTCAATTTGAAAACTGCGGAGGAAGAACACAATGGTCCAAAGTGCTCTTCGCCAATTCATCAGTGGGGGGCAAACGACTTGGAGTCGTATTAGCATATGTTGTGTTCTTGCCTCGGGGTACAAAAAAAACACATTTCCCTCCGTCCTAATCCTCTGCCATGATAATCAATTGAACTTACATGTCTCTACAAGATAGAAGATTTACAAAAATAACCCTAAAATTGACTTCAATTCAGACCAAGGCTTTAGAACTCGGCAAGCTCGAAATTTACCCGCACAACAATGTATGTTCTGGTGCGAGATATTTACGAAATTAGGAATTCTTTTCAAAATGCAGTTGAATAAATACAGCAGCAGGGGACTTGGCTAAAAAGGCAAAATATGTATGTATAGGAAATTAATAAAAGCCCTAGGATAGAAATCCGAAATCCCGGGACGCGAAAAACTGGAAGCGTTGAAGCAAATTGTCACGTTTGTTTTGAAAACCGCTTGGCCTGGGAACTTAAATCCTACGCTTCGAGTCCAATTGTCAAATAAAATTGAACACAGAAAAAAAAAACAATACAGACCCAATGAATAGCGCTCTTAGGCCAAACAAAAACAATGCAAAGCACACGAAAACAAAAGAGCTAATTTAATAAATTTGTTTCAGGCGAACTAATTGTGTGCTTGTCAGGTTCCGAACAATTCCTTTCAAAAGTGCCATGTTCGACTGAACCGTGTACTTTTCGTGTACAGTGTACTTTGGTGAAGCGCGTTTTCTTTGAATAAACCACTTAAATCTTTCCAAATGAAAGAAAACTTTTTTCGCTTGCTTTTGAGTTCTTAGTTTCAGGCCAATAATTGAATAATATGAGTTAGGGGCAATGTGTGGTAACAAAAACTAACGTTGAATTTAGTTCGAAGTACCGTTAAAAACTCTAAGAGAAAAGACCCCTAAGAATAGCAAGAAAGGAAACATAAGACTCCAAGGTCGGAGAACAACTTAAACCAAGTTAAGCTGTGGGAAAACACGACAGGAAACCTTTTTCCTATATGTAAATAATTCGCCAGTGATGTGCCTATGTCAATATACAGTGATCGTAGTGCAAACAACGCTCAAATGATTTCTTCCTCGCTTTGCGCCTAAAATAAACTCCTTTGAGAGCACGAAACCATAATTTATTTTACACCGAAGGAAATATCGAATTCACAGTTTATTAAGGGCCCAGTTATTTGTTTAGGGAAGAAAAGATAACTAAGCAGAAAACCTTTCAAAGAAATGTTCTGGTTGACACATTATCGGTTGAAAAAGCGTATCGTGAGTAATTCGTTGGCAATATGTGACTTGTTTACATAGTTTTAGCGCTTATAGAGAAGCCAGTTCGCCTTCAAACCTACACCTAAACCATCTCAATGAAAGATCGTTGTACACTTTCGAGCCTACGAACAGCTCAAGTTTATCATATTCCACGGAAAACTTGTCGCATGATGATATGACACCTTATGTACAAACGTGACGTGATGAATCTCGTTCGAAGCAATGTCTCCTAATTCTTGCATTCTTGCTTAACGTATTGTACGAAATCAAAACCCCAAACGCCATCGAATGAAAGCGCCTTTCTTTATTTATGTTTTCGTGACTTGATATGCCATACACGACGGACTAGTGGGCTTTCCATTCGAAGGGCATTCACTCGTTGTGAAGTTGAAAGGTGACACCGCTACAACTCTATTCAAAAACTGCCATTCGTAAATAACTAGGTATTCACCTTAGATAAAGGGTTCCCCGAAATATCTTATCGAGACCGATAAACAAGAGATCTTTACAGAAAGGTTCGTTAGGAGTGACTAAAGGGATTTTAAATCGTCGCAAAGCGGAGGAACAATCACCCCATGAACAACACTAAAACTATCAAAAAGCAAGAAAGTATGAACACTCACAGCGAGCTAGTCTCCTCTGGAATTCCCGCAGGTATTGAGCGAAGTTGACGATTTCTGCAATTCACTCTTGTCCCAGAACAAATACAAGGCTTAGCCAAGGCACATGCTCGACTGTTTGCATCTTGTCCGAGAGCTGCTCCGCACAAAGCCAAACATATTGCAACCAAAGCATTCGCAATATAAACGGACGCCATGTTTGATTTGAAATTCGCAGCAACTTCACATGCACATCTCTCTCCCTTCTGAAAGTGTTCCTTCGGCTCCGTGCGAACCTGCTCGTAGTTACATCCAACGCAAAGTGAAAGCTTTCTTGGCTTGGCGGGGTGTCGATTTTAGAGAATGTGTACTTTCACGCAAAGTTTTCATAAAAGCCTCAAAGAGGAAACCATCAAACTCGGTTCGACTGAAATTCAATGCCAATTTCACGACATGAAACTGACCACCCACGAACGTCAGCACAACAATCGCGCGCGATTTGATTGGTCAGCTGTCACGAAACGTCGGTGAAATAACAAGGCACTGAGCCGCGGGATATAACCCAAATAAAATTTGCTGTATTTCGCTCCGATTCATCCACGAGGATCAGATTTCAGTCTTCCCGAGACGTGATTGACAGGCCAATAATTGATATGAAATGAGACGTGTAAAACGAGCCAATTGAATGCCCAGATGGTAATTTCATTTGCTTGTGCAAACAGCTGCGATCGGCTATACACGCAATCAGAGCACGCGCGGAGATCGAAAAGATAACGCGCCGATCTTTTCCTCACTTAGCGAGCACTCAAATTTTACGCGTATTGAGTCCTTTTTTTACACTTTAGACTGCCCTTCAATACCAGGCAAAACAAGGGCATTGTAAAGGGCAGTAAGCGTGGTTTTCCGGCAAGTAATAATACACAAATGAGATTTTACAAAGAACTTCACATAATTACAGACCCATCTATCAAACGTACCGCCTGTGGTACACTTGAATAAACAAATTCCTTTCACGCAAGGAAGACACGAAGAAGCTATAACTCAAGCCTAGAGGTTCAGCACATGAGTATAAAAACATGCGTCGAAGCACAAGTTAATGAATAGTCATCGTCTTAAAGTTATGGCTGTTTTATTCTTGCAGAATAAGGTTTTGTGCCAATTACGCACCAAAGCACTGCATCAAAATAATCGATTCAAAATGCAATGCGGTGACCTGGTTTTTATTGATGGTTATCGGGATTTTGGGAAACAGAAAACTATTTTGAAGAGTCTATGATTAAGCACCAATTCCAAGTTATCGTAATGTAAAACGTAAACTCTGGTCTCTATCTCTAAAAATCATCAACCAAATCATGGGTGATTTAAACAAATCCCACCCAAAAATTTCACCTCTAATTTTAACATCCCGCCAAATTTTTTAGCGCATGTCTTCTAAAAAGAAAAAAGTTTTTGCAGGTGAGGATCTTTCAGGCATTTCGTCTGCAATGTCCCGTTACACAATAGGTAGTGATGATCGAAAAAATTTACTTTTTAACGGTCCCCGACTTTGTGGCTACGGCTCATACAATACGCACTTGAAAACGGCAAATGATTTAGTTTTCACACAATTGCCTCAACACTAAAGAACTGAATGTTTTTAATAATTCAACAAAAGGATAATTAACTAGATAGGAATCACTAGCTAAGTGGCAAAATGAAATAATAATTTCGATGAACTTGGTTAGGCAGAACAAGGTCACCACTTCGGACTACTTATAGCTTATCCGATGGGTTTGTCACATGAATTTTTGTCCAATAATGATACAATAAAAGTGTAACTACACACGGCTTATTTAAAATACAAAGTAGGTATTTGAGTGATTTCAGCGCTGTGACAACAACAGATTTAGTTTCAGAGCAAAATGAGACAAAACTGGACTGTAAAATTTCCGGTTCTTTATGTCCTAGAAGCGGCCAACATGGCAATGCACAACAAATATTGGAATAGCAATACCCTCGGTCATTTCAAGTAACATTGCTGTAGCTCTCTCCTGAAAAACTGCGACAGAAAATTTCATGTTTTAGAATCAGTCAAAACTATTATATGTCTTATGTTCTCTGCTAGTATTGTCTGCTATTCCTGACGCAGAGCACAAGTGATTCCTGCCAACTTCAAGAGTTGATGACGTCAACGATGTCAGCTCAAAATATCGTCAAACCAATACATGACATACCGATATTTTGTGGTGTGATTTTCAACATATTTTATAGTTTAAGGGTTTAGTTCTTTCTTTGAACTGTATTGGCTTTCATCTTCGAGATTACTTGGATAAAAGATGTCTTGTGACAGAGAAAGGCCTAAATCATTTGCCGACCAAAAGAGTTTTGCTCTTGTCAGTTCCACTTGCCGTGGCCGAAAAGCAAAGTCTGTCTGAAACCTGAAAAAACTGACCAGCGAACGCCGATGAATTTGCGAGCATAAAGTAAAATTGAAGCGATGTCTCCTGTTTTAAGAAAATAGCCTTTTGGTTTTATCCTTTTTGAAAACGCAACAAGCTAGGTTATTGAAATGAATTTGTTTTAAATTGTAAAAATGACAAAAAAAATTAACCGAGTTGTTTTGAACGAATTTTAAAAAATATTTGCTCTGAAGAGACTTGAAACATACCTTTTACAATATAAAACGAAACAACATCGTAGCAAAATATTTGTCTCTGTAATATTCCTTGGATGTTGAGAAGTTTTCCGATGCGTTTCATATACATAAGAGAATTTGGGTATTAGACTGAAAAAATTCCGCTTAATTATGAAACTCGGTCAAACTGTCCAAAAAGCAGTTACATTAACTATTCCCAAAAGTAACCAACACAGTAACGCGGGGTTGATTGCGCATTGCAACCCAGCAGTGAGTACTTTTTTACCCAAAACGAAATACCTATCCAATGATGTCAGGATAGTGGAGAGCTATTTATTTGTTTTTTAGGCATGATTTAGTACATTCATGTTCATTCTACGCGGAAATTAAGTCGTTTTGAAAATCGGGCGTTGTATTCTGATGGTTTCTTTGCTTGTGATTAGTATCACCGGAAATACCGGAAAAGAAAAAAGATATGGAGGAAATAATCTGAGGTGTCTTGATCTTGAAAGGATATATTAATATCACTCGTGGTTTGCGCCGGTTAATTGAGTAGGCGGACCTCGGCTGTCAGTGTTAAGAACTATAGGAAGCGATCAGATAAGGAACTTTTTTTAGTCGTATATCATTAATAAAACAAGATTATTAGGCAAAGTTAAAAGGACTTTGATATAATTGGAGAAAACTGAAAATAAGCAGCACTCCCAAGAAGTGCTGCTCATATGGCTTTTATTTGAATATAGGCACAACTTAGGGTTTCATGAACAGGCTTAAAACTAGCTAGAACCAGTTTGTACGACACCAAGAGAAAGTACTGCTCAGTAGCTTTCATTTGAATGGTCACACTTTAGGATTTCATCCACAGACTCAAAAGCTAGAGCAAAAGTACTGCTAAAGATAGAAAAGATGTAAACTGATTTTGTTCGACACTTTTTTTCTTTAACACCACTTATTGTAATCTAGCAGCGTGTCCCTCGGCTAAAATGTTCGGCAGGAAAATACGGCTCAGTACCTTTCCTTTGAATGGTCCTACTTTAGGATTTTGACCATTTCATCCACTAACTCAAATTAAAGTTAGTACCATCTTGCACAGCATAATAAACAACACCACAGGAAAGTACTGCTCAGTAGCTTTTATTTAATTGGTCACACGTTAGGATTTTGTCCACTTTATCTACTAAGTTGAGTAGAACCGCCTTGTACAGCATAATGAACAACACTACAGGTCTGGAAAGTTCTGCTCGCAAACGTAAACCCTAGTACCATAGCACAGCATCTTAATACTGAATTAAAAGTATTTATATTGCGCGGTAAATTACAAAAAATGTGTCGAAGCTTAAAAGCTTTCATTTGAATTGTCACACTCTAGACTTTCACGCACAGACTCAAAAGTTATGTATGCCACCTTGCCCAGAACAGCACCAGAAGCTCTCATTTGAACGATCACTTTTTAGAATGTCATCCATGACACTCTAAAAATAAACTAAATCTATCGTTAACAGTAAGATACATCCTACAAGGATAACTGGAAATAAGCCACTGGAGGGAATTGCATTAATGTCATCCCTCTCTGGTTACGTTTGGCATAGTCGGTAATATAACTGCATTATAATCCGAAGATAATTATGTGCAACCGCAACAGTACATTTGAACTGATTGCACAATTCACAAAAACGTTTTTGCAATACAAAAAAGGGGGCCGAGGCCCCCTCGCCCCCCCCCCCCCTAAAGCCGCCCCTGATATTGATCATTGAGACAAGTGATGAGAATAAAAAGAGAAATCGATATTGTCGTGTTACTCTACCAAGTTCTGGGGATCAATAACTTACTTCTCTTTATACAGCATATAACCTTGCCTTATCTCCCAGGCCTTCACGGTCAATCCATTTTGGTGACAGCGGAGAAATATAGAGGCCTGCAAACTAGGCGAGGCCTGGTCGTTGTTACGGCCATTTTGGCCCCAACGAAAGGTCTTTACAGTCTTTCTTAAGTAAAAACCTGTTGGTGGCCGGAATAGCAGGTTTTACCTGCAACAGCAACTAATACATCATTTATCAGGTAACTAACTGAAAACACCAAGACCTGTAGATCATATCGAAGCTGGGCACTTATGATCCAACACTTCTATACAAAAGCAGTGACCGAAATCCTCATTAATTTTATTAAGAGTCAATTATAGCTTTTATTTGAATGCATAGTCACACTTCATGATTTCGTCCACCGACTTAACAGTAAGAGCCACAATGTACTGCTTGAAAAATAGTACTGCAGGGAAATTCGAAAATCTGGTTTTACCAACTGAGTTGATAAGGTAAATACACCTTATACCAAAACGGCGGAAAATATGCATTGCTCTTTCGTCTCATTGTTAATTGGCCCTTGTTGCCTCGATCCCATCTGCAGAATTCAAAGGAATATTTGGCTTAAAACGAGGCAACAAGGAAGACACCAAAGAGTAATGTATTTTCCGCCATTTTGGAATAAGGTGAATTCAGCTGACAACCATGAAGAAATTCAACTCAGCAACCATGCTTTTATAGGGCGGGTTAGGGAAGACTTGAGACATCCATACGTAACACACCTGGTAAAACCCGACCTGGTGAGTTATTTTTCCCTCTCTGGTGACTTTTAGACCTGCCATTTCCCTGGTAGATGCTTGATAAATCCCTGGTGAGTTTTTCTCCCTACCAGAGAATTTAGTTTCTCTGGTGGGGTATGCCCGTAACAGATTCCCGTGAAACTCATTGTTTTGGCAATTGTATTGTCACTCTTTTTATAACGTCTTTTCGTTATTTAGATAGTTAGCGCCAACTTAAATTGAGTTGCTAGTAAAAATGGTGGAAATTGCATTTCCGGGGACCTCAATTTTAAAGTTCCCCTTGGGAGCATGCCCCGTACATCCTAGGTAATTATGTAATTAGCGCTCATTTATTCAACTTCCTATCCTTCTATTCATACATCCGCCCAAGAGCCTCCCTACTTTCCCAGCCCCTAAAACGTGTTCCGTTCTTTTCTCCTCAACATGGAATGAAACTTAGAGCGAGTTTTTTGTGGAACCATTCTAGAATGAGAATATTTGGAATGGCTTTCTGGCGCGTTTATAATTCCTTGTTCTCCTTCCGGTTAGAATGGTAGTTTATGCGATTTTATGTATTCTGCTATTTGGGGAAGAATGAATAGAATAAGTTTAATGAAAAAGTCAGTCACTTGGAAATAAGGAAATGGCTGGCCAATACAACCGCGCAAACATCGGAAGTGTGACTTAGCGAAAACGTCTTCATGTGAACCCGAACTGAGACGTTTCCTTAACGATTATTCAGCATGCTTTAATTTCTTAACGTAAATGACGCGGTCAATTAAAAAATACGATACTGAGAAAAGCCGAAACTGACAAGACGCGCAAACCGACCCCTCGACGCATCATGTGCAATTTCGTTTTCAAAGCCTGCGTATACTTTAACTGAGCAGTGTTACCTGCCTTTTGAACATGTACTGACAAGAATAATAGGGGCACACCTGAGAAAAAGCACAACAGTTTTTAATCTTTAAGACATGTTTCGGAAGTATAACTGCCATCGTCAATACGAAAGAAGGTATAGAATTTAATTGAGATACAAACTGTAAATGTTAAGCCATAATTAGAATTACTTATGAAAATAGTAACATGAAAAATGAAGGAAAATGCTCTTGTTACTACTTTCATTAGTAATTCTAATTATGGCTTTATATTTATCTCAATTTGATTCTGCAACTTCTTTCGTACTGACGATGGCAGTTGTACCACCGAAACATGTCTATTGAAAATTGTTGTGTGTTTTCTCAGACCTGTAATTTGTTTCCTGCTTTCAAGACCTTTCAATAATAGGGACCTTTGAGTGTGAGTACGACCTTTCGATTCCAGTTTACAGGCTTTGCCTTTGTCAAGTCACATAGTTTACCAATCTCATTCCTGGAGCTTTCTTCTCATCTGGTAAACAACACGAAGGAGGGATGGCTCCAGAAACGTCACTGGTTTGAAATTCCAGAGTCGTACTCGTACTGAATATCGTGCTCCTGTTCGTACTCGTATTCTGATCTAAAACTGCAAAAATGTGCCATAAAATCTGAAACATAACAAGGTTTTGCGATGTTCTCTCATCCCTCTTTAATTCTTTATTCATCTCAAATTTCATTTTCTGTCAACTATCATTGCTGATGATTTCCTGGACCCAGTATTTCAGATCCATCATGTCAGCGTACACTCCGTATCGTCCCTTGTGCGTGCATCGTATTCCCCAGCTGACCACACCCATCAGGTAACCAATTGTCATTCGTAGAACAGACCAGTGGTCCCCCAATGTCTCCTTGACATGCTTCATTTCCTCCCTTAGAGTACCCTGCACAACGCATGCGTGAACTGATGATGTTGCCAAAATTGGCATAAGCAGCTCGAAGTGTTTCACGTGAGTTCAAAGGTACTTTTAACTTGTTGTAGAAGCCGTATACAAAGCACAAGAAACCACAGTTTGTTACCAGGCTCATCGAACAATTTTAAGCTATTGTGAAATCATGATGTGAAGGTCTCAAGGTTATCATCTTGCAAGTTGCTTTTTGTCAAGCAGAGGTGACAGGTTTCAGAAGAGCATGAGAAAAAAGTAAACAGATATGATGCACCCATCAATGTACAAGCGATATGTTTCTCTTAGCGGCCTAGAGCTTCTATGTCGGCAGTTAAAACTTTCAGTCTTGTGAAGGCAAAAACACAACAACCAAGCCCCCAGAACGACGAAATAGCTCAGAAGCACAGAGCCCTCACCGGGGTTTCCACAATTCTAGTCTCTAGTCTAGTCCTATCCACTCCGACCGGTACATAGGGCCTCCACAGTCTTTCTCCAGCGGACTCGATTTTGTGCCGTCCGTTTCACTTGCTCCCAGGAAATTCCAATATCCTCGTACTCTTGCTTGATGGTCCTTCTTCATGACTTTCTCGGCCTGCCTCTCTTGAGGGTTCCACTCAAGGGACTACCTTGTGATGTTAGTGGCAGGTTTCCAGAGAGTGTAGCCGATCCAATCCAATTCCATTTCCTACGTCTGATGGTGATTTCCACTCTGTCTTGCTTGGTGCGCTGCCACAGGTCATCGTTTGATATTTTTCTCGGCCAGAAGGCTCCAAGGATGTAACGGAGCCTACGGTTAATAAAGGCTTGGAGCTTGTTGACGATTGACTTGGTCAACCCTCGGATCCATACAACAGGACAAACTTCACGTTCGAATTGAAGATTCTCAGCTTTGTCCACGGAGATATGTACCGTTATCTCCAAACTGGTCTTAACACGGAAAAGGCAACTTGTGCTTTTATGTATCTCGCCTCGACATCTTCCTGTGTACCCCTAGTTGTGGTGACAATACTGCCAAGGTATGCAAAGACAGTAACTTGTTGCAAGGCCTTTCCTCTACACATGATATCCCTTGCATTTGGTGGGGTACGAATCCTCATCTCCTTAGTCCTGGATGCATTCACTTTCAGCCCAATTCTGTCAGCTTGCTCTTGGAGTGCCTCGAATTTCTTCTGTGCATGAGTGATCGTTTGGCTCAGCAAAACTAGATCGTCTGCAAACTGCAAGTCTTCAAGCTTCTCAAGCATAAGCTTGCCTTGTTACCCAGTCTAGTACCACAAAGAAAAGGAGGGGGCTTAGCAGACATCCCTGGGGGACCCCTGTCTTCATTTCAAAGGGCTCAGTCATCGTTCCTTCGTGCATCACTCTCACCTGAAAACCCTCATAGAGAACCTGGATCATCTTGGTGATCTTCGATGGGACACCATAATAACACAAAATCTTCCGAAGCATGTCCCGATCTATGAAATCGAAGGCTTTTTCAAAGTCTTCGAAAACCATGTATATCCCAATGTTCCACTCTAAGGTCTGTTTTACTATTATCCTTAAGGTTGTTTTATGATTGCAGCATGAACGCTTCATGCGAAACCCTGCTTGTTCTCTAAGGGAGTCCTTCAGTCTCAAGAAGATGATCTTACTAAGTACTTTCTAGCTATCGTCAGGAGCATGATACCTCTCCAATTCTTACAATCGCCAAGGTCTCCCTTCTTTAAAAGCTTTACCAGAAGGCCTAACTTCCAGTCTTGGGGAATGCCCTCCACAACCCAGATCTTGTTCAAGAGGGAGTGGAGTACCTTTGCAGAGACCCAGCTTCCTTCTTTCCAAGCTTATGGGGGGGGGGGGGGGTGTTGTCACAACCAGCCGCCTTCCCATTCTTCAAGGTCGTCAGAGCTCTCTTGACTTCTTTCGTGGTGATTGGCCCAGTTTTAATATCCAGCAGGGGGCCCTCAGGGAGATCCAGATCCGATGGGTTCTCTGGTGCCGGTCTGTTCAGGATCTCCTGGAAATGCTCCTTCCATCGACTTAACTGGTCTTCAATCTTGGTTTATACCTCTCAATTCCCATCTTTAACAGGCTTAGTCTGGATGCTTCTCTTTCCGCTAAGACCGACTGACCGACTAGCCATCCAACCAATAGAACCAACCGACCACCAACCAACCGATCAATCAACCAACCACTCAATCATCCAACAAATCAACCGACCGACAAATTAACCAAGATTAGCCAAATGCAACCAACCTATTAATCAACCAACCAACTAACCGACCAACCAACCAACTAACCAACCAATCAACAGACCAACCAACCAACCAACCGACCAATCAATTATCTATTCAACCAACCAACCAACTAACCAATCAACTAACCAACCGACCGACCAACCAACCAACCAACGCCATCTAACCAAATAACAACCAACCAACCAATCAATCATCCATTCAACCAACCAACCAACCAATCAACCAACCAACCGACCGACCAACCAATTAACCAACCACCGACCAATCAACTAACCAATCAACTAACCAACCAGCCAACCAACCGACCGACCAACCAACCAACCACACCATCCAACCAAATAACCAACATACCCCACACCATCGAACCGATCAACCAACCAACCAACGTACCAATCAACCAAGCAAGCAAGCAACCAACCAACCATTCAATGATTTGATCAACCACCAACTAACCGACCAACAACCAACCAGCAATCCAACCAACCGACCGACCAACCAACCACTCAACGAACCAACAAACCCACCAATCAACTGACCAACCAAGTAACCAATCAACCAACCAACCAACCAGCCAATCGACCGACCAGCCAACAAACCAACCAAGTTACCCACCCAGTTTGTCTGTCAGTCAATCTGTAAGTCAGTTCACCCGTCAGTCAGTCAGCCATCCACCATTCTTTCATTCATTCATTGATCCATTGATTCATTGATTCGTTGATTCATTGATTCTTTGATTCATTCATTCATTCATTCATTCATTCATTCATTCATTCTTTCATTCATTCGTTCATTCATTCATTCATTCATTCATTCTTTCATTCATTTATTCAATCATTCATGTATTCATTAAATCAGTCAGACAGTCAGTCATTCAGTTAGTTACGTTAATTTATTAGTGAGCCAGTGATCAAAGGAGTTAGTCAAAGCGTGGTTCCAAAAGGAAAAAAAGAAAAGGAAAATTATTGGAATGTCATAGATTGTACGTTTTGTTACCTTGGAAGATGGTGTATTGAAATATAGTTCCACAATTAAAAAATTCTAGTCTTTCCTTTTCTGTTTCTTTTTTGTTGTTGTAAAGGACAAAAGAACAGCAGTAGCCAAAAGGGCGCTGCATTGGATGTGTCACACAAACAACAGGTGTCACGTGTTCACATTTGGCTTCATGGCTTTTGTTATTATGTACGCTGGACTAAGCTTCCTTGATTTCTCGCCTTATACCGGTTACAACTTCTGGAAGTCAGTCCCTCCTTGTTACGATCCCATAAAACTGAGAACCCCTTTGCTAGATCTGGCCTTCAAAATGCACTCAATATTAAACAGCATGGAGATTGAGCACTGGTTGATGTACGGTTCCCTTTGGGGTCCCCTGCGTGGAATTCCAGGCCCACTCCCATGGGATTATAATGTCGATATTGGCATCAGTGGAGACGGGAACTTCAGAAAAGTGCCTTTCGATGAATTCAAAGCGAGATTTACTGCAGCTGGATTAAAAGTAAAAGATAGGTCGCGAAGAAGCGGTAACGCTCTGTTAGATGAAGAAAATGGCGAAGAAGGTGAACTGCTCATTTATTATAACCATGGAGGTGTTATGACACTAGCTGGGTACGAAACTTGGATTGTTTAAATTAATAATCGACTTTTTATTCTCTCCCAAGCGTACTTGTACAGCAACCTCTGTCTAAGGTCAGATTTGGTTTCTTCAACATTTCTGTTCCGAGAGGTGGGATAGAGATAATGAAGTACGTGTACTCGTTTAGCTGGTGGAAGGAGGTGAAACCAGCAAACTGTGAGCATTTAAGCTAGGCTCGAATAAAACAGCGTCAAGCTTTCAATTAACGAAACCCAGTAGAAAAAAGTGAAAACACTTCTTTGAAACTTCCCATTATATTCAGTACCTGGTAAATATTGCGTTTAAGTTTCTGCTTGCTTTGAGCCCGTTTTTTATGGTGAAATAATGGCGATTGCCCGGCTTTTAATTTTCAGTGCGTTTATCTTGATAACAGGCTTAAACGTTTACTCAAGAATTTAAATGAGCGGAACTTTTGGAGACAAAAATATGAACCAGCTCATCACCTTGTTGGTCTTAGAGTGGTACAGAGCTTTAGATACGAGAACGTCAGACACCGACATTCAAGGTAAGTTTATCCCATGCAATCTTGTCGACTCTCGTGCGTTTTTAATAGTTCGAATGTGTTCAACCTTTTTATCAGAATTATCAGTAAGAGTATAAACTCTAAGTTCAAACCCTCACTTTTTTCTCAGGTCTGACTTGAGAAACGCTGCTAATGACTCTCAAGCGCTCTTAAGACAGTTAGAACTCTAGGCAACTCTTGCTGACTCCCACTCTTTCGCTTTGCACCCGGGTTTTTCACCAAAGGGGAAAGTACGGCAACTTAATGTGAAATGATAGAACAGCTCGTAACCTGCGAGCTGCCTAGAGTTCTCTTCGGAAATATCCTGTGCAACCAGCGATATTTTTACGTCTTCTGAAGTGAAAGAGTTATTTTCCCCTGCTCTGAAATTTCACGGTGACAATTCACTGAAGAAGCGCTTTTTTGTCATCATATCTAGCAAGTGTTAGATCCTCGCATCCATTGGTTACCCTTGAAATCGATTGAAACTTACGATTTTTTGTCGCGCACTGACGATGAGACAAGACAGATTTCTTTAAGACCAAGTCCACCAGAGGACCAGGCAGGGGTGACACATGCTATCTCTCCGATTTGGATGAAACTTGGCCAGATTAAAGGACCCATCCAAAAACTCTAAAAGACAAAGTATGTTGGCTTTGCAACTTTTCCCTTGGGAGTTAGACCACCCCCCCTGTTTTTGTGCCGCAAATCCCAAAAATTCCATCAAAATAAGCATCAAAATTAAACATCGCTGTTGGTTACAGAATACAATGAATTTTATTTTGGTTTTACATGAATAAAGATTGGACATGTTTTAGCTTACATCCGCAGTTTCAAGTCCTTTGGAATGACAGGTGCCAACCAAGAGCTTTCAATTCCTACCCATGTCACGCAAGATTTAGCAATGAGACAAAATATCTCAACTTCTGATCTGAATATCGCCAAAGTGCAACATTCTTTTTTAAAACAATTTTTACCGCAGTTTAGAGCCGTCCTTGACCTGATAAAATCGCGAATAAAATTTTTGGCATCTGCTCCTTCTTTCCGACAAAAGCCGTTTGAGCAGCGTGACTAGAGGCCAGTTCCAACAAAGAGAGAAGGGGCAAATCTAAGAAAGTAAAGAACAACAGAACTAGTTAACGAACGTAATTTCTCAGTTAATGAGATAAAAAATATCCGTAAATACTAGTTATAGCAGTTAAAACTCGCTGGAGGCAATATTCATTGCAATACACGTCAAAGTACCCGGGAAAGTAACAGTAATATAAACACCGAATTCTACTCTTACAGTCTGAATATAGGAATGAACAGTCATGTTATTTGAATTAAGGCATCGAGGTGTTACATACGAATCTTCCTGGCCACTGCCTTGTTGTTTAGATCACTCTTGATACGCTGCTGAATTATCACGGCTCGCGTACTCGACCTTTCACTTAGCTCTTGTCAACACTTAACCTCACACTCTGCATGTAGACACATCAATCGTAAGTCGCATTCATCCATGACATTCTTGTTAGCTGTTTGTCCTGGTAGTAAGACTCCTTAGCTCACACTTGGGATTATCCATTCCATTTTGGTTCAATCAAACGTTAAATTTTTTATTTACCTGCATCGGAAAGCAGGTAAACATTAAGGATGTCGAAACTGTCGAAACTGTATGCGTGGGAACATGAGCCCAGGACATGGTCAGCGGCAAATGCAATTACCAAAGGCTGTAATCGTTTGTGACCAATCTCAAGTGAAAGAATGCAAAAAACAAACTTAAATTAAGTGAAAACTATGTTTTACTATCCATTAAACATAGAGATTTGTCTTCCAGTCTAATGTAATGATAACTCATTACATAAATTCATACATGTACTGGTAGTGCGTGACATTTGATCTACATGTACTCGCGTGATGTACAATTACTAACGAAACTTGCAACATTGCACCTGGGATTTCTCTTTCTATAGGCCTCCCTTTGATAGTGGTTTACACTTCTGGCATGCGACGCTACGTGTAGTCGTTCGTAGTATGGCTTCGCTTTCTTGTTCATTTGCAACTTTTTCGAAAAACAGGTGTGACATATCCCCACGCTATCCCGGAGTCACGGAATTTTTTCCGTTGACCTCTTGTCAAAAAGATATCAAGTCTCATCTCCGAATAGTCAAAGTGTCTCAAAATAGTATTCTCACAGAGAAGGATTTGATTCTCGCTCGTGCTGGCCGTTTTGATGAGGATGGTGCCAACATGACAATATGTCCAAGACACCGAGCTGAACTTGGCATATTTTGGCGACCAAGTAGAAAATGCGCGCACCCCTTTCATGGAGATCGCAAGGGCAAACCGGAGAGGAGAGTGAATCTGGAAATGAGCAAAGGAATCATCGCAAAGTGGAGCACACTAATACCAGTCGGAGCAGGTAAGGTAGTGAGGTATTATCTATCCTCGTTCTTTTGAAATTTCGTCACAAAAAATCCAAGATTACGAGTTTGACCTTTCTAATGTCTACACTAGTGTCACGCAATTTGAGCGTTGCGGTAGCTATTGCATAGTACCGCAAACTATAAGGTTTTATATGGGAAAAAAATTCAGTCTATTGGAAGGGAAAATTGGGTTTGACTTTTTATAAAAACTGCTTACCTGATCTCCATTGTTGGTCACTTTCTGTATTGTGTAGTTTTTGTAGGAGCTTCTGGTTTTTTGGCGTGGATTTGAAGCGATTCCTTGGAGTTTCAGTCTGTTGCATCGCTCAAATTACACGACGCTAGTGTAGCCATTACCATGTTTTACGAATAGCAAACCGGTAGAGCTTTGACTACCTGTTATTTCATTTTACGCGTTAACCGGTCTAATCAGCCCTGGGGGTCACTCAAGGGAAGTTTGGGTGCGGGTGTGTCGCCGAGGCCTTCAAATCCTGACCCTGTATATTAAAAGACAAAATCTGTTCGTTTCGCTCCCCTAAGACCTTTTCTTCATGGTCAAAAAGTAATTAATTCAGCAAGTTTTTTTATAAATGACGTCATAGTTTACACCCTGTTCAAGGCTTCTGGTTCAGAAGGCCACCCTGTTCAAGACGCTAAATAGCGAAATTGTATACCCTGTTTAAGACGCACGACCCTGAAAACCGTATCCTGTTGAGCGGCACATACCTGTTTAGGCCAAATAAGGGAGTCCCATCCCCAGGGTCTAATCAAAATTATGTACAAAGGCTACCCAAAATGCTGCTCACGATTAATCTTAAACCGTTTGCAGGAATTTGCAAACTTTGTAGAATTGATCACCTCGCCGCTGTTCAAGTCGAGCCGCCGGGTAGAGTTCTGTGC
Source organism: Siderastrea radians (assembly GCA_964017195.1). Taxonomy (NCBI): domain Eukaryota; kingdom Metazoa; phylum Cnidaria; class Anthozoa; order Scleractinia; family Rhizangiidae; genus Siderastrea; species Siderastrea radians. The sequence goes on along the minus strand of OZ024899.1, from coordinate 28,652,210 downwards.
ATGGAACAATCTGAAGAGCCAACCATAGCGCAATCACAGGAGTTAAGTAGCGTGTCAATACCTATACCCGAGTTCGACTCTCCAGAACCACACGCGTCCAGTGAAGCTGGAAGCATCTTGGAGGTATGTTTCGGCACTTTAAAGGCGAAAATAGCACACACACTGCTTCGCGTCATTGATTATTAAGTTAGGGTGGTAGGGGACATGCCAAAAAAATTCGTGGAAGGAATAATTGCATGAAAAACATGTATTCACAGCCAACAAAACAGAAAAAATACTTAAGCAGCTTGGGAATTTCGCCCTCCCCCCCCAAAACGAAGGGTGGCCAGGGAAGGGTGGCCAGGGACTACATGTTTTAGGATATAAAAACTGCGTCTGCTGGAATGTTTTGGGTTATTGAAGGTCCAGTTCGAAGTATGATTTGTTGCAGGGGTGGATGGGGGATCAACATTTTGAGCCATAGCCCCTTGGAGAGTTATTAGATCGAGGGCCGGAGAGGTTTTTAAGTTACTTCGCTGTGTGACTGCTTGTTCTATACTGCGAGCGGTCGGTCTTTTTTTTCTCGCGCTGCTGGCTTCGTTCTTCTCGCGCGCAGCCTTCACGCCATCTAACCCTTTTCAGACCGGGGGGAAGGCAGATTGTACCCGCACGCAGATTGGGCGTTTATAACGTTTTTTAATAAGCAAGCTAAAGCCACGAGACTCGGTGAATTTTCCTAAAATTTATCTAGGAACAATTCAATATAGCGAGTCGCAAGTCCCTGTGTTACCATGGCAACCACCTTTTGACAAGTTGTTTTTTTTAAAAGCCATATTTTTTGAAGTAATTTTCTTTTTGTAGATCAGTTCCGTGTTTATTTATTGATTCTGATTACTTCTTGATCAATTTTGTCGGTTTTTGAAGATTTTCAGTTTTAAGAACTCCAAGATGGCGGATCCAGGATGGGCACTGTTTGAGAACAAGGCGGTTTTGTAATGTCATACAACGTTATCAGCCGATATTGCGGACGTGAAAAGAGATATTGTTAGACGTAGTATCAGTCCTCCAAGTTTAAGACGTGCGGGCGGAATCCGCCACCCCCATCCCCCGTCCCAGAAGACCAAAAAAGCCCGGTCTGAATAGGGTTAAGAAAATAGGAAAAGAAATAAACTGCTCGCAGTCTATCCTTGTCCAAAAGCTGGAAACTAAATTAATTCTAGTAGAATTCAGGTACGTTCAGTTTAGCAGTTACAATTTTTAGTACCAATCTTCGTCAAGGGGCGGAGCGAGCTGTCTAAGAAACGGGTTGGAGCCGAGCTTAGTATCAAATTTTGTGAAACACCTGAAAAACGTTACCAAATCACTACATCGGGGGTTGAAGCGGAATATTTTCACTTTAAATATTCATTATTCCCCGCCCATTTTTCACAAGTATTCATTATTCCTTGCCTATTTTGAGATCAATATTCATTATTCCTTTAAATAGGTTGATGTTCCCAGGTATACAATTTTCAGACCCACAAAACGAGAGCGGTCAAATATTCTATTCCAATTCACAAGTTGTGCACAGGACACTGGACATTGTTCTGCTGCTATCCTTCTGGAAGGTGTTAGTTCATCACTTATTACATGCTTTTTTAATGGTGCCCTCTAGTTACACCTTCAATGGCCTTGATTAAAGTGTAAGACGCATGTGGCTTCTTTATTTGCTGACTAGCAAAATAGTACCCCCCAAAAAATAAGCCAAGCAACATGTTTCAGTGAAAAGCTTTATTAAACAAACAATGACGACAATGCGGTCCAACCAATGAGTCTATATAATCTGGAAAACAATGAAGTGTTGCACGATGTTTATAACAAGTTCTTTTGTAGGCCATTGTACAAACTTGTTCGAAAACGCGTTTATCTCCTTAACATCATCACTCGTGCAATCAAGTCGAAATTTGTGCACCTAACAGAAATACATAATATCACACCCGCTTTAAGCGAAACATAGTCTTTTGAAGCATGTACAAAGACAACAACTGTACGTAACCATAACGACTTGTCTATCAAGAGTTACTTCTAAACCAATAAGTGAACAACGGATAAAAGATAAATGTAGTGTTTGCCTTCAGGAATAACAGGAACGGTACAAGTGCCCACAAGTACGTCAACCGCTACATAATTTAAAAGTAGCATTCTGTTACCACTCTGAGTATCATTCCTATATCATGACACATTTTACATTGAGCACCGCTTTATGCGTTATCTATTTTCAGCTGTAGCTGTTAGATCAGCTTTGTGATTTTTCAAAAAAGCTCGACATCACCGTAATTTAATACGGGTTGCTGTTCTCCCTGTTCGTGTACGACAAGAAACCCTGGATGGTCCTCCCGGCTGTTCGTCGTCTGAGGCATCTGAAGCCTCATCCTCGGAGTCAATGTCACTGTCTACACCTCCTTTGAGTATCCGCTCAATTCTTAAAACTTCTTGCTGCGAAATTGTGTACAGTTTTTCATTTGGCAGACCCTCATTGAATACAACTTCGACGCGGTCAATAACTGAATACGGCGAATTTCGACAATCTGAATATGACTCTTTAAAGGTGTATTTGTCTCCCGTTTCACAGTTGTCGAGCCATGTTATGCTCATACAGTCGTCAACGAAATCTATCCCGTCATTGCTCCCTTTCTTGATCAGCAAATCTTTCATAAGAACGGCAAGGAAAAATCCCCATTCCTCTTTTTTTCTACCGTGTTTCACTGCAATGGTCTCATTTTGTTTGAACAAGATGTCGCACTGAATAACTCGATTATCCTGGGAATAGCTTGACGAATTAGCATGACCTGCGGCCAAGTCTTCTGTGAGGACATCACAACTCGAATCTTGGCGCTGCTGTAAAGAGAATGAAATAGGATAAGGTAGCTGGCCGGTTTCTTCTTTACTCTTGTCTCTTACGGTATGCTGGCGAACGCTTCGTCCAAATGAAATGGCAGATTCACGTAAAGTTTTCTTCTCTTCAAGAGATAAATTTTGCAGATCACTTTGTACTGCATCGACAATTGCCTGTGGAATGGGCGGAGGAGTGTTAATTAGGATAATAACTCTTGGGACCAGTGAAATATTGAAAATGACCACTGTGCATTCTCTTTTCCAGCTCTCTTATACAGGCGGCACGCCGGATTCCGTATTGGAGTTGCGTTGGCATCGAGTCCTGTTGCCGCATTAAGGAGAAAAAATTCTCAACGATTAAAGTGGTAAGTGCGGAAAACAGAATCTGGTTGACGAGGTCTTCTTCCCCTAATTCTGTAAGAAGATTTTTTAATTTCACAAGGCTGCTATGAATCAGTTGAAATGACCTTCTTGTACAGTGAGGTATTATTTGGTCGGGACCTTGAGTAGCTGTACGGCCCGTTCGCTCACGTGTTTCCTCTCCCCAGGTCAAAAGAAAAGCAACAACATTGTCAATGATCGATATTCCTTGATCAAAGGAAAATCTTGGTGGGCCACGGTAGTGATCAAGGTTAAATAGTTCAGCATACTTATAAAAGACATCTGACAGCTTCTTGAAAGGTTTCCCGTTCGTTATCATCCGAATGGCCTTATTTCCACTGTCGCAAACGAAAAGTGTCCTGCCAAACGTTTCCAAGCCATGAGGTGAGTGTAACGTTGCTGAGCTCACTACTCCATCCATGTCTCCACTTTCATTCGAACTACCGGCCACTAGTTGGTATCTTGGGACATGCTCAATGTCAGATACTTTTACAATCGTATGATTGCTAGAGTTTGATACGTAAAGGCAACCATATAGGAAGCAAAGTCCAGAAGGAGAGATGATTAATTCAGAAGCAACAGAAGACAGTAACGTTCCATTCCTCGAGTCAATAACGAGAATATTCGGATTACTTGTCAAGTTACTTGTTACTTGTTAAGTTACTTGTTACTTGTTAAGGAGAATGACGTAAGAAATATCATCAAAAGTTTACCACCAAACAAAGCTCCTGGACACGATAAAGTT